>JAVYIG010000425.1:267500-601762 GCA_035222895.1 Strongylocentrotus droebachiensis
ATCTGATCTAGGACAAATGTTGGACAGAGCAGGCTGGCTAGAAGAGCACTTTAAGATCAAATCAGGGTTGGTATTCTGAAAATTACAATAGCAGAATTTTAGTGGTGAACCAATGATGCGCCATAAGTTTGTTATTGCAGGTTTAATTATTTCATTAAGATAAAGATGTAATGATTTTCGAAATACTACTGCAGGTAGTCATATTTTGATATAATAGTCCAGTCCATGTGTGAACACTAGGCCTCATTTTCAGAGTGATTTCAATTGGTCGTTAGTGAATAAAAGATCGAATTACTGATCATTGAATTTTTCTTTGTTCTGTGTAACTCTCGCTTTTCCATTATTTTTTTCTTTCAGCAAATGGGAATCTTGAAACAGGGTGAGAATTTGGATGATCATTATACTGCTGCATTTGAATCAACATTTAAGAACAGTAAGTACTTTATTCAAACACCATGCAATGTTTATTTTGTATCATGTATGCATCTACAGTCAGAATTCCTTCATTATGACTGCATATTGAAATATATAAAGATATCAATTTGCACCCTTTTTTTATGCCTAAATACTTGCCATCTTAAAAACAATTCATGTAATATGTTTATAATAATAACAATAATAGTAATAATAATGGTGGCTTCTTATATAGCGCACATGTCTGTCACGTTGTGACGCTCCTGGCGCTGCCTCGATTATAGCTAGTTGTATGGAGTTGTTAGTTAACATTTGACTCTACGTGGTAATTCATATCACGGTCTGTCTAATTTAAATTGTGTTTGAATCAGTCTGTCCTTAAATGACTAAATTGATAAGTCTCAAAGGTTCTACAAAACAATAGCAATCAGAAATAAGGAAATCAAACTATGATTATTGAAAGGATATCAAAGTGTAGGAGAAAGCCTTTGAATATCTGATCAATGATGTCTCTAGAAACAACTTCTCAGTCGTGTAGTAGTAGTAGCAGTAGAAGTAGTAGTAGTAGTAGCAGTAGTATTAGTAGTGGTAGTAGGAGTAGCAGGAGCAGTTGTAGTAGCAGTTATAGTTGTAGTATTAGTTGTAGTTGTAGTAGTAGATGACTTTATTAGATAACTTGTTTAGCGCAAGAATTATCTGGCATCAGGTCCATAATAACACAGATAACAATGAGTTCATCGTTTGCTCTCTATTAAACAGCTTGGGCAGATAATGCAGATGCATGCTCCAAGCAATATGCCGGTACAGGAGCTCTCAAGACTGACTTTACAAGGTAAGCTAATATCCAGTATTGCTTTAAGACTAAATTTGTAGGTCCCCGTCTTAAAAAGAGTTACGATTGATCCAAATCAATCATAAGCCCTCCAATCAATCGCAAGTTTGCAGTCTCCTATCTCTTATGTACATAGTTGCAATGGATATCAACTCTTTGTAAGACGGGGACGTGTCATCTTTGCCTTAGACAAACACTGTTAGAGGATTACCACTTAAATGGAACAAGATGGAATTGTATAAGTTTGGTTCTTTTTTAAGAAGAAATATACTTTTATTGACATTGATATGTGAATTCCACTATTTACTCAAGTGTACTCTAAACTAATATGAATGGTATTAAGTTTGTACATTTTCCAGAAGAAATGTATTGTTTGTAGTATTGAGATGTCAATTTCCCAGATGTTAGGGAAACAAAAATTTAATTTTTCATCGGCGATGATTTTGATAGGAAGGATAATTGATGTATAATGGATGAGCTGTGAAAGATTTCATAGTTGTTAATCTAGTTGTATGACTGGTGATTAAAAACTGCATATTCCAAAGCCTTGTTACTATATCCATAGTTACCTATCCATCTTGTTTTCTTCTATGTTTTTTAACGTTTCTTTATTAAGAACTGGAAAAAGGACGAAATTTGGACTGCTCAAAGACGGCATGAACTCCTTGATCCGTTACTACATGAACAACTTTGTGGATGGATTTAGACAGGTAAAGCATTTCTACGTTATGTGATTGACTAATTCTATGTAGAACTGAAGAACTGAAGCTTTTTAGTAAATTTCTCGACTTTTACTCATATTGTAGAACCGTCTTATAAAACAAATAACATTTGTTTTTAGATTAATATGCATCAGTGATATGCACTGCACTTGGTCAAGTCACAATTTTCCTATTGTGTCTTAATGTGCATGCAGTGCATATTCACTAATGCACTAGCAAACATGTATTATTTGTATATTATTATCATTATCATTGCTTATTATTATCTTCACTGCCATGTTTATTATGTGTGTTATTTATTGCAGCTATGGGGATAAGATATCTCTACACAGTCAAAACCAGTATGCAATACAGTGTGGTCTATATGCTCTAATGATCTTCCAAAAGAAGAAGAAAAAAAATACAAAATTTCTTGGAATCATTTAAAACAATCGTCTTCTTCTTTTTGTTCAGGATTCCACTGACCTGTTGCTAGGCAACTATGTTGTGGAGGAGGGTGAAGGTGTCACACGACCGTCTCCCATACGCAAGAGCAAGGATGCCAAGTTCATGCTGGTGAGTTTTTATTAGGGATTGTTAAGACAAAGAAAGAATATTAGTCCATATATTAGCTGAGAGTAAGAAAGGTGTACCGGTAGACTGAAAACCCAGATTTGAATGTATTGAAACTTGAAGATATGTCATGGTGTACCTTTAAGTGCTGAAGTTGATCTATGAGTATTTGGCTTCTACTTGTGAAGTTGAATGCTATATTTCTTTTTTAAATGTACTTCAGAGAATTTCATTTACAACTTTATTAAGAGGCTTACAATTTCGTTTTTGCTCCAAAAGGCTAAAAAAAAATTTCATACAGATATAAAAGTATAAAAGCAGGGGCATGCACAGTATTAATGTCAAGTAGAGGTGTTGTGGTCTAGTGGATAAGTCACCGGACTACAAATCACAATGTACATGTTCAAGTCCCGCCACGGCACTAATGTCCTTTGGCAAGACAATAACCTACATTTGCCACTCTCCACCCAGGTGTAAATGGGTACCTGATATGCTTGAGCGCTAGTTACTATAGCAGATCGGCTACAACCAGGGTAATATGTGTAAAGCGTCAGAGCCTGACTAATACCAGCACTATATAAATATCCATATTATTATTATGATTATTACTTTGACATAAAAAAATATCACAAGGAAACATGCAGGTATTAATATGAAGAGATATCGCCAGACATTGAGTTATAAGTGCATATGTTGATGGATGCAATCCCATTTTGTTTACAGTTACCAGCGATCGCCATGGTAGCATTCTCCATGCTTCTCATCAGCATGCTCATTCCAGCTGGTAAGTCAAAAGCAATGATCTCATTTTACCATTTATAATCATTCATCAGTATCTGGTGAGAAGCAATTACTACACTTATGTGATCTTGATTTTCCCTGCTATGGCATTCTTGCATTCATTTGGAGTACTTCATGTTGCTAATATACAAAAGAAAACTATGAGATTTACAGTTTTGAAAAACAAATTTACCACGAGTTAATTTTGAATTAGTAGTAACTATTTATTATAATTACTTATTAAAGTATTCATGTTGTTAGAAATTACAATTATTAAATGTTCTGGAGAGCAGACAAGTTAGAAATTATGGCTCCAAGTAAAGTATGTTTGTTAAATGTTGATAATTATGGTAAGTTCCCTGCTGAATTGTATATTTTCATTTCCCAATTCATCTTTGAAATGATACTCAGAAAGCAATTACCGGTATGAATAGTTAATTTGATAAATTGCTGTTTTTCTTTCTTTTCTTACAGCTGAGCTTCATTTACAGATTGCATACATCCTGTTCTGGTTAGCTGCTACTGTCATCTGTGTTGGTTTGATGGGGGTGTTTGGTATTGAGTTTATAGATCAACCTAAGCTCTCTCAAGCTAAAGTCAAGAGTGATTGAATAACTCATAAGTACCTCTCTCTGTCTGTCTCCCTCTCTCTTGCTCTGTCTGTCTCTATCATCTGACGGCCTCTCTCTGTCTCCCTCTCTCACAATCCTTTCCTTCTCTTGTCTATTATTCTCTTTTACCTATTGCTCTTGTTATTATATTTCCCTCTTTCTCCTGTGTTGCTCTTTTATCCTCCCTTCTTTGTATGCTTCTGTCTTCTCTGTCTCTCTTTCATTTGTCACTTGCTCTCTCTTGTTCCTTCTCACTCCTATCTCCCCTTTCTTTCTTTCTGTCCCTCTCTCTTTCTCTTTCTCTCTCTCTCTTTCTCTTTCTCTCTCTCTCTCTCTTTCTCTCCCTCTCTTTCTCTCTCTATCTCTCTCTCTCCCTTCCTCTCCCCATCACATAAGGCTAAACATTTATGACCAAATAGTAACTGCCTATAATACATCAAAACAATTCACTGTCCTTCGAAAAACAGTCTCTCATTTTCAAACAGACTTTTAAGTATGTGCATTTTCTTGCATTTATTCCAAAGAAATTAGTCGTTTATTCATGCACCATTAAATCACAATTGTAAAATTAATTGAATATTTCAAGGAAGTAGTTATGTTAGTGATGGTGAAACTTGTTGAGGCTAGACATCATACAAATATATGTTGGAAGGTTGCCTTAACATTTAGCCATTGGATATTTATTAGGTGGGTGTGAGGAAAGAAAAAAAATCATGGATCTACATTGGAGAATTATTTGATTGTACTTTGTAAGCGCTACTTCAAGACAATTCTCTTTGTGCGGCTGTACCGATGCTCTTTTTTAATTGCATGTATGGAAGTATCGATATGAATTTGCTGTGCATAGCAATCAGGAATGCTTGGTATAACTTTTGTCTGTAACAGTGCTGGGTTAAAGTAATAAGTATGGTATTCTTGTACGTGATTTGAATTGTCATTGTTAGGGTAAAATGGAGACGCCTTATTTGGTTTGGAATATTTTTTCCTCGTACAATATCTATAAAGGGATCTGCAAGAAAATTATATTTCTGCATTTCGTATTATCACTCTACCCATATGAGACTTTGACAAGCTGAGACATGTCACAAAATGAAAAATGTGAAATGTTGTCAATTTGAAAAGGAAAGAGGTAAAGATTGATTAACGATGTTGTTTGTGATGTATCGTCATACGATGAACCTTACATTTAATAGAATCTACTCTGTGTTGCGTTACCAAAGAAAACTAATCAATTCATTCCCCTGCCATCTTTAGTATGCATTAATCAATATTGGCCTCATCCTCTCATTTTCCTTTATAGTTACTATATTGAACATGATATTATCTGTTGTAACAGTCAGGGAATTATTTGCATTATTTCAATTTTTGTACCTGTAAGCATTCCGGTGTCAAGACACTAACTATCAATGTACGGTGGAAGCTTCACAATTTCAATATCTAGCTGTTTAGATCATTCCTATGCTTTATAGTTATACATGTATTTAGTCTTCATATTTTTAGCTGAGGATATACATAATTATTCACTTCTCAAATTATTTGAATGTGTTTTAAATGAAATTGGTTATAGCCAAGAGCTGTTGATTATTGCCATTGTCGTATATCCTTATCGGCCAGAAAATCATTATTTCATGTGACTTCAAGTGATTTGATTGTATTTTACTCTCATTAGGAATACACATTATCACTATATGCTCACTTTATTGTCATGTTTTCTTATCAATATCATACTCTCCAAATTACTCTTTGCGGTATGCATTTCACCTTCTGCGCAGGAGAATTATTTTCATGCTATATGCCCCCATAGAAGTATGTATAATGATTTGCTGTGAAGAAATAGAAATATCATCTTTTGATCGTATATATGTATATCATTGGATATCCTCTGTATATACTGGTTTCTTCACATGAAAAATAAAATATTATAACCATTTCTAGTCTGGTAGTGGGGCATAAAAAGATGTACAATAAGAAAAAAAATGCTAATAGAGATGTACAACCGATAAAAGGACATGACTGTGCAAGTTGTATGAAAATATTTTGTCCAGGTTCATAAAATCATGTAACAAAATTATAATTAAGAAGCAATTTATTTGTGTGCTTTAGTTTTATAATTAGGAACATGCCCTTATTCGCTGTTGGTTGAAAACCATAATTATTATATTTTTTTTAATGTGTGTTCAGTATATCTATGTGGTGTATATTTGACGTCAAATTTGCTATTCTGGAGATAACCTTTAATTCTTGTAAGAAACATGCAACTTACCTATGTTGATTTTCAATAATGAATACTGGTATTGTATTGTGCATACCATATACGTGTACATGTAACTTAACATCATTGTAAATAATAAAGGCCCTTACACACTGATATTATTTCACCATCACCTATCAGAAATTATTACTACCTTATCTGTTTGTTTTATGGTTGGTATTTAACTTAAACAATTTACATTTAGATTACAAAACAAGATTTATTTTGACTAAGAATTGGACAGGGAGATTGTTTAGCATTGAATGGCCTTATTATTGAAATGACTTGAGTGGTCGTAATTTTGTCTGTAAAATAGTTTCTTGCCTATGTTTGTCTTGTAGAATACAAGAATTGATGCTCTTTTCAGTCAAATATTATGTTATGGAATGTAATAAACTTTTCAGCATTGCCTGTACAATTACTATGCCATGAACCAGTGATTGTTTAATTTTTTGTTTTGAAATACATATTTCAAGTTCTGGTAAAGAAATTTCTACTGTTTCATAGATTAAAATAAGAAACACTTTTGCTGTAGCTAAAGGGAATTGTAGAGTGTTACTTCATCATTGTCCAAAATTGTAGATAAAGGATTAAAAAGATATATATTTCTGTTTTATGTGAAGATATTGACCTTTATGATAATTTATTAGTCAAGATGTAGTAATCCTTTGCTTGTATTAATTTTTAGCATCCTTAATCTTTGGTTCATATTGCTGATATTTAAATGGGAATTCATTATTTTCAACATACTTGTATTTATGTTTGGTAGATAGTTATATATCTATTGGTTTATGTAAATTTAATCTTTATTGTATGCCATGCACTTGTATCTTATTGGTCACTGCTCTTCCACAGGTCGTTCATGTCTTGCAAAACAAGGAACCGAAACTCTACATTTTGACAGTCTGTCCATTTTTTCTATTAATATGTGATGTGCTTTGTGTAGCTATTTTATTGAATACTTCATTGAATTAATTATGTGTATGAATTCATTAAAAGCAGCATATATTATTGATCCAACAACCAACAAAAATTGTATCTGTCGTTCTTCTGTTAACTAGAGCTTAGTGTGAGTGTATAGGTAATCATTGAGATAATCAAGCTATGTATTACAAAAACGGGTTTCAATTTAGAGCACACAGGGTTCTTTCATATAATATAGCACATAAATCAGACAAATGATGTATGCTTTCACAGTTATCTGTGTATACTATCAACATGTTAAGTAGCTCCGTAAGCACAGATAAACTTAGCTAGATGTGTTACGATCATGTCAAGATACAGCTCACTAAAATATAAGATAATTTTGTTTTTTTAGAACACCCCGTGAATTTTAGTTTTAGTGAATTTCTCAAACAAACTACTCAAAAGAATACAGTACCGGTATATACATGTACATGTTCTTGAGTTTTGAACAATGGTTATATTATTTTGAAATAGGATCCTACAGAATAACACCATAAGAACCGAATAATATGAACAAGACTGAAACTGAAATATTAAGTTGAGTATTCTGCCTTTTTTCCCCCTAAGTCATCTTGACAAGATACTTGTTATAAAATGGAATATGTAGAAAAACTCGAAAACATCGTTTCGGGTTTTCAGATGAGTAGAGTAAAGTCTCATCTGAACAAGCTTTACCATTCCATTGACAAATAGTCATACAGTCACCATACGTTTTAATAACATCTTTACATGCAAACGGGTACTCGGCTAAGTAAACGGGTCCACATGGACATGTAGGTGCCGGTTCCACAGATGGAACGTCTTGTTCTTCATAGTCCTATGATACCAAAGGATCATCAATGGGTTTGCGTCGCGTCCGATGTACTTGCGACTCACCGCATCGCATGCGTTGGCAAGATGACAGAATGTGGCGCGTACGGACAGCTCACACGTGCGTACGATGTCTGTGACGTCACCAAACTTGACGAGTTCCGAGTGGATTGTGTCAAGGGAATAACCAGGGTCCCGCTTCTTTACGTGCCACCTTTTGCAAAATAATACGAACGATAAATCATGAAGGTTATAGAATAATAAAGAAAATCGAAAATGAGACAAATTCTGAACTAAGTACCCGATACCAACTTCTCCTGTTAGTCCTAACAGGTGGCATAACATTGATTGAATTCGATTAGGGGGCACTGACTGTAAAAGAAAAAAAGAAATGAAAAAAGAAAGCAAGACATATAGATTTTTTTTTTAAAGGAGGGCCACGGGCACGGCTATCTAATTAAATGAAGACGGGTTAGAACAACAGAGCGAGGGAAGATTGGAATTGAATTATATTACGTTTAAATATTCCTTATTCCCCTTCTCTTTCCCCCCTCCAAACTTCACGCTTTCTTGTCCTTTTTGTCATTGGGGGTAGGGGGGGGGGGGGGGGTAGCTACATTTCATAACCTTTGATTGGTAACGATAACTAATCTTTGACTCGGTTCAATGAAAAGTGGACACCACGTTCCGAGAATGCATTTAAACTGAAAGTAGTTGTTAACACATGTACACGCACGTCTACTGTAGATGTAGACATACTATTTCAAATAAGTTTTGGTGAGGATGACATAATGATGATGATGGCGGAGATGATTTCGATGATGATTATGATGCTGATAATAATGATGATATCGGTGATGGCGAGGACTTTCTTTGCACGGTGTATGTTTTCTGTGTTAAAGATACTATGTCCCTTTTGCAGCCAACCTCAAATTCTGTAGAACTTTGCAGGAATTATGATTATGTCATGTATGTCCTATCTGTGAAATGTAAACGTTAGCAGTGTCCTAATATTCAAACTATGCAATGAAACCCGTTTACTTGCTAGACTTCACTGTCAGACACTATTGTCAGTATTGAGTGACTGACTGGCTTTTTTTCTTCTTTGGTAATAACATACATAAAATGAGCTGTAAAGGATTTGTCTACATCAATAACCCACTTCTTGTAATGGCCAAAATCAAACTGATTGAATCTTTGCGCAGCATAAAACGTACGACCATGCGGTACAATGGTACGAAAATCAAGACTATTACTTATTGGCTCTATAGCTCCTAAGTCGTTTAGACAACTAATAGTTCGTTATTTTCCCACTTAAAGACATTTTCAAGCCCCCTATTTTTAAGGGGAGTTCTAAATTAGTATTATCTTTCATGTGCCATTGGAATTTAACCTTTTCATTTTTTTGGCTTGCAAATGGGACATAGTACCTTTAAAGCTTAATATGATTGTATAAGTCGAGGATCTCATAATTGCAAGAAAGAATAGAGAGAATGAGAAAGAGGGACTGAAGGGAGAGAGAAAGTAAGTGAGAGAAAGAGAGAGAGAGGAAGATAGAGAGAGAAAGAGAGAAAAAAAGAGAGAGAGAGAGAGAGAGAGAGAGAGAGAGAGAGAGAGAGAGGGAGTCCTTACAATGTTTAATCGATCTGCTCCCTTTAATTTCATCTATACTATACACGTGACCTATGCTCCTCCCCCATTAAGACTGAACCAGTGCTATGTCACTGTATCTGGACACAGAATGAAAATGCGAAAATGAAACTACATGAAACGACGGAGGCTCATAGAGATACCACCGCGACGTTGACTCACATGACGATGACGGTTGATAATGGAGCTTGTATCCTCGAGTTCTTATCGGCATCCTTCTGGATGGTCTGCATGAGAACGTCGGGTTGATAAGGTAAACGAACCGCTTGTCGAGCAGGGAGGCAAGCATCGAAGCGGTGATCGCAGAATGGACGAGTAGCAGCTTGAAGCCGATGTTCATGGTGTGTCTTGTTGTCGAGGCGACAGCATTGAGTAGTGGACGTTTTGGCTTTATTAGCTGGGATGAAAATTCATGTATAAGAAGAATTATTTAAAATAGGAACGGTCCCAATGTAGATCTCTTTATCAAGAAAGTTTGTTTATTTCATTCGTTCATTCCTTCGTTCGTTCGTTCGTTTCTTTCTTCATTCCTTCAGTTAGTTATACGGTATTTTTAACATCAAACATGTCATACAAGACGGCCCTCCGAAGAATAAAATTTAATGTTCAGTGGATATCATAAATAAACTTTAATTTTTAAAAACATTTGTATATTGCCAAGAAAGTTGATCCTCTTCGACGCACTTTGGGAGGAGTGGAAGAAATGATTCCAGGAATATATCCGCATATCAACATTTATTAAGAATTTCGGTGTTATTGAAAAGAATGTTCTTCAAGGAACTATCTATGTATTATAACGATGATAATTGAAACAACAATGGACACTTTGACTGAAAACGTTTTAATTTAAACATATTGAAACAGATCATCTCTATTCCGTATTGACTTTGAAACTCCGTAACTAATTAAAGTTTAAACGCAAGACCAATGTCTTACCGTCCTTGGATGCAACTTGTGACGGGGCCGGTGCAGATCCATCTTTCTTACACCAAGGGCAACCCAACATCTGTTTAGAACCTTCATAAAGTCGTTTAAAAACTCGCTGTTGCTCTCGTTCTACCAGGTGATGACGTGGAATACGTACTGGAGGATGCCAATGTTTTTCGGCATCTGAGGGTAAACCTTTCTTGTCGGGAGTTCGGATAATAACGGCATCTTCCAGCATGAAAGTTTTCTTCTCCATTTTTCTTTTTGCAAACGCTGTCTGAACCCTTATATTTTTTTTGGAGATATTCTATTTTTGTGCATGCTTGATATCATCTTTCAAATTATTAGTGTTATGACCAGCTCCCAAAGATGGAAAGATGGTCACCATTAAATCATACATTTATATCCTTTTAAATGTTTGACATTGTTTTTGTAATGCAAGCTTATGTAACTAAGCAATTGTACACGCAGGTGGAATGGATGTCATTGTGACGTCATAAAGGTAATTTAGAGACTTGATGCTCGCGCGCGCACATACAGGGTTTGCGCGTACAATGCGCCTGTGATATGACGTCACAATGTCAGACACGCAGTTTTGTTGACGAATAAAGTTTGTTGAACTCACTGACCTAGTTCTGAATCAAAGTTCAAAGAGTCACGAACTACCGCATCACACTATGGTGGGTCCCAGAAAAAACGAAACCGAAAATTATCGATGTTTTATCATAACTTAAAGTAATGCTTGCATTTCCATAATTTTGTCATACGAATTCATTTTCACTAGCTGCCTCCCGTAGCAACAAACAGAATTGACAAAAGACGTAATTCCGTTTCGTTGACGATCAGCATCTAGACCAAGAACTAGATAGTTTTCCTCAGCACGTACATCCTGACTTATGGATCCTGCTGATCGAGTATCGTCGTAGAAGTAGAAGTAAACGAAGACTTCATGCATGGTTGATTATCAACGAAACAGAGTTAAGTCTTTTGTCAATTCTGTTTGTTGCTATGGCAGGTAGCCAGTGAAAACGAATTCGTTTGACAAAATTATGGAAATGCCAGCATTACTTTAAACAAACAGAACTTCGTTATTCCTAGCTCATTTTTCCTGATTGAAGTGTCATATGAATGGGCAGGAAATCGTCCGCTAAATGGCTTTTTGGTACCCTTTCTTCAAATTGAATTTAATCACTCATGCGTGAAATATGCATCATATGAGTTGCATCAGATGAAAGAGGATCTAAGCTTTACAACCGAGTGTCATTTATTCATTATAATTGTGATTAAGTTATAATGATAAAACAGGTATAATTTTCGGTTTCGTTTTTTCTGGGATGCACTGTATATCACAATTCGTATCACAATCGATCGATAGTAGGCCATTCTCACTAGTAAACATCGCGACGAATATACTCGATATATTTCACCTCACATTTCACACCGACTTTCAAACTCCGCGGATTGGCTCTATATTGACGGATAAGACTCTCAACTTGGTATTCTACCCTCGCCATCTTCCTTAGCCATCTCCATCATCATCATTATTATCACCAATACCATTATTATTATCATCACCAATATACCATCATTACGATCATCATTTTTTTGTTAATTACAAAAATAATCACCATCATCACAATTTTCACCCTTACCATAATCATCTCACGATCATTACCACCATCTATGTCCTGCTCACCAATATTCCATCACCATGAATCAAAATTATTCTGATTTAGTGACAAAACTGTAACAAATCTATCATTTGACCCACAATTAAAGTCACATAACTTATTGCCAAAGACTTTATGTTTACTTCAGTCATTTTGTTTTTCTTTCAAAATGGACATCTATCAGAAGTTGGTCTCACATGCTTTAATAATCCCCAAGCTTAGCCATTTTTCCTGGTTCGGTCTGTTCCAGTTTTTCACTTGTAATGATATACCGATGTGAATACATGTAAATGAAAATCATCATCACAGACAGATATAAAGTCTTGGATTACTAGCTTGGTGTGACTTTAAAAAAAATGCCAAACAGATTTGCAATGAAAAACAAACAAACAAAGGGGCATTTCTATTACACCATAGCCTCCCATATGATATCCACTTATGGACTAAGATAAATAGTCAATCATCTAAGGATTTAAAAACTTAAATTTTGATACACCTGTTTGCATTGTTTAAAAGGAAATAAGCAAATTATTGAGACATTATCGGTTGTTGTGCACTTATTGACTTTACCTTTATGATATGCTATTAATCAATGTGTCTGTGTGTGTGGGGGGGGGGGGGAATGTGTGGCAAGGGTAAGAAAAACTGCATATATAACAAAAATAAATGTTGTATATACTTTATTTCCATCTTGAATATATCTATATATACGGTATGCATAAGAGTTCATATTTTCTTGCAACACCAATTTTGTTTAGTACAAAACATTTGCAAAAATAGATACTTTTTCTTGATCGTAGTAAAATTTCTGTCATAATCATATATCACACAATATTCATATTAGTATGATAATACTACATTTATACTTCTAGTAATTGTGCGCTACTGATCTATATAGAGTTGTTAATCAATACCTTTTACCTAAACTGATTTAACAGTATTGTAAGAAATAGTTAGTAAATAGATGACAAGTTTATAATCTTTTAAAGCAAAATAAAACCCATTCAATACAAAGTACACCTAACTTTGCTGGCTTAATATTAAAAGTTAACAATTATGTTGGCTTGCATGATCCAGTAAGATAATAAAATTTGGAGTGGACTTTAAAAGATTATTATTATTATTATTATTATTATTATATTTCCTCCTTCTCAGGTGGTTTCTGTAACATGCAGTCATTTCAAGAGCCATGATAATTTTCCTTTTTATTCATGCTAAGCCAGTAAAGTTAGATGTATTTTTTGTGGTATGAACTTTATTTTGCTAAAAGTATACATGCACTAACAACTACCGGTACGTTTTAGTTAAGTAATATCAAGTCAATTTAAACCAAATAGCGATTGATTTTTGACCAATTATATAAACATGCAAAATAAAGAACTATTTCATTTGTATTTCTCTTGAGTATAAAATAATAATAACAATAATAATAATAATAATAATAATAATAGTGGGTACTTGTATAGCGCTCATGTCTGTGAGACTTGACACTTCTGGGGCTCCACAATTATTATTACGGCTTTAGCACGGCTGCCATTAATAGCCCTCTAACATTTCAAGGAATTTATTCCTGTTGGGTACCCATTTACCCACCTGGGTAGAGTGTGGCAAATGTAGATTAATGTCTTGCCAAATGACATTAGTACCGCAACAGGACTCAAATCGTGAACCATGTGATCTGCAGACCGGTGATGTATCAACTAGAACACGACACCTCCAAAATATAGCACAATTATGTAAGTTATAGCCAAGACTGCATAATGAAACAATGCACATTCTATATAAGCACTTCCATGACTGCCGATGAAAAAAAATAGTGTTATTATGACTGCCATACCTTACGCCTTACAAGGGTTGATCTGTCAAGCATTTTAAACTCATAAATATTCTTTTTTTTCTGCTTCCTTCACCAAGATTCTTAATATTTGGAGAATATTGGCTAAAGCTTGGAAAGCAAATATTACATTTTCACTAACATACTATCAATGTGAAAAAAGCAGCTGTGAGCTTGGTCAGATATACATGTATTACATGGTGTCAGCTGGGCTGTCAATTGATCAAAACACTTAAAGTATCAGAAACAAAGACAGACAAAATATAAAAACAAAAGAACAACAATAATAAATAACACTATAAACAAGAGAAAGCAAACATACACCAAAAAAAGAAAAAAGAAAGATAAACTAAGATGGAATTACTATTATAAGTACTGTTCATGATATCAATTGTTGAGAAGTATAAAAAAAGCACATAAATAGCAAAATTGTGATGTTTCAATGATATATCTGTAGCAGAATAAAACAGTGTACACTTAAATGGAGAAAGGCAATGCATAGTCCGCCATCTTGGTAATTGAGTTTGGTCATTTTCATTTCTGTATCTTTACATTCTAATACATGAAACAAGTCTAACATGGGATCCTCAACACAATTCTGGCAAACTATTACCTGCTTAGAGCCAGAAGGACATTAATTTTAAAGCCCTTCTGTACTAGTTTGTCCAGGAGGGATAAGACCACCCAGGGTGGTCACTGACAGGTGGCTATCTCATCAACTCAACTCTCAATTAACATAAGAAAAAGAGCATCATGGGGGACCAATGGTCACCGATAAGCCATTGTTTTCTATATAGAGGGAGCAAGTGGCTACAAGTAGTACAGTGGGGCTTTAAGAGTTAATGCCTTCTGGTTTTCACAAGACAGGATGATAGTGAAACGGATTCTAACTATATTTCAATACCTCCAAAGTGAAAAGGTCATCTATTTTCGAATGAGTACCCATTACAAAGAAAATACTTATACATGTGCAATGAATTCTCTTCAGAAAAGTGATTTGTCTTCATGGTTTAGAGACGTACAACTTATCAACTATAATTTGATACCTCCAATGTGAAGAGGTCATATCTATTTTAATATGAGTACACATTACAATGAAAAGGGTTATACATGTGCAATTAATTCTCTTCAGAAAGGTGATTTGTCTTCATGGTTTAGAGACGTATAACTTATCAACTGTATTTTGATACCTCCAAATTGAAGAGGCCATATCTATTGTCATATGAGTACACATTACAATGAAAAGGGTTATACATGTGCAATTAATTCTCTTCAGAAAGGTGATTTGTCTTCATGGTTTAGAGACGTATAACGTATCAATATGATGGTACAAGCAATTACATCCATCAGCCTCGTTAAACCAGCACAGGCATTTCAAAATGGACTTTCTTCCATTGTAGATGAGTTTCACTAAGCAAATGTCATTTCAACTTTTGAGCTGGTTTGAGTTGGTTTTAAGTTAACTTTAATTGTTTGATAAGCACATATCCACATGTTTGCATTAAAATATAAATTCTATAACATTCATAATGAACAATTTTGAACATAAGTGAGTGTATACATCGTTTTATATTAGCACTACCATTACTGTCAATGAATGCGAGTTTGTATTACTTATTGTACTGTTTTATGCAGCCACTAAAACAACACAAATTTAAATTGCATAATAAATCAATACTAAATGCATTTTTTAAGCACACATTTGACAATTCCAAATCTCTGAATATTTGCTGTCTATGGATTCCCAAAAAGGGTGAATGTTGCATAGAATTAGAGAGATTTAATAATATTCATTTTCTCAGTAACCTTTAATTGCCCTGAATAATTATGTTGTGAACTCCACAAACATAATAAAACTTGGCAATTTGAGTGTAAACTGACAACCATTCCCCATAAGAGAATATCACATACAGAGAATTTCAACAGTATCAAATTGAAACTACTTTAGCATAAATCAACTCACAAAAGATGATGTATAAAGTTCTGAGTTTGTTTGTTCTTCAATAAGAGACCACTTCAGTGATGTTATACCATATTCTATGAAAACACAATCAGAGTTGTAGACTGAGTTGTCCAGTACAAAAGGCTTCTAATTAAGGTGACTTACCAATAAAACAATAAGATACCCTGACCTAGTTGATATATACACTCTTTTTATTTGTAGTTTACATCTTGCAGCTGTTAGTACTAATCTATATAATCAACATATAACATTCATATTAGCATAATTCAATTAATCACATTGATATTGTTGACCATTACTTTAATTTCTATTCTTTACAACTGTACATTATTTGTGCAATTTTCTTTGAGCATGCCAAAAGTGACAATCTGCCTAATACAATTATGCCATTTATCCTACAGTATGTATTAATGGTATTCACAAAATATGATACAAAAATAATATGGTTTAATAAAAACAAAAAACAAGTAATAGACAAATTCTCACACATGTTCAATATATTTCTCTGATATAGTCTGTACAACAATTTGAATCAGTTTTAAACCGAGTTGTCTTATGTAAATGCTAACAATCTAACTAGCTTGCATATCACTTTCATTACGAGTGTGTCATTAGTTTTTGCATGGTACCTTCAAAGCAAATTGATACCGGTAAGTGCATATATTTCTTAATAGAGCCATTTAGCTTCATTTATATTGCAATGTAGTTGTGACATAGACACAAAAGTCTACAACATTCTAAAAAACACTATTAGTGTTACACAGGACAAAATTTCGATTTTAAAAACCACCTTCACACACAAGCATCTTAACAATCCAATCCATTTAGCAAATAACCCTTTATTTGTATGCATAATTCACTGTACATCATGGATATAATATGTATTTCATGTGAAAAAATAATTGATTTCATAAAGTACATGCAAAAAGCCAATTTGTTGCACAGTAATGTAAAGAATGATTATCATATTTGGAAACAATGATATTTGTTTCTTCATATGGTAGAGACAAAAGGTGATTACGGTTTTTCAATATTAACTGGGTTTAGATAGGATACCAGATCCTGTGATCACAGAATGCAGGAAATCTCTTCCAATCACCTAGCAATATTCTTCATCTACACCTGGGCAGAGGGAGGCAAATGCAATTTCATGTCTTGCCAAAGTACAGTGACACCCACCAATGATCTTCGCATCTCCAATCAGTCTTCACATTCAACAACATTTTGTAAAAACTTCAAATGGAAACCTCATCAATCATATTCTTGGGGGGTGTTTCACAAAGATCCTAAGTTGAACTTAACTCTAAAGTTGGACCTAAAAGTTATGGAGAGCCATTTGTAGCCTTAAAATAAAATATATTCAAAAGAGCAAATTCAAGTATTTCAGACTTTTTATAAATTCCACATCAAGAACATGATATCTCCTTGATAATAGAAAATATGAATGATTTGATTAAACATTTTATGCCTTTTAAAATAACTTTTACAAGATATTTTCAAAGATGGTAACGGCTTTCCATAATTGTTAAGTCCAACTTCAAGTTAAGTTTGACTTAGAATCTTTGTGAAACACCCCCCAGGTTCATTCCTCTATATACATGTGGATATTGCAAAAGAAAAAATAATTCTCAATCCTTCTATATTCTGACATATAATTCAACAACAGAAAGACAGCTAGCATTACAAGAAAGACAAAAACTCATTACCAACAAAATGATATAACTAATAAGGACAACACAGAAAAGTATGATATATTAGTAACAAATGTAGTTGCATGTCACTGTAAGTCACAATGATATGCTAGTCATATCCGTATAGTAATTTTACATAAATCTACAGTACAATCGTAATTTTAAATTCTACAGAAATACTCTACCATTGATCAACAATCTACAAATTCCACCTACCGGTAGATCTAACCATCCCATTTAAGATGATACGATTTAACAAAAGTTTGAAAGACAATATTTCAATCCTCACTATTTCATATTGTTGTTCATGGAAGGCAAAATGGAACAAAATATAATACAAATGACACGATGAGATGAGATGAGCTAGAAGCCGGTCTCTTTCTCTTTTGATTTTTCATCCTCAACAGAGAACTGGACATCCTCTGGTGACCTCTTCTGCTCATCAGCGCTAGTTGGTGGGTCGGTGACGCCCACCTGGGCTGGTTCCACATCAGCAACAGCATTGGCTCCAGTTTCAATGCCATCTTCTACATGACATGGATGGGGGGGGGGGGGGGGGAGGGGGTTATAGGAAACAATCAGTCAAAAGAGTACAGAGATATATATACTAAAAAGCTTTCTTGCTCAGCTTCCTTCATTCCTTTTCTCATCTTTCTCTGCTATCTCCTCTTCCATAGCGTAGGTCTTTACTTTTGTCAGAATGTTTTTAACTGTTAATAATCTAATTGATATTTTGTTTTGTGTACATTTATGAATTCTTATGTTACTCATTGTTATTTTTTGCCAGTGGAGGCCAAATTTCTGTGTTTTTTAACGTGGACAATAAAACTTGAATCTGAACCTGAATCTGAATATTAGAGGAATAAGCACAATGAGAAACTGGATTGACAACAAATGTCCAATTGCAAATCGACATACTGGGCAACAAAAGCTTTTCACATGAAGCACGGACACTAATTTACAAGTACAAATTAATGGAATGAGTAAAAAAATTGTACTCATGTATGAGCCTGAATCTATGAACAGAAACATCTGCCAATCACAAACTTATGTAGGGCAAGCACATCGTTGTTAATCTATGCAACAAACACAAACAATTTGGTTTATACTGACTGAAAAGCAACATCGAGTGTGCAACATAAAATCATGAATATGACATCTTTGTAGCTTGCTAAACATGATGTTTTCATACTAGCATAGCGAACAAGACCGCTTATTAATCTTCTCATCGTATAAGTGTACTTTTCAACAGGATGTATGTAACAAAATGAAGGAAACTGGTTGGCTTGTGTAACGGTAGAAAACAGGAAAGCCTAAGGAAACTGGCTTATCCTGCAGTAGGATATGATAAGTTAGATATCTTTAAAATCTTTGTTATTTGTGCATTAAAATTGATTACCTTACCGACCTTACACAATTGCTTCATGACTGTTTCTTTCATAATGTAATCACACGACCTGATATCAACTTGATCTGTCATTCATGAAACCCGTCGTTTCCACTTTACAATGTCATTACTTACCTTTCTTTTTTCACAATTAAAAATCACAAACTATTCTTAAAAGATTAGTTTGTATAGTTCCATTTAGAAGTGTGTATTTGATCTCATACACATGATGCCATTCTCATGTGTGCTAAAAGAATTAATCTACAATTAGTCAACCCAATATATTACACCATTCAATAAATGTGCATAAGTATGTAGCTTATAGATACTTGATCCCACAAGAACCGATTTCTGTTAATTTTGTTAGATTGATACTTCATGCAGTTAGTATTAAAAGCAGCTTCACCATTGGATAGCAGTTAGAAATGAAAGATGTTATATTATCATGCGGATGCCATGCAACAACCAAATACTTGTGTTTGATAGTCCTTCAAGAAAAGACTTCTGTGTTGATTTTATCAGTGTAGATCCATCTGCAGACCAGAATGCACTAACTATAAACATCAAGTTACAATCATTAGAGGAATTTTTTTTCTTTGACGACCTTAAAATCAGTTAACCAAACTTACCAGACTGTTTCTCTACAGAATATATAGACTAAAAGCTATAATAGTACTCAAGACAAAGACCAGAAGTTATAGAAAGTATAATAATCCAGTTGTACACAGTGGCAGATCCAGGGTGGGGACATGGGGGCCCTGGCCCCCACCCCTGGCAAAAATAAAAGTTTAAAAAAAAAGATGGTAACGACAATTTAACTTTAATTTTTTTTTTCTTCAAGGACAGACCCCCACCTCTAGGAAAAGAAGAAAAAAAGTATTACAAATTCTTTTTGTTTTTTTTGCTCAAGGGGAGGGGGCGGAGGGGGGGGGGGGGGGGGTATTGAGTAAAAAAATAGTGCTCACTACCCCCCACCCATCGAGCAAAAATGCGCCGCTAAATATTTTCTCACGAATTGGGCTCCCTCCTTGTCGTCGGCTGGATCTGCCCCTGGTTGTACATAATTGTATGCACATGTATGTACACATGGTTAATAAAGGGAGAGAGAGTGCCTACAACTTCACACAAGATTAACATAGATCCAATTACAATAGGGTGCTTGGTTGCATAAGAGTCAGGGTTAAATAATCTAAAAGAAATGGGTCATATCTCTGGATTTGTGAAGAGAAATACCTCCCATCCTGTATGCACTTACTGCCATTCGGCGGCGTTGATGATCTGACGCTGAAAGTTATTCCCTGATCACTGCTGGCGCTTGGCGTTTGAGGTGTGATGATGATGGTGGGAGCAGGGGCTGTTAGGCTTTTCCTGTATGCCTCTGTTCACATTAAGCACAAACGTGTGAACACAGCAACAATCAAGAGCGCACATGTATGAACAGGGCGGGGTAGGGTAACACATATTGGGAAAAACAAACAATAGTAAAGAAAAACCATGCATGCATGTTAGGTATATGATCAAATGAAAACTTCATGAAAAAAAATCATTTCCACATGTTCATACAAAATAAAGCAACTACAACTAATTCTTCTTTTTATGCATGATGACATATGGATTGCAAGACATTCAGCATCTATTCTAGCATTTCACCTTCAGTGTTCACCAACTCCCACCTCTGTTTCACTTTCAGATAAACATCATAAAACATAATGGTTTAAGTGACATATGATAACCTTCGTCTAGCAAACTAGAGGCCTCCAAAGAAAGGAAATAAGCAGTATATCAATAACCGTATGTATGCAACAATTTGTATATCTATGCTTCAATCCTAATTCATTGAATTTGGATGGTCGGTGAAGAATTGGTCCTAAGGCATCATATGATATCAATTTGTTATGGAACTACAACCTTAAGATAATTGTATTTCACAAATAAGGCGATCACAAAACAATATGATGGACAAAAATAGAGTAACAAGATGAATGTGACTGCATCTCTAATATGCCTCTGCCTGTATATGGTCATTGATCAGTTCGAATTGCCTCAATACTTTTTAGAGGTATAGGGGTCATAAGATATTATCTAGTAGTTTTCAACTCTTTTATTACTCTGTGACCTTTGATCTTTGGCCTCTTCCACCCAAAATCTGATCAGGTCATCTTTGCAAGCTCGTACATACCGGGGTACATTTTTGGTTAAAATCCACTTGATGGTTCTTGAGTTTTCGAGGTATCAAAAAGAGGGAGGGAGGGATGGATGAACGGACGGATAACCCCAAAACATAATGCCTCAGGCAACACCCTCGATGATTGTTTAAAAAATCCCTGCAACTACAAATGTTTATTTGTGAGCAAAATGCATTTACATAATCAGCAAACAAAAAGCTTATGAGCGTGCAAATGCCATAGATTAGTAAACCAAAATTGTATGATGAATTTTACTGAACAAATAAAAGCTGTCAAAATGCTGTGAATTTTAAAACTGTACTGTGTCATGGCTTCCTGATCATGCATTCTGGGCCCCATTTCACAAAACTTGTCATCAGTGACAAATGACAGCTTTTGTTATAAGCTAGTGAAATCCTTGCTTCTGATTGGTTATCAGCAGATTTGTCACTGATTTTTGTCATATGTCATTGAAAAAAGGCTTTGTGACAGGGGTCCCTGATCCCATATATCATCTGTTTGGAGGTAGAAGGACATAACTCTGTGTATAATGTAATGAGCTAACACCGTTCTGGTTCCAAACAGATATATAAGATGATTGAGCCCGATCATTGCTGCTTTCCTGAACAATGTGTTAGCAGGCATCTATAGACATCACCCATCGCCTACAGGAACTGGGTAGTTTTTGAGCAAACTATGTTTGTTGCTTCAAAAGGCTTGGAATGGCAGCATTTTTATACAAATGGTATCATTGGGGAAATATTTCAATTATAATTTTCAAAGTTATCTTGCTATCCATTGCACCTGGGAATGAATTTCCATCATGTAATTTTGAATACCATAATGATTAACAAAACCCAATTCATTTAAGTGTTTAAACCCCGTCTGTACTAGTATGGCCAGGAGGGATTAAACCACCCATCGTGGTTACTGACAGGTTGTTATCTCATCAACTCAGCTCTCAATTAACATAAGAAAAAGCAAATCATGGGGGACCAATGGGCACCGCTTAGGCATTGTTTTCTATATAGAGGGAGCAAGTAGTACAGTGGGGCTTTAAGAGTGGGACATATAGATGCCAGCTACAGATTGGTCACAGGAAAAGAAAACCCATAAACCTTTGATGATGAACATTGTATTTCCAAGGATTCATTTCCATTAAAAATCTCTCAAGTTATTTTCTACCTTTGGGTTGTTGGGCACCACCACTAACGTCCAGGTTGTTACCGCTGCGGCTCTTGAACATGTTACGAATGGCCGAACCGGAACGCTTACGACCCTTCTGCGTCTTGTTCGCCTGCATTTTCTTTGTCTTGTGACGATGCAGGATGTGAAGGCTACGCTCTGCCAGAGGTTTCTCCTCGTGATCCTTGATCTCCTCATCATCCAAGAAGTAACGGGACTGACGCACAGTGTGCTGAAGGGTTTGATCACAAGAAATAACAATGTTAAATCTGAGATGCATGGCCCTACGTGTCATCAGTGTCGGTGATATGGTGTAATATTGAAGCCCTAAAAAAATTGCGCTTCAGCAATGATGATCAAGAAGTGCCTCAAAAAAGTAAAAAATCTTTGAGTGACCGGTTTTACCATACTTTTTTTCTAAAATAGACTGTAATGTTATATAAAACGTAAGGAAAACGAAAATGAAATTTTGATTTCCAATCATATAATATCTTGATTCAAAACATCCTTGTAATCATAAAAACCGAACTGTCATTTTTGTAGAATAACTAAGGTCTTAGTAAATGTAATGAAAATACATCTGGGATAAATATTCAACATAATTTTGAACTGATTTAGATTACGGCAGAAATTTCAAAATACAATATGAGAGTCTTTGGATGAATTATTAATGGCTATATGTATTCCTGCGTAAACTGAATAATGATTATACATGGGACAAGAATAGGTGTAGCGTACGCCATGAGAGACTACTACATGTGAAATGGAAACCAACATGCCAATGAGGACACTGCTTTAAAAGATTGTCAGCATTTTTAAAAAGAAAGGTAAAATACTAACAGCCTGACGAGGTCTATAAGCACTCTTCTTGAAGGCATCCAGCTGATTTGTAAAGGAGGACTTCCTACGTTTGGGTGATTCTTCTGTTCCTTCTTGAATTGCCATACTTTCAACGTGGGAAGTTTTACGCTGTCTCAGAGCGGGGTCTGATACCTCCTGGTTCAGAAGAGAGCTACGCAAGAAAAACAGGTACGAGGTTTGATCAACATCATTACTGAAATCCTAGGATTTATTACAAGTCACTTGCAATGATAACAATCATACTCATTCCAACTAATAATAATAATAACAATAATCTTTTAAAGTCCACTCCAAATTTTATTAAACCAAAAATTCTTTTTGCCCAATTGATCTTGAGCCCGGCAGCCACTGAGCAGCGCCAGATCGACGTTGCTCTATCCCTTATTGTTGAACACCAAACAAGGTAGTAACAAGGTAGTAACAACTTTTGGTATGACTCGGCCGGGGTTCGAACCCACGACCTCCCGGTTGTGAGGCAGACGCTCTACTGACTGAGCCAGAACACGGTTAACTATAGCATATACAGTAAACAATTACAGTTGACAATCATTATTCATACCCCTTGCATATGTGATGTTTTTTTTTGTATTTCGTAGCTCAAGAATGACAGATTGGACGTGTCGAATAAGGGCTTTTGTTGAATACTCTTACCGGTAGATGTACGATTTAATATGTCACATTCTCAAGAACAAATTGGGACAAATCAGTCAATGGGAATTAATGGAACAAGAATGTGAAAAAATAATAATAAGCTCTGATTGTCTGTCATGGGAAACTAGGCATTACCAACTGTTTTGTAGAAAGGGGCAGTTAGCTGCAGTTAGTAGCGTGGTTTACACTAATGAGTGCCGGACAAAAAGCTTCAATATATCTGTATTCAATGCTAGTCATTGATTTTGTAGTACCAATCATCTCTTAAGTTACCTTTACTGCTTATCCAATCATAAAACTCTATCAAGAAAAATAAACTCTTCCTCAAATACTTACGCTTCACTTTGATTTCGCGAGATGAGGTCTCCAGTTGAAGGAGAAAGATGGAAATTTTTATTATCCTCAATCAACTCCCGAGCTTCTTTCTCTTTCAAACGCTTATAGACGTTAAGGATTTGGTAGTTGGTGGTCTCCTTACGTTCCTTCACCAGTAACTTCTCAAGGAATTTACGGTTGAAATCTTCCCATCTGCTCACAAATATTCATAGAAAGATTTGGATTAATGATTGCCATACCCGGGGTTACATTCATTCAAATTTAAGATGCATCATTTGTTTACACTGAGCAATGAATAATGAAATAGTCTGCTGAACATTGATCATGAGGGGCTATATACATACAGCTTTTCATATAAATCATTACTTTTCAAAGGGCTACCGGTACATACATTAAGATTTTCAGATAATTTTTACCTTACAATGAAGGACAACATCCATTAAAAAAAAAAAAATCAGATTTATCACAACTTTATACTTGGCTATACTGGTACTCAATTATTACAATATATGTGTTCACTAATCACTTTTTTTAAAATTCAAAACATTTAACCAAAAATCAAAAGAAAGTTAGAGATGTAATCACATAAAGCATAAACAGCATAACAGAAATTGTATTTACGGTATAAAGTATTTTCAGACATTTCTTAGATGTGGAGAGAGAAAGCAGTTCTTCAATTCACAATGGTTCTTACTTGCTTGATAATAGAATGCATCCAACTTACTTTTCTTTGATCCAATGATGCCCATGGTGACCAACTATATCCTCCACTCCTGCCATTAGATGGCTGTTAAACTGTGAAATGAACATCAGTCATAACAAGAGTCAACTGTATTGATTAACAAACAATAAATAACCATGACAATACTCTATTGTTTTAAAGGCCCACTGTACTACTTGTAGCTACTTGCTCCCTCTATATAGAAAACAATGCCTAATCGGTGACCATTGGTCCCCCATGATCCTCTTTTCTTATGTTGATTGGGAGCTGAGTTGATGAGATAGCCACCTGTCAGTGACCTTCCCGGGTGGTCTAGTTCCTCCTAGCCAAACTAGTGCAGACGGCCTTTAACTAACACCTTACTTTGCATAACTATATGTCTCTATACATTTCCAGGGTACATAGGAAATTATGAATTCCAGCTAATTTGGCGCCCAAGGCTAGCTCAGGTTCCCCTCCGAACGACAAGGCCAGGTAAGCCAGGGACTGATTGAATATCTTTCAAAAATGGATTTTGTAAAAGTTCATAAACACAGATTTCTAAAATCATAAACTCTTTATATGCCACATTATTTTTATCATGGGACAGATATACCAAAGGCTTCAAGATTGATCATTGTTTCCTGTGCAAGGTTAATCTAAACCAGTGTTAAAAGGGTTGTCCGATTACATAGAAATATTGTAATACCACTCACTAACAGGACCCTGTTTCAATAACCAATAAAAGCTACTGAAATCATTGCAATTGTTTGGATGTGATCAAAATGTGTATATAGAGTCATGGCAGCTGTTATTGTTATAATTAATTATCATTAGCATATTGATCTTCTGTCACCTGAGCCTGGGAGGAGAAAAGCAAACTTAATTACTAAAAACGTAATTAACGTCCTATCTGAGGGGTGGTGTGTTTTCCATTGTAACCTAGCCTGCATCTATGGAACATGGGAGGGGCATGTAAACACAAAATGCAGGCTTCCATCATTAACCTGGGCTGGATTCAAACCCACGATCATTGGTTCTACAGGTAGATGCCCTATCGACTAACCCAACCTAACTCCTCAACCTTAATAACAGGTTCTATGAAATAGGACCCTCGACATTTTCTCTTTGCTTTTTTTTTAGTACTCACCCTCTCGTAAATTTCTTCGTTCATCGTTGGTTTCCTCTTCTCTGCCTTTTGGATGTGCAGAAAGTTCACAAGAGGTTTGATGGTAATACCCTGGTTTAGACAAAAGTAAGAAATTAATCAAATGATGCACTTAATTTAATATAAAGACAGAAAATTTCTTCATGAGATTGTTGAGCTCGAAAGTAACAAAGACAGACTGCTTTTCCTTGTACAACTGTCAGTATACTGATTATTTGTTGGTTAAAATTGGGAAATAAACAAATCTTTTATTCAAATTTAGCTCTCACTGTCTTAAGCCTCATATAAATATGGTATAGTAAACTGCCTGGAAACACAAACACAAACACACGTACGCACACATGCTTTTATGGCAATCAGTCAATTTTGACTATTATCACAAAACAAATTTTAACAATTTTGTTTAATCATATGTTATAATACAACTGACTTCCCTCTTGTTTTTAGTAGTTATTTTTTTCTTCTTCTTTTTAATAATCATTATATATTTTCTTAAAAGATAAAATGGTATCATGTAGTATAATGATAAAACAGTGCTTATAAAGGAATGACGTAAGCAGTGGCTTCACATTCTGTACCATACAACACTTAGATAAGTGAGCCCGTCTGGGAGTCTTTATTGCAAGCAGTGCTCTTTTCTATCTGTCAGTCGTAATATTTTTATTTTGCCAAGGTATCTTTTCTTTCTCCTTTTGATGTAGTTCACCACATCATGTTTGAACAAGTCTTTTGAGTATTATCATAGCTACTGGAAGGCTCAGAAAAGTCAATCTACTTCAGTACTGTAAAAAACAAGAAACTTTCAAGGCGAGTGATTTACATTCACAAAATTTTATCGACCGTGCAATAATTGAACTATAACTGACACACCACCGGCTATTTGAAGTTCTTAGGTTTCTTGAAGTGAAGTGAAGTGAAGGATTTTGTTAACAATTTGCGAAAATTTTATGTGGCAAATGTTTATGGTTTTACAGTATTTTCTGGAGTGACATTTATCTTTATTTAAAACCTTCCTTAAATCCTTGGTTAACAGATTTCTCTTTTTCATGAGTATATTGCTAATCAAATGAGCAATTAGAAATCATACTGCTGTTGTTGGTTTTGATTCATACAACACTCGACATGACTTATCAGAGCATTTCCCTGTTTCTAGACAAAAGGATCCACACTTGATTAATGATATAGAAACTAGACAAGTACAGACTTATCTTCAGCACAGTTCCAAATATATATCTCAATCGACAGTGAAGAATCATTAATGACTGTTAATTTATTAATCAATACTTCAGATTAGCTTAGATGTTTCCACCACTTAATAATACTTGAACCATGCAGGTATTAGGTATTAAAAGGCATCCAACATTTGAAGTGCACCATTTATCAAAAAATATTTTGTTTTTGTTTGTTGGTAGTTCCATGTCGTAATACTATATTGAAAATATGAGCTTCAAATATTACTTCTGTAAAGAAATTTTGCAAGTTTTAACCAACTCTCAATTAACATAAAAGCAACTTGTGAACAGACTGCTCAATGCACCTGTATGCATTCTCTCATAACAGAGGACCTGCATGGAACCCAATTCCAACTTGGTTTTCTTTGTAGAAATTACACACCAGTTGGTTTTTCAATTTCTTTTATTGATTAAGAAAAAGACAAATGTGACTGCGTCTCCTATATGCCTCCATCCTCATTTTGGTATAGAAAATGGATGGATTCATTCATGATATATCACACAGAAAACAAAGAGAATAGCTCTTGTGGTTCTTTGACATAGTTTCTCCAAACTCTAATCAGATCCTCTTCCTGATACACATTGTCACCAAGTTTGAGCTTCATATCTCTAATGGTTCTTGAGATATCTCGATAACGAGGCCAATACGTGAAATTTCATAAGTTGACCTCTGTAACCTAGTTACTCCAAAATCAAATCAGATTGTCTTCCTATGGTGATCCATACACTGTACTATCACCAGGTTTGAAGTTGATATCTCAAGTGGTTCTTGAAATAACACATTAGCAAACTAGATGGAATTTGACTGCGCGCAGTCGAAAATGATGCCTCCGTCATAGAGCAATTTTACAAACCAAAACAGAAGAAATTTTTCAAATTCAAGTTCAATTGTAATCCATTAACAGGTTCTCAGAATATCGTGATTACAAGCAATTTCTCATATACATATATGACCCTTTGATCTTTGACCTCATGACCCTAAAATCCACTCAGTTCATTGGCTCTGCAAGATGTCCTGAGTTAAATAGTAATCCATCTGTCAGTTCTAATGAGAATGCGTTCACAAGCTATTTTTGCATACATAATGAGCCCATGACCTTTGACCTTATGAACCAAGAATCTACTCAGTTCATTGGCTCTGCAAGCTACATAAATGATCTAAGTTTGGCAGGAATCCATCAATCTGTTTTAATGATAATATGATCACAAGCTATTTTTGCATACATAATGAGTCGCATGACCTTTGACCTTGACCTCATGATCCCAAAATCAAATCAGTTCATCAGCTCTGCAAGTAACATACATGACCTAAGTTTGGCAGGAATCCATCAATCGGTTCTTGAGATAACGCGATCACGAACTGTTTTTGCATACATAATGTGCGCTGTGACCTTTGACCTCGTGACCCCAAAATCTAATCAGTTCATCGGCTCTGCAAATAACATACATGACCTAAGTTTGGCAGGAATCCATCAATCGGTTCTTGAGATAACGCGATCACAAGCTGTTTTTGCATACATAATGAGCCCTGTGACCTTTGACTTCGTGACCCCAAAATCTAATCAGTTCATCGGCTCTGCAAGATACATACATGACCAAAGTTTGGCAGGAATCCATCATTCGGTTCTTCAGATAACGCGATCACGAGAACGGGACGTACGTACAGACGTACGGACGGACGGACGGACGGACAACCCGAAAACATAATGCCTCCGGCTACTTCGTGACGGAGGCATAAAAAAGCAGGAGGGACGAAAGGGCGGACAACCCTAAAACATTAAGCCTCCAGCACCATCTTCGGTAGGCAGAGGCATAATTATATTTTAAATGTGAATTGGGTTTTGCACCATTATTGGGCCCAACACACTCATTAAATATTTGTTTTTATTCTCCCTGATGTTCGTATTCACCTCATGTTATTGTACTATTGATTTCCCCTTTTTCAATAAAAAGTCATAAGATTTAATCCGACAAATCTGCATAGAATTTTTGGATGTCTACTTGTATACATCTCGAGATGAGTTTGCATAATCTGACTCTAACATTTAATTCTTCTGCTCTTCTCTTTTCATCTGTCACACCAACATGCAATCACATCATGCACATCTAACAAGGACAAGAACCTGTTTCATGAAACATGTCATCAATGACAAGTTACAATAACTGTTATAAGCAACTGAAATTGTTGCATATGATTGGCTGAGAGCAAATTTGCCATCGAAAATCAGCATTCATTATTGATGACAAGTTTTATGAAATGGGGTCCAGATCAATGAATCTCTCCACAAGAAGGGAAGACATTTTGCCTCCATTTTATGTTACCTGTACAAAGACTGTGAACATGATGATCACTACAGTTGTGGTGAAGAAGATGGGCTTTGCGCTGATGACTTTAGAACACAAGAGCGCCACCAACGAGAAAGCGATAGCACCGCGGATGCCTCCATACGTCATGATGAACTGAGAGCGCCGGTTGATCTTGAATAGTCGGAAGCGATTCAGGATTGTTACCTGTACGAATACACCTGCAAGGGGAAACAAAACATATATGATTGTGAAATAATACTATTAATAGGAATAATAACTATAATAAAAAATCTTTTTTAAAGCACAAATCATCCTAGGAAAGAGCCTCAATGCACTCCCCAATCATTATTTTAAACATAAACATAATTATATAACATGAGTATAGTACCAAAAAAAAAGTTCATGTGAATGAAGTATTTGATTTTTTTTCCAATACTGCACATTCATATAAAAACATACTCTGTCTACAAAGGCACTAGGGTCAAATTAGTTTGTTAAATTCCAAAACTCAACACAGGACCCAACACAATACCTAACCTTAATCTGTACTATAAAACTAACCTATAATGGACCTTGTGGCAGATTAGCCTTGTGCTAAACAAGTTATCTACTAAAGTCTACTACTATAAGCCAAGCACACAACCTAATCCCTATGTTATACCTCTCTTTAGAAATCTAGCCATCTGATTGGTCAAAATTGGAGTCGTATCCAGATGTACCGTCCCCTTGACCCTATAGAAACAGTGATGCTTCTCAAAGCAGTCGATAATACAGCCTACAGAGACCTTGATTGCACTTGAGCATGTGTTTAATCAACAACAATCTTGACAGCCAGTTTGTACTCACCTATAGCCCTATACACGGAGCAGAAGAGGAGAGTGAAGAGAACAAACGCAGTGTCCCACTGATGGGCCTCTTTGCTGAGTGATGTAGTCCCTAAGAAGATGAAGATGATGGTCTCACTGATGCTACTCAGCATCTTGAGGAAGTATTTGATGGTGGTGTGAGACTTGGCGGAGATGTTCTGCTCAACGTAAGGCTTCATGAACATCGAACATGTCACAATCCTGAAAGAACAATTAAAATACTGGTCAATTTAGTGAACAACCATTGTTGGATGCAGGTTTGGCCCACATCCAGACTACAGTCAAACCTGCTTTTAATAGCAACCAGCTGTATAGAAAGACCACATGTCTTCAGAGACCGTATTTTTTGTTTCCCTTGAAAATGGTTTCTCATCGAAACATGTACTAAAGGAACCTGTACATAAATACTATAAAGACCCCTTTTCTTGTTTCCCTTACGTGGTCTTTAAAGACAGGTTTCATTGAACCATAATTGATTAAATCAAAACTTGTATGGCTATATGACAAGTAATAACCTTTTTTCTACTCTGAACGATGTATTAAGAAGCGTTGTATTATAATGAAACATCATGGGCTTTCATGGCCCAAATTCACAAAGCAAGGTTTGAGCTCAGACCAAGGTTTGAGCTCAAACCTCCTTTTGTTCTTTACAAACCAGGTTTGTAAAAAACGCGTAAAAAAGGCGTCATATGACGTACGAAAACCAAGGTTTGTCGACAAACCTACTTTGTGAATTCAGGCCCATACGTTTGAGCAGACTTTTGAATGAAAACTTGATCAGTGTCTCGTTCTAGTCTGAACATCTTTTTGTATAAAAATTGTGTAACGTGAGCTCATACTGATGATTGGCTAGCAATCATGTCAATTGACCTCTTAAAAACGTTGCTTAAAGCCCCACTGTCCCAATTGTAGCTACTTGCTCCCTCTATATAGAAAACTTCCCGAATCGGTGCCTGTTGGTCCCCATGATCCTCTTTTTCTTATGTTAGTTGAGAGCTAAGTGAATGAGATAACCACCTGTCAGTGACCTCGCTGTGTGGTCTAATCCCTTCTGTCCCAGTAGTGTTGACGGTCTTTAATACAACTTTTCTTTATACTACGTTATTTTGAACTCTGTATGCCCCTTTCACTACATAATGGTATACCGTAGTATTAATGACTGCTTTGAGAGAAATAGTTGTTTTAATTGGGCTATTGCCCTCGGCACGCCTCGGTCAATAGCACAATTCTAACCTTCCCTTGAGCGTATAAAAACAACTATTTCTCGAATATTAAAGCAGTCATTAATAATTTTATATGCCACCACCTTGGTCAACTTATGACACCACCTTGGCCTTTATCTAGTTTATCTGCACGGTCGTTTATTGATGAGTGTATCTTTGAGAGTAGACTAAAAAATAAAAAATAAAAAATAAAAAAACTTGCGTACAAATGGTGATGTAACTAAAATCACCGCCTTAGACCGCTCGGCCATCGCGCATTGTTACCACACTTAGCAGTTTTCTCTGATATATACATTAAAATGGATTGAAAACGGCTTCGCGTGCTGGATGCTTCGGGCAGCTCCATTAAACGGGCCCTTCTTTTACTTTTGCAATGCATATTGGCACGAACTTAGATCAAGATCTATCGGCAGATGTTGTTTTTGGAAGTTTATTTTCGTCTTCATGTCAACAATGCAAGATAAAATTGTCGGTAAGATCGATAGAGATTCAATTGTATTGAAATTACCGACCAATTCTTCGCACATGTACGGTATTCTCGATCGCTCAGGCCATTTTTTAACATGTAAACCTATGGGTATTTCACCAAGACTGAACTATTTTCCCGGTAACCATGGTTACTGGGATTTTAGAACTATTTTTTAGAACTATTACATGGGTTTGGAATTTTACCGGGAATTTTACAGGAATAGTTAAAGTTTATGAATGCAATTTCGACCAATCAGCTGGCTGGATTTCTTAAGTGAGGTATATAATTCTTAATATGACCTTTCATCACATAATTTTCAGGTAAAATTTGTATAGTCTGAAGAGGTTATTACTCTGCCTCAATAAAGTGAATGGCCCTTTTAAATGTAGGCGCAGCAGAACTTGTTTTGAAAAAAAATTAAAACCTGAAAACATAAAACATAAAGGAGATACACACTTGTCTTCTACATTAAGTGTCACTTGACTGTTCGTTTAAAAAAAAGTAAAGTCCCTAAAGAAACAAAATGTATAACTCTTGTAAGTTTTCCAACAACTTTTGTATAATCTAATTGCATGAACATTGTACTATTTTCTCTTTCGATATGTTGTACCTTGTACCCACTTGTGTATACTTTTGTATTGTTACATCCAACTTTACTGCTCAGTTTCACGGTTTGGGTAGACTAACAATTATGAGGTGAATACATGCTAAATCCCAGACATGAAAGGGTGGTGGAAAATTGATAATTTGAGCACATGAACAGACAATTCGCTGATTTTTATCTTCATTTTCAAATTAAATCTCTTTAGAATTGCCTGACACTATGATGCAAAAGAGTGCATTTCACATCAAAGATTTAATTAGGAGTGTATTCACTAGTGCACTCAACACTATAACAATTTTTTAAAAGGATGTCCTCCATGAAATTAATCAGAAATCTATGGTATGGCAATACATATAGGTTTGCACTAACACCCCCATTTTAAACTCGGTGAAAAGGTGAAAAACTTAATTCTTTTTGCTAAAAGAGCTCCTTTTCTGATTAATAGTCTATGTTGAGTTTCAATACATTTTCGTCCATGGGATCTCATATTAAATTTGGAATAGCATGTGAGCTCATTCCAGATAAAATATATATATATGCATTTTTTTCTTCTTTTGTATTGAAGAGTCAGAGTAAGGTCTGGTGTCAATTTGTGAAATGATATTTTCATCACACAACCAGAACACATGATAACAACTAAGTCATTTATGTCAAAGTCATGCTAATTTTTAAACCATCTGCCATCAAAATGGGCAAAATGAAACTAATTCAGCGAGACCCACTCAAATATTACTTTAAACAAATTTTAACTTCCTTGTTAGAGTGAGTCAGGTTATAATTATTTGTAAAAGTACAAGTAAAGAGGACTATATCCTGTTTGTGAGTTAACAAAAAAGAGTTTCCTTTGAAACCAATTTTCATGGTTTGGAACTTATGACTGAGAAGCGATACCAAATAAAATGAAATCTGATTTATACTAAGATATTCAAGTATAGAAAGTGAAAAGCTGATTTTTATACTCGAAAGATATAGGCCAAGTGCAAAAATTAAAGGGAATGTCCCTAAAAGAGGCATTCTGTGTCAGCAAAAAGGTTCATTTAATTTCCACTATTCTCAACCATGTTGTTGTGTGGTTAATGTTCTGAGAAAAAATGGGGCACAATTTTCTTTCTATTCAAATAAAGTCGCGGCCAAATGTGTGTATTAAAGCTGCAGGCAACCACAATTTTAAAATCCCTATCAACTCGACCAAAACTAACACGCACACACAATGCCCATATTCCATACCTGCAAGATTGGTTAAATACAATAATGGGCAATGGTAACAAGTGACCAAACACAACTATCAGCTCAAATTACAAATATAGAGTTGTGAATATATGTGTTTTCTAACAAATACATATACACATGCAATCATTGTTTGCAAAATTGTTTGGAGCGTTTAAAATTCACGGGCTGCTGAGCCCAAACTATTTCTGCATTGAGGCCTATAGCTGCTTTGTGGCACAAAATACATATTGTACTGGAATTGTATGTGCACGTACACTACCAGGTAAAACATGTCAGTCTATGACTATCCCAGTTGTTTGTCTGGCGCTTTCATATCAAAATCTTCTTTTAGGGGATTACCCCCGGGCTATATAACCAACACTACCCTCGAAGATCTAAGGCAGTTGATTGTCTGGAGCTTTGACATCAACATTTTTTCTTTTAGGGATCGAGTTACCCCACAGCTAATCAACACTACGCTTGATGGTCTAAGGCAGATTTTACCCTTGGCTTTAATACATGGGCTACCCATCATATGCGCCTTGCCAACTTTTTTCATTACGTACTGTCACGTTTTGTTGCGTTCACCCCTTTTTACTATGGCCTACTAGGTTTCCCGTCCGCACCGTGACTGCTGTGGCAAATTTTTTGACAGTTTAAAAATCTAGCCTGGCATCCATGGCAATCATAGCCTGTCACGTTTACCCGTTCCGTCCATCCTGTTTTGTCCATGGTGGCCTGAAATGCAATTGCCGTGGTCGCCGGGAACATAATGAAAACCTTGCATAACCAAAAATACTCTTGACATTCTAAGGCAGATTTTACCCTTGATTTACATGGGTGTATTACCCGTCATTTAAAACACTGGTATCTTTTCATACCCAACGTACACCAGAGTAACACTCAGGTGATCCCTAAAAATGATGTCGATGATGATGATGATGATGATAAATAATTAAATATCCTATTAATCCATGTAATGCCATTGGCAATTAAAAGTCACCTAATTGTATCTAGGGCAACTGCATGAACACTCAGGTGTCAGCAGAGACAGAATCTTGGCCTAAAAGGTGTATTACATGAGTATCAAAATACTGCAACATTGCAATGAAGACTAGGCTGATCTTCAGAACTTAACCTAGACATGGTGCCATAAAGCTTACAAATGTATCATGGAGAATTGTATTAAAAAAGGTGACTTTTCCAATGCTCACCTTGAGTTAACCACTGTTCAATAATATCAAACAGACCAAAAATGAAACTATCTTTAATTTCAAGAAACCAGCTCTTCTTCATCCCAAAATTTTAGATACAATTGGGTCATTTTTTAAGTGCCAATGGCAATGCAAGGGTTAATAGGATATTTTCAGCCGATACCCAGGATCGAGCCAATGGGTGAAAAAAGCTCATCGTTAAAATGTTTGGAAATTTAGGGCTGTGTTCGGGGAAAACCCTTTAAAGTACCCGATAATTTTGAAGAGTAAAGGTTATATACATCAGTAGTGTTATCAACAAAACAAACATGTTGTGTTTGATGGCCGGACAAAAGGAAGTTAGTCTGATAGGTGATAATCTAATGTCATATTTTTAATGTCTGTAACTATCAAAGAAGTGCAAACAATATTTGCAGTGAAAAAATTGTTAGAATCCTAATATTTGTTTGGTTTCTAGAATAAACAGCATTTAAAAAAATGACAGAAATTTGCTTGTAAACTGCAGAACAAAGCCCAATATACCATGTTTTTAAAGGTATTAAATCATCCGTATAATATGAAAATTGTAATTCTCTATACATATCTTTTTGATTCTGCAATTTCAATTCATCACGAATATACTGTTTCAGGCCCGACTACAGTGAAACATTATGCATGAGAATTTTGACTAATTTCTACTGCTTATGGCATTGGTGCCTACATGTAGATAGCGTCAGGGCCTCTATCTTCTTTTCTAAGTTACTGTGATTGAATCAAGTCAAACGTCAGCACCAAACTAACCACAAGTTATTACTCTATGCAATGGTAAAAGGTTTGAAGATTAATTCAGATCAACCAGAAAAACCTAGTCTACTCTTCAGCATCTCAAATCTTCATATGTTCCTAATTTTTTATATCAAATGTTAACAATAAAAATACAAGTCATGTAATAAGGTTAGGTTGAGCAAAAAACATTTGGGAGCAATTGGATTGGGAAAGGTTGATTATACACATGTATAGTAAAATATAAATTGATGTATAGGCTACTTGTAGGTATTGGAATGATCATAAAAGAAAATTGACTCTATCTTTCTGTTAAACACATGCACTGCCAACAGAAATGGTATCGGGACTATTATACACACGTGGCATGAAAGTTTGGACCAAACTATTTAGTCATTGCTCATCATAATTTACATGTGAGGGTACCTGAAGCGCATTCCTTGTCAGGGAGCCTCTCTACCATTACCCTTCTATGGGTGCGTTTATCATCCTATTTCTGGCCTAGAATCAGCGTTTTCAAACGTGTTTCAGGCAAATTTGCATGGTGATAAATGCAAGCCTGTTTTCAAACGTCTTTAGATATTGCTTTATTGAACGGCGCAAAGCAGTTGCGCAAAGACAAGGCCTTTATTTAGAATCGTGACGAGTTGATAAACGTGACAACTCGCAAATCACATTCGTATAGTGGGGTTCAATATGTATGTATAGAAACACTGTTTCTGAGTGGCAAAAGATGATAAACGCACCCTGCTATGATGCTTCTCCAAACTGACACAAAACGAACAAGAAAGCTTACATATGAACTCAACCTTCTTTTTAACATCACCTCCAGAAAGAAAAGAATTAGGAAACACTTGACGTGAAACAAGTGTTTACCTTTACCTCAATCAAATGGCATATGCCTAATTTGATGAACTTGTACTGTGGCCCCTTGGACTTGGAACAATGACATTATCTACACATTACAAACATGATGAAATCTTGAAAAAGGAAATTCCCACTCAAAGATTAAATGCTGATGTCATGATTTCCTCTCCCTGTTTGTTTACCAATGTTTGTTTAAGGCTAATTTAATGGCTTCCCTACTTGTCTCGCCTAATCACCTAACTGTACATTGTAGCTAATGATCAATAAAAGACTAATGAGGCGTGTCTGCACTATCTCGAGATAGCCAAATATCCAGCTATTTGAATTATCCCGATCGATCGCAAACTATCCAGCTTATTTGCGTCTTCATTAGACCAAAGTAGCAAATTAGCTGGATAGTTGGTCGGGATAATATCCCAAGATATCTCGGTCTAGTTTGCGGTTTTCCTTGTTTACTAGTTGTACTCACAGAATTCTGTGGTTGTACTAGCGCGGCCCTGAGCGGAGGTCAGTGTTTAGATCGCATACTGTGCGAGGAAAACCGGAAGTCGTTGTGCATGATGGGATCGGGATATTTGACTCCGTACTTCGGTCTAATGAAGACGGTCGCAAACTATCCCGCTAGTTGGGAAATAGTGGGATATTTTGCAAACTAGACCGAGATATCTTGGGATATTATCCCGACCAACTATCCAGCTAATTTGCTACTTCGGTCTAATGAAGACGCAAATAGCTGGATAGTTTGCGATCGAGAGATAGTGCAGACACGCCTATAGATACAAAGCATTTTCACACCAGTCACATTTAATATCTACATGTATGTAATAAATACTGGTATCTAAAGATAAACAATATTTGTGACTATGGTAATTAAAGGTAATACAAAGTTTTGTAATGGGGTCATGAATTTGGTTCAAATGAACATATTGGAAGCATATACGATCCTACAATATTCAGTGATCGTTGTCGCGGTCGAAATCGACTCTAAAGTTATGAAATTGTAAATAATAAAAAACTTTATGTTGAATAGCTCCCTCTCAAGGTCAAGATATTAATTAAGCTATAAAACAAGGTTTATTGACTAAAATTGACTGATTAGCTATTCTCGTTCGGAAATAATATACCACAACTACATACTCTGAGATTTTCATGGTCGCAGCTACCATTGTACGGCCGTAGGAGCTATTTGAAATTTATCAAAATTTACCGGGAGCACCGGTAAATCTTTATATTCAATTTTTCTCGAAAGCACAAGTGTTTTAGGGGCTGAAATTTCTGGTGTTTTTAATACATCCACAGGGGCATCCAAATATATTAAAATTGTAAAGAATCACTATCCACCCATTTTTCAAAAATTCCCAAAACTTTGTAATACCTTTAAGGCAAGTATCCCAAAACCTGCTAGAAAACATAGTGACTTTGCGGCTTAACCCTCCTCCTTTTTTAAACAAAACAATGAGTGAACAAACAATTTGAGAAAGGACCTGGTAGTAGCTAAAGATTGCACACATACTGAATAGTATATGAGGTTACATCTGAAGAAATACATCTTGGAAGTCTAGAGGCAGTTTCTTGAAACTGTCATAAGTCTAACTTTAATTTCTTGGACATCCCATAGAATCATACTGAATAGTATATGAGGTTACATCTGAAGAAAACATCTTAGAAGTCTGGAGGCCGTTTCTTGAAACTGTCATAAGTCTAACTTTAATTTCTTGGACATCCCATAGAATCATGTGTTACAGCATTAGCGCCTATTTGTATGGGATGTCCACAAACTGAGGTAACATCTGAAGAAAACATCTTAGAAGTCTGGAGGCAGTTTCTTGAAACTGTCATCTTATTACTTATTACGGTTTAGTGAAACTGGCCCCTGATGGTTGTACATGGTTCACATTACACATAAAGAAGGCCACAAGAATCTTGCTTTGACAGGGAAAATTGTATAAAGAAGGAGTAGGGCAAGGAGGATACTCTGGATGGACAGTCTGCAGAAATTGTTGGAAGAGAGAGGATTGAAAGAACTGGGAGTGGTGCTAATAGAGAAGGCTAGGAGCCGAGGGTTGTGGAACAGCATGATCGCCAAAGTCAATCGATATGGTACTTGGAGAGAGAGAGAGAGAGATGGTTGTACTACTTACGCAAGGATACTGGACAGGGTGAGCATCTCAGCTATGATGTAGGAGAGGTAGGCCATGACGAAGACGAAGATGGGCTCGATGACGCGCACCTTGTAGGTGTACTTGGTGATGAGCGCTGTGAGGAAACCCATGATGAGACCGATCAGGATACCTCCGAATGCGACCACGAAGAAGGAGATGAAGCCGAAGATGATGTCTTGAGTTGCGAGGTGCTCTCCTCCGATCTCGTTGAAAGATTCAAAGACACGGTACAGCACCTAGGATTGAGATCATAAAAAATCATTGTTCTAGTACAGTGAAACCTGTCTATAAAGATCACCCAAGGGAGACAAGAAAAGTGGTCTATAAAGGCAGGTGGTCTTTATGAACAGGTTCTTTTAGTACATGTTTCAATGAGAAACTATACAGGTGGTCACTAAAGCAGGCTTCACGGTACCTTGAAATGCCCTTTGAAACGCTCTCACAGCATTTGATAAGTCGATCATCCAGTCTCTCTGGTATAGGAAGCAAATCAAAGATGATGTATCGTGGTTGGAGGTGTTCTCCACCAATCTCATCAAATGACTCCCAAAAAATACCAAAATAATAATTAATTTTCAAATACATAAAGCACATAAACTATGCAAATATGTTCTACTGAGTTGCAAGAACACCTGAAATACCTCAGACTACTACAGACCATTGAATGAAAAGATGTGATTGTAATTTTAATTTTTGATTTTTAACAATGGTGACTTCCTGATTTCTTGGAGCAAAGAAGTAGATTCGCAGGGGGCTGCTTACCGACAAGCACATTCGTTTTCAGGTCAAAGTATAAAACTTTAAATCAACTACCTGGACCTGATTTGTCTGAATTCTCAAATATGGTGTCATAGTTAGATGGGCACATCCCCCCTCCCCCTCCAAATGGAATGAAGAAAAAAAAAGAGAAAAAAAAAGAGAAAAAATGAAACAGAGAGGGAAATATACTGTAACCAAAAGAAGTTGATGACAGGATCCCCACCTACAACCCCCCCCCCCAAAAAAAAAAAACTAACTGGTAGCCTAGTAAGCCAGGTGGTTCCCCTTCCAATGTTGCAAGTGCCCCCCCCCCCTCAATGGCTAGACCCATACTATGCCTTTGCTGTATGAACAAGTCAATATACTTTATTACATGGTATGATTGTATAGAATCAGAATCAAGGGCTGTTACTTCCCTGTACATGACCATCCATGTAGTACCAGGTACTACCAGCACAATATTGTATTGGCTCCTAGCTACTTCAAGACACATACAGTTCCCTTTTGGGGCAATCATCCCACATTTTGCGGTATGCCTCATTAACTTTTGATTCACAGCTCTACAAAACATGTCCAATGGATAAGTAGAAAGGGGAAAAAAGTTCTGCATACCCGTACACTGCATCTATTCTTCTTTTATGACTTATTTTAGAAAGGAAAATAAGCTTTGAAATTCTCAAATAGGCAACACAATGAAAGGTTCTTTCAATGAAAGTCACCAGTTTTGATCAAAAATTTGCAATTTTTCCAACTTTTTGACAAAGTCTGTTAACATAGATATATTGTTTATAGAAACATTACAGTATATCTTATTAGAACAATGCAGCAATAAAAGAAAATCATTGTTATTGCCTATTCGAAGAACAGTTAAATCCTGTTAAAAAATGTAAGTAAATTCTTTTCTTCACATATCACAGTAAAAGGTCAAACTAAACAAAGATAAAGCACCATAAAATCATGTAATACAAAACTATATAAGCTTATATTATGCTATATATTGAATTTATTTTTTGCAAAAATTTCAACTCAATATGATTTCAATTATTTATGTGTTGAAAACACATTGTAATAACATGTATAACTACCAATGAGTCTTTCCTCTTTTTATTTCCAAAATCACTAATACAATTGTACAGACTTCAGTCTCAGCCTGCAAAAGACCAAATATGCATAAAAAGATAAAATCAAGTTATGACCAGATTTTGAGGTCTATTTTTATTATGATAGTAACAGTTTATAGATTCATAAGTTATTAAGCAATCATGACCTTCATAAACCATAATCCATTAGGATGATGACAGCAAAGACAAACAAAATATTTAGGGGTGATAGCATTTGGATAAACAGTACCCTTTTTCTGAAAAAAGTGTTTCAATTTTAGCAATGCAATTTCCTTACCATTTTGTTTGCCTCACTTTTTGTTGTTGAAATTGTTATTTATTTTAAAAATCATGCTGGGTGACCTATATATCTTTCGTTTATATTGTATTTTATAGCCTACTTAATTACAACAACACACTGCACAAAACAAAACTTGACACCCACCGGATGCAATAAAGTTGTCAAGTAGGCCTATCTATCAATATGGATGAATATATGAATAATGATCATTTTTGATCATGAATTTGGCTTCGTAACCTTTCATTTAAATGTAGCTAACTTACGGTAGTTATATATACATGTATGTTGGCTAGAATTGGTAAAGGCAGTACATATCGTATTTTATGTCATGACAGCTCTGTTTACTGCGGTTGAACTTGACAAGGCTAATCATTTCTTAATTGCAATTATGCTGTAAGAGGTAAATTAACCTACCACCTGCAATACATTAGGCGCCCATTAAAGACCATATACTAAGCACTATAATGGGGTGATTGGCAAACATAGGGAATATTAGATTATCAACATGTTATCAACATATGGAAAAAATTCTGCCAAACTTGGATAATGCTTGGCCCAATCACAGTCCACTTTTACCAAAATTTGAAGATTTTTTTTCCTCCAGAGTCCAGAGTTGTGCCTGTAATTGCCTGAAAATTGATCAGACATGTATTTACCATGGCACCAAGTTGGACGATTCTTGACACGATATTGTTTGTTGTAAAGTAAGGATGGAAATGCTTGTGAGGCCCGCATACCGTAATTAACGGTGTATAAACCGCAACTTTTTGCCGCCGAAAAAAATTCAAAGTCAGGGGTGCGGTTTATACACAGTACACCAACAAAAAATTAAGTTTCGAATTATGCCCCGCCACCCGGTGCTATGCCTGGCAATGTCTCCCAGCTCAGTAATCGGTGTGTTGACTCACCACTCGGAAACTAGAACAACACTCAAATTTGTCTGTCATCTTGGTTTGAAAGTAAACTTTCTGATAGATTTCAATATGTAGTTGATAATAATAATTCCTCCAATTTTTCTTCTTTTACACGTACCACAATGTTCTATCCTAGGTCCTCTACTGTTTTTTAAGTCGGTCGGCAAAAAAAAAGTCAGCAAAAAAAAAAATTTAAAAAATTGTTTAGGGCGAAAAAGAGGGGTTAATACACGAGGGCGGTTTATACAACGTTAATTACGGTACTAGAGTACTGATGTATTTAAGAAAACCAGGCAATCTCTATAACAATTGACAGAATAAACTTACCACTGTGACAGCATCATTGAGCAATGATTCTCCAAAGACCAGAATGTGAAGGACTTGATTGACATGAATCTCCTCAAAGACGGCCAGAACGGCGACAGGATCCACAGCAGAGATGAGACTGCTAAAGGTCATACACTCCAAGAAATTGATGGTTGTATTTCCACCTATAAAAACAGGGAATTAGAGACATTAACATTTTAGTCACAGCGATTCCCTAAAGCATATTTACGTGCTGTTGAATTCCGCAAGTTTATGGCGATGTTTCTCATTAGTTGTGGCATTGCTATGTATTATTCAGTTGATGCTTTGAGTCCTTAGAAAGCATAAGAAATATTCTTATTACCATTCTGCAAAAAAGAAGATAGGTGATACAAGAGAAACAGTTGTTGAGCACCTTGGAAGTCCCAATGGATATGCTTACGTAATGCGAATAAATGTTCCCATGTATTTGGAGTTTGACTGAGAATGGCTATTAAAGATCAACAGCCAAATCAAGTTCTTTCATTTCAAGCTTCTCTCGCACTTCAGGTGTGAGATGTGTGCCGAAGTGACCCATAAGCTGGTGTGGTTTGTGGAGAGTGGCCTCTGGGATGCCCTGGAGGCGTCTCAAGCTAGCTTGGTATGGCTCATGGAGAAAAAAACCTCACTCACAGGTACTTGATGTCACAGGTATTTGAGGTTTTAACACGTTCAAAATAGTTTTGGAGATGACTAAAATTGCTACAAAGTTAATTGTTAATTTCTTACCGGCTTCTTTTTGAGTTGAACTGGGTTGGGTACAGATAGACTGAGTATGCGCTACTCTGCAAACCATGGGTGAGCTTGACTTGTTCAAAGATTGAACACCAAGCAGATTCATACCAAATACCACTTAAATCTAGTACCTCTCAATCGTTAATCACGTTAAACTCACTCAGGAGTCCCCAATGTAAATGCCTAGAAAAAAGTCCCTAGGGTTTAGTTGTACATAGTAATAATATCAAACTCATTAATAAGTCCTCCTGTAGACACACCCACTCCTCAATATTTAACATCAAACTTATTTAAATATATTTGTGGCTTACACCCAGTAAATAAGATAGATTGATCGATCTGTAATTGAAAACAAGTCAGAAAAAATCTTGGAACCATCGGGATTACAGATCAATTACAGATCGATCAATCGATCTTTATTTACTGGGTGTAAGCCACAAATATATTTAAACAATTTATTTTTCTCCCAGGAAGCATTAAATTTATAAAAACATCAAACTTACTAAGGAGTCCGCCCATAGAGACGCCCCACAGAGACAACCCGATGGTGAAGGCGTTGATGAGAGTCCCGACGACGGCAAACATGAGGATACTGCCTATGTTATTCCAAAAGGCAGCCTGAGGCATGAAGTAGCCAGCCTCCATCATGATGGGCGGCAGGAGGTAGAGGAAGAAGATGTGGGCCTGGAGCTCTGGCTTGAACGGCGACGCCGTGTTGGCCAGGAAGAGGGCACCGATGATGAAGCCGATAGCGATGAGGAGGCAGCTCTCAGGGACATACTTGGGCAGCGGCGAGAAATGGAAGACTGCATAAAGAGAGAGAGATTAGCAAATAAATACAGATTACATTTTTGACATCAAATGACATACTGGTAGGTTCAATATAAATTCCTCTTGAAAGTAACATTATATCAGCTCAAGGCTTCATTTCATCAAAGATATATAGGGTTGAGGTTAGGATTGAGGTTGATTTTAGGTCAGGGTTTAGGTTAGGTTTAGATTCAGGGTTAGATTTATAATTATATCATATATCAAAATTATTATATTAATATTATTTTATTCATATATTCATATTATTATATTTATATTCATAAATATGTCTTCATAATTAATGCTGTTTAATGATCAATTACTCTTTCTACCTCGATAATTTTTCTTCTTTGTAATAAACTTCACTATCATATCCACATACTGGAGATAACATATTAAACTCAAGTTTCTCAATGATCTTGATGCCATTGCATAAATTTCCATGGCAACCAAGAGAAAGATTAATCTTTGTAATAAACTTGTCAGTAATACATTTAAATACCAGTTTTGGAATGGGAATATAGCTTCGAAACTCCAATATGATATCCATATACAGGAGACAAAGAACTTATAACAATCCCATTTTCAAATTGAACTCGAGTTTCTTAATGATCTTAATGCCATAGCATAAATTTCCATGGCAACCAAGAGAAAGGTTTTTCTTTGTAATAAACTTGTCATTAATACATGCAAATACCAGTGTTAGAAAGGGAATATAGCTTTGAAACTTCAATATCATATCTACATGTATATACAGGAGATATTTAAGAACTTATAAAAATCCCATTTCAAATTGAACTCAAGTTTCTCAATGATCTTAAAGCCATCGCGTAAATTTCCATGGCAACTGGTGGGCGTCATCTTGAATGGTAAAATATATATTTATTAAATTTGACTCAACTACTCAATAACAAAAATAGAGTAAATAATGTACACAAAAGAAGGTCACAGTCTCCGCATGACTCGTGTTAATAACCCCTAATGACAAGTTGCAATGGTGACATGAGCATTACTATACAACCTGCTGGAGGTTAATATGCATTAATTACATTATTGCCCCATATCAAATAATGCTGTTTATATTTGACAGTCCTAGAGTCAGCATTATTGAACCAACTCATTGTAATGGGTACGTCTACCTTTGAAACATATGACAATAGCACCGTTTGGTGTTTCTCCCTCATTTAAAATGAAATTGCTTCCTCTCTCAAATGTACACAGCGATAGGTAATCAAGATGGTAGCTAGTCTACATGATCCATACCATGTTCATTCACACTCCCTAACACTCAGTTTGTAAACAGACTAGAAGCCAGGGATGATATTCTGACAAGCGATGGAGGTTTGAGGGTGGGGGTATGGTGGGGGAGCACAACCAGCCAATGACCTACCTTTCAAAACCCATTTGTGCATACCTTGATAATACAAGGAAAGAAAATATGCCCCTAGTTGTGTTTTTGTGCCCCCTTTTAAGAAGTGGACAAAGCAGGTATCTTCAGTGTGATAAAGTGTGATAAATGGCTCCCAAGTCACAGATAATATTTGGAATTGTGCTCTTACCCTTTTTATACAAAATCCTGAATCCATCCCTGCTCACAATAATTATTTAGGTACAAACTGTAACAAGCACTTTCAAATGTGGAGATACAGCATTATAGCACTGACTTTTATTTGTGAAATACATCTCCAATGCACAGATGCCAAACCAACAACTCCAAATTTAAAGGTAAAGACCAGTATTGGAAACGCCCCAATTTCAAAAAATGAAATGGAAGCTCTTATTACCAATCATGTGAAAGAAAATGTTTTTAATATTACATGACGGTAATTTTTTTACGGGAAACCGCCTACTAATTGATATATTTGGTAAATTAGTATATCTATATACTGTTGAGAGATACAAATGCACGTGTCGCGCAGTGTGTGTAGTCCCATATACATCTTTCTGTGTACAGTGCTTCTAACTTTATGAAGACTTGGCCAAATTTCTTATAATTTTGATGATTCCAGAACCTTGCAGTACATCTATGCTAGATGATCAACCTTTTCTGATCGATTTCACATTTCTTTCACTATGCAATTGCATGACCATAACTGGTCTTTAGCTTTAATATCAATTTAATGACAATCAACATACTTTGTTTTAGTACTTCAAATACTGATTAACAATTCACTGGATTCTCACATTCAGCACCATGCAGGTACTCAAGAGGAAGAGGGCTGGTGTTTGAAGTGAAAGGTTTGTGTAAATATAAACTCTACCTACTATAAGTACCAAAGCTTTCACAGTCTATTGACAGACAAGTGTAAGGTAACACATTGCCATCTCAGAATCAGAAGGGTATCAACTCTGATCACATGAGATGGAGTTAACGCCTACCTGGCTCTCAACAGACAACATTCATGTAATAAACACTGGAACCAAATCACCCAGTTGGAGATGGTCTCATTTTGCTTCAAGGTGTATTCTACCGAGTCTGACTCTGATTCCTAGAAGCTTGTGGTCGCTTTGCACGGCAGCATGTTCTTGCGTTGTGATGCATTTACTTAAAAGGTACACATTAGGTAGAGCATTGAATGTGAGAGGACAATGTCATTTCAATAATCAAGGCTGCGCGATGCAACTGGCTCACTCACAAACCTGTGCCATGTTTTATTATCAAGAACTGATGAAAGCAACATACCGGTATTGGCAGCATTTTACAAAGTCGAGCTCCAATTGGGTATCTCCTGCTTTATGAGCCCATTACTTTTTGTCTTGTTTCATTATATACCTTGTAATGCTAGTGGAAAACATCTTCACCTTTTGTGGACAAGAAAAAATATATCAAATTATCACATTTTAAAGTTTTAATTTGACTGTAGTACTCTTTCAATGCAATTGCTAAAGAGTCTTTTTTTCTCGGATGGGAGCGGGGTTGGATTGTGCCTATCTCGCAACAGACTACCGGTAATCTAATTTTGCCAAAAGACATGGGACTCATGGAACAGAAAGAGAATGCTCCTTCTGGCAAATCAGTCACTACACATATTTATTCTGCTCAAAGACAGAAGGATGTTAAATCTGTGTTTGTATGTGAGTTAAAGCCTGTCTGGCTCCAAGCAGATTTAGATTTATAATGTACCACAAACTAACTTAGAGTGTTCATAATCTTCTGTATATATCCTTCTCTGTCATCATCGTATCCACTTCGTAAGCTTCACTCTGATCCAACCTTTAAAAAAGATCCTTAAAATTATCAATTCAAAATAAAATGACTATATTACGGAAGAGTTGCCATAGCAATAGCAATAGAGCCTTTTCAATTGCATTGCTTTTAAAATATCAAAGGTCTATCACTACCAATACGTCAGTGCTACATGGTGGGCATTTACTAAAGACTCTATAAATATCAATTTAAGTTTGCATGAATAAAGACTCCTGTTCTTTTACTTTTTGATGGGCATGTAATGATTTCAAACAGCGGCTGCTTGTACCAAGTACGTACATGATACTTTCAATAGAATGATACAATTTTAAATACCAACACACAAATGTGAAAAAAGAAAAATACAATTGGACAAGAGCCTGTGGAGTGGAATTATCTATATTCTTCAAAGACAATGGCTAATTTCATTTTCAACTATTTTTATTTTTCATGGTCATTTTATAAGTGTTTCTAAAAATAATCTGTCTTCTACAAATACAAGTATCATCCTTCATGAGGTTTTCAATATATTCCACTCACAAATTTATTACCTTGGGTGTACAAGTGTGATATTTTAGATCTGTTAACTAAAAACTTATAATTTTCTAGTTTACAATGCAGGGATGAAAATCATGAAACGTACAAGATTTTTAAATCTGTCATTCGTCCCAACTCCTTTTAAAACCAAGCTTTAGTGGTATTTATTGTCATCATGTTTGTAATTTCATATTTTTACTTGTATTTGTATTTTATGTGGTTTTAATGAGTGAATCAATTGAATTGAATTGAATTGAAAGCGTATTTGTTCATAAAAGAGTTCTCTGGGTATTTTCCCAGGAATAAAAATGTAATCCTAGCAGCCCTAGCAAGCAAGCTCAGACTTGAGAAATTTGCTAACCACAAAAACAAGAACAAAACAAGAACAACAACAAATCTTTTAAGTTACCAGTTTCTATCCATTTCTTATACAAAGATGCAAGGGTCACACACACACACAAATTAAAATATGACTGAAGTTCTCTAAATCACAACAAACCAAATTGGCAGATATTTCCAATAATAAAATGGTGTCACATCATAATGTGCTCACATTTTGATCTGATTTATGAGACAAATTCACCTATTAAGTCTGCAATGCATTTAATAGAGGAAGGATGTTTTCAGTTTTATTGACACTTTGTATTGTAACATTGTTTTTTTATAACTATCTTGGCAAGGTATGAGTAATTCTGATGTTATACAGCTTTCATGATACAAGGGTATTTCCCATTTAGAGTACATTTCATTTATTGATTACGGTAAGCAAACAATCATTAAACAATAATAAAATATTGTGTTTTTAAAAGTTTGACTGAAATCAAAATATTAAAAAAGTGATTTGTTTGCATATCTCTGTGGTTATTGTCATCAATCCAAAGCACTCACCACAAAATAAACAATTCAACAATTTTTGTCCGGTAAGAAATGTATGCGTGATTAAAAGTCCTTAAGTAATCTGTTATTGATATTGACCGAATATCTTCATATTTTATATTTTCTGTTATTCTTTAATCTTGAAAGCTTTCCTGTTCCGGGCCTTTAGTCAATATATAATGCAACATAAACTCTACATTGCACGATATCAGTTCGAAGACTCTAAATGTATGAGCTATTCACAGACACATTTTCCCAGGCAGTGCCTCTAAATATTCCTTTCCCGGATGCATCCCTCTTTGTAGTGTATTTGGTTTTTATTGTGTTGGCTTATTATATCGCGCAGACTCATTTGATCTCGCCTCTTCAGATCTTATTTCCTAGCCTGCGGGATGAAGGTGGTAATCTGCTTTTAGAATTCCCCTGCCTCTATCGTAAACTAAAACCACTTCAATGGTATATGAATCACATCTATCTAGGAATATTCACACCAAAAAAAGGTGAATATCAAACTATGATTCTAATCTCGCTGTTTTTGCATTCACACAATCATGAAGTCAATTTTCTGTATTACTGAACTTTTTTATGAAACAGAAATGCCTAGAAAATAATGGTGGCTATCCCCCATAAAACAATATTATTACTGTAATTCATGTCACAATCCAGTCCTTACATTTGGGAGAGATTTTGGGAGTCACTGTAGAAAAGAGAGTTTCTGATCATGAATTTATACAAAAACAGTGATATCAAAATCAAAGCAACTACTCAGTATATGAAGGGCCTAAAGTCTGTACACATACGTACAGTAATATATATGACTGATTCCTCGGTTGCTGCTGGGGAGAAAATGTTTCTAAATTTGATGACATTTGCTTATCACATTTTGCTGACAAGCAGTTTATACAAAGTAGTTTACAACGCTACCCATCAGCCTGTCTGATCTGATCTGTATTAGATATGAAAGCATTTTAATTCATTATTATAACAAGGCAAATGCGACTGCTTCTCCTATTTATGCCTCCATCCTTAATTCAGTATAAGAAATGGGTGAAATTATTCATGACATATCACAATGAAGAAAAAAAAAGTCTATTCAAATGTCAAATGACGATTATGATCTTGCCCTACATGTACTGGCCCCAAAATGTAATTGGATCATCTTCCTATACTAATGGCTGTCCAAATGTTTGAGATAGCAAGGCTATTAATTTCAGAAATTGACCTCTGACCTACTTACCTAAACCTTACCTTATATCTATGGTGATAAATACTATCACTAAGTTTGAACCCCTGTCTCTAATGGTTCTTAAGATATTGCAATAGCAAGGCTAAAACATGTAATTTCAGAAATTTGACTCTGTGACCTTTGACCTATGTATCCAAAATCTTATCAGATCATTTTCCTATGTAGATACATGCTGTCATTAAGTGTGAAGTTCATAACTTAAGGGGTTCTTGAGATATCGATATAACAAGAAAGTGGGACGGACGGACGGACGTCGGACAACCCCAAAACATCTTCGGTGGGCAAAGGCATGAATAGGTTGGGCTAATTATGCATAGAAATAGTAGTTGTGACCTCTTCAAATTTTGTTAAAAAACTTTCAAAGTAGACAGCTAGTACATTGATTCTATGGTGATTTATTTCACCTTTAGGCCATGTAAAATTGATTACATGTTGATCGTCCGGATTTTTTGAAAAAGAGGAGGAGGGTGTACCATGTTATTTGATATTTGATATTTCAAAATGGCCGCTCAAAATGGCCGCTCGGTACATTTTCCCTGACAGTCGAGGCTATTTTTTTTCAAGATGGCTGCCGACAATTTTTTTTTTTTTAAAATCAGAAATAGAGCCATTTTAGCAGTGTTTTTCATGTTTTTTTTTCTTTCAAAAAAAAAAAAAAAAAAAAAAAATTCAAAAAAAATTCAAAAAAAAAAAAATAAAAAAAATAACAAATAACAAAAAATAGGAGGCGGCCCCCAAAAAGGAAGCGGGCGGGGACGATCAACATGAAATCAATTTTACATGGCCTTATGTACAACTCATTATTTCCTGAATATTGATTGCCTTTACGGTAATTTTGAGATCTAGCAAATTAGCAATGACAGAAAATCAATTTAAAAACAAACCTACACTGAATGTACTTGGGCAATGTTGGAAGAAAATGTATGATAGCAAATAAAGATAAGGGAAGCAAGGAAGTAATTATGCCCACATGCATGCATAACACACAGCCTCTACATGTATTTGCATACATTTATATCATATTCTTGGAACCATAAAGGCGTTAACTCATATACTCAAACACACAGAATTAAAGCTAATCTTGAGCTCTGGTATGGGCATCATATGTCTAGAGAACATGACTATAATTCATTCTGGATTGTTTATTCTGGATTGTTTATCCTGCAGTAGATTTATTTTTGTATTGTTCAATAGAAACCTCATAAAAACTTGCTGGAAATCTACTTCAATCAAAACCACATCTCTCATTTGCACATAACGATCCGAGTTATGCACATGGTGTCGGGCCTACTTAGTACCATGACTTCCTTATCTTTCTATGCTCATTACTCAGCCCCTATACATTTTTTTACCTTGAGCATTCAGTGTAAGTTTTGTTGGGTTCTGTGAGAATTTATTTTCTATCATCACCAGAACTCAAGCTTATCTTTAACATCCTTGTAGCTCCGAACAGATGATGTGAGATGAGAGTTGTACTCTTCAATAGATGTGTTTGATATTTTATTGGTATTTTGCCGATCAATTCAAACGTCCAATCAACTGCATGAAAAAAATGCACGATCAATTTAAGCCAGACTCTCTCAACACGACTCAAGGTTGGAAGGTGCTTTGGAGTAGAAATAGGATAGAAAAAAAAGTGTTCATATGATATTACTGTTAAACAAGAAACTTCCAGATGCATGAAATGTTTGGAATTGTGAATGTCACAAGTGATTCAAAATTATTAAAGACCATATCCGAACTGAAAAATAATAATAATAATAATAAATTTATATAGCACAGCTTTTATACAAAATATATTCAGCTGCACTAGTTAAAGGTAATACAAAGTTTTGGTATGGGGTCATGGATTTGGTTCAAATGAACATATTGGAAGCATATGCGAACCTATAATATTCAGTGGTCGTTGTCGCGGTTGAAATCGAGTCTTAAGTTATGAAATTGTAATTAATAAACTCGTTATGTTATATAGCTCCCTCTCTAGGTCAAGATATTAATTAAGCTATAAAACAATGTTTCTTGACTAAAATCGACCGATTAGCTATTTCCGTTTGGGAATTATATATCAGAACTATATATTGTGAGATTTTCATGGTCGCAGCTACCATTGTACGTCCGTAGGCGCTATTTGAAATTTATCACAATTTACCGGGAGCACCGGTAAATTTTTATATTCAATTTTTCTCGAAAACAGAAGTGTTTTAGGGGCTAAATTTTCTAGTGCTTATAATACATCCACAGGGGTATCCAATTATATTAAAATTGTAAAGAATCATTATCCACCCAATTTCAAAATTTCCCGAAACTTTGTATTACCTTTAAGAGCTCCTTTTTACTAAATTCTACAAAATGAAATGGATGAATTATATATCAATGGAAAGCTTATAAGCCATAGATTACAATAATATAAACTACACTGTTTATGCCATTTTAGTGTCTATCGGAGGAGTATCAGCACTCTGAAAACTCATTAATTAAGCACGGCTCATTAATAATAATAATAATAATAATAAATTTGTATAGCACAGCTTTTATACAAAATATATTCAGCTGCGCTAGTTAAGAGCTCATTTTTACTAAATTCTACAAAATGAAATGGATGAATTATATATCAATGGAAAGCTTATAAGCCATAGATTACAATAATATAAACTACACTGTTTATGCCATTTTAGTGTCTATCGGAGGAGTATCAGCACTCTGAAAACTCATTAATTAAGCACGGCTCATTGCCTCAGCTACATAGGTGAACCAGTCGGGTCCACATGTTATGTCGTCACTGTAACTTTGGCAAATTTGACCCATGTTGACCCGTAATTTGGAGGGGTGTGGAAAATGATGTTTTAATTTGCTTTTTTATTCCTTTATATTTGTATTCTACATTCATTCAGATATTCATTTATATCAAGTTGTATTTTTATTGGATAGGGTATTTAAGGTTTCAGGCCGTAAAATAATCGATTCCCAATTGACGCACACCACCTTTTTGCATTTCGCGAAAGTTTCTGAAAGCCATAGAAATTGCCCCCTTCGCAATTTTTCGCACAAAGTTTCTGGTTTTACTGTAGAAAGGATGAAAACAGTTTAAATTAAGATTTGTTTGGTCTTTGTCTTATTTATCATCAAGGATACAAACTTACAGACTTTTGCTAGAGCACCAATGGTTATCCACATGACGGCTATGAAAGTCCCTGAGACGTCGTCAAATTCCACAGACGCTATCTTATAAGATGTAACCGCACTGAGGTTTAACTCATCACAGTGTTGCTGGCCGAGATCCTCTTCTTCAAAAGCATGGCTGTATGTCAGCAGGGACACCATAAACGCGGTGACGGCGATGAAATGAACATCAGCGTTATTCCTCATGGTTACAGGCTATGTTTGATACAACACTTCAGGTTTAATGTCTATAGGTAGAATTACAGATTATCCGCTTGGCGACTTTTAGGTTATCGAGTGTGCAAGTTTGGAAGCAGCAGGTGAATACGAGATGATATCAAGGTGTAATGATGTAGAGGCACTCGTTCCTGAAGAGTTTAAAGGTGGGTAACTCATTAGTATAAGATGCATCACATGAATGTGACAATACTCATCTGCCAAATGTTGAGGTTTCAACAATTCAGTCGTTAATCACAGATGTACTCCTGCTGCTCATGACTCCCAATCAAAGACATTCAAGAAATGGGCCCCATTTCACAAAACTTGCCATCAGTGACAAATGACAGTTTTTGTTATAAGCTAGTGAAATCCTTGCTTCTGATTGGTTATCAGCAGATTTGTTACTGATTTTTGTCATTTGTCATTGAAAAAAAGGCTTTGTGAAACAGGGCCCAGTTCTCTACCTGGAGGAACAACTCTTTCCCAAAGAAGCCAAACTAAACAAGTCTGTGTGAAGCAAAAACCTCTCTTAGTTTTAAACATCCAAGCCTTTCTGTTGCTCAAATCACCAAAACTAAAACCCTGCCACTTAACACAGTCCACATCTATCAAGGAACAACCATTACCATCCGCGATGTTTGAACTAACCATGTCTGTAAGTCAAACTGTTCATAAAACCTCAAGTTATTAAATCAGATATTATCACAAGACACAGCATCTACCACTCCTAGGAATGAATCATCTCCTAATAAGGTTTTAAAAAAATTAACATAAAGACTGATGATGTACCTATTGGATTCCTACTTTCTACGTAACAAGGATAAGGCTTTATATTGGTTAATATTTTTGTTTCACACGTAACAATCTAATATGTCGTCATAACTGTATTTGTTTCTGGATTATGAGAGATTTTGTATCACCTCAATGTCTAAATTTCATTATATATACTTCCTTTTAAACTTCCTTTTTACTGTGTCAAAAACAAAAATATCTAATAACATAAAAACAGGAGGCAAGCAGGAAAAAAGGAAGCAGGTCAAGACAAGAAACAGGACATAGAAGTGCCTGGAAAAAAACCCACAGGTAACATAACTTTATCAAATTATTTAATACTGTTTGTATATTTGGCCAAAATGAGTAAACAATTTCTGTTCCTTTCAAAGAGTTTCAATTTATGGTATTTCTTGGACGTCAATGAAAATCAATTGATGAAAGCAGGTCTCGATAACTTTTCCCTAAATCTAATTCAACCGTTTGCTTTTATTCTTGAAACATGGCTGTAGGTGAAAGCTACTGTAGAGCCCAAAATTTAAATGGAAGTTTTGAAGACACAAAATAGACAAATATGATCCTTCAAGATTGAGCTGATATATGCCACCTATTCACCTTTTCTGTTTCAAAGAGTGAAAGGTACAAAGTCATGTAAATATCACATCGATTGACAATGCCATCAATAAAATTCTGATGTCAAAGGGCATCAAGGCCACTAACATTGCTGAACAATTTACAGCAGACAGCCAGACACCCTATAACATACCAGCATAAATGCAAACAAAAATCCATTTCAACATGAGTAAGCAAGCAAACACCATATTGCTTCTTCCATATCAACTTCTCAAAGTCGAAGATTGACATTTGACAAAATATGACCTTATGACCAAAACCTTGAAGCTACAATGGAATATCTCCAGACATTGGGGTGTCTTGCTTTGGAATGTATAGGCTTATATTTTAACAGTGTCATCTGCTAAGAGTAGTGAATGCATATCCCTTATCATGGATAGTTGACCGGCAGACAGTATATCCCAGCTATTTCATGATGACGTCAGAGCTTGGTGACCAGACACTTGCCACTGCAACATTTAATTTGTTTCAGGCTTCAATTTGTCAAAGTGAAGATACATGGCTACGGTTAGGGTTGCAATAGGTTTTAGGATTGGTTTTAGGATTAGTGTTAGGTTTAGGTTTAGGGTTAGATACTAGGTAAGGTGTTTGGTCTTCGGGGTTGAAGTTAGGAATTCAGTTAGTGAAGGAAGTCAACGATGGAGGAATCGCTACCAGTGCATGTGTCATGAAAACATAACCAAGCACTGTAGATAATAATAGCATATTCATAAGAATGAAAAGATGTATGGATGCCTTGGAGATTTAATTATCAAAGACAATCAGAGCAGCAAAATATTCCAACCTTCAGAATATCTTGAAGATTTGGACCACAAAGGCTGTAAAGCGAGTACTGCATAAAGTAAACAAAAGATTCCATATCCACACTAAACAAGCTAGGAAACATTCAATATGCTGTCAAAATAGAGTACAGAACCTTTAACACTCTTCCAATTCTAACGAGATGCTTCGCGTGTAAACCATTTAGTCTGCGCCTCCCGTCGACAAATTGATAATCAAAGCAGGCACAGTGTCAGGTAAATCATTATCCAGGCACGCAAAGAGGCCCAGCGGTATACCAGAGAGATGCAGAGAGGCAAGAGAAATGAATTCATAGATAACACTTTGTAGGTAACATCGGACGGAACGGAACAAATCACACAATTTTATTGGCAGCTTCTCGTATCAGTGAAGGCGGCAGCAGAGGTGAGAGACTCACGGTGAAAGATCCATCCGTAAATGAGAAATGCGAGCAATCCTGCTTTAGTCGATCGATGAACGCAATCAAAAAACAATTTGCTGTATGGTTGTAATCCAATCCTACATCTACATAAAGGATGAACTACTCATCAGGACTTCAGTGAGATACCGGTTTCAATAATCCTTCTTGCACAGATGAGCGAAATTTGATCACAGTGGCAGTCATATATACCCTGCAGCAAGGCAGAAATCCTGGATTACTACTGTATCAAGAGCTCTTGACGCCTAGACTCACAAATGTCACAGGCTGAACGATAACGTGCAATATTTTAGAAAAAACAACTACCGGTATATGCAGGTTAATCTAATACATTATAGCAATCAACCCATTAGACACTCCACATACAAGGCATTCCTGCTCTCCCGACAAGCACTAAGGTGTCTCAGCTCGATCAGCCTTGTGAATGGCTTACCGTAATTAAATGCTCTACCTTCACTCCACGAGTCCAAATTTATACCCCTCTCAAGAGTTAAACGAATTTGTAACGAGAGGCAGCGCTTGCAATCGTCGAAGCCATTGGGAGGGTAGGGGTAATATAGTGGTACACATCATGGGGGCTCAGGAGGAATGTGGGGAGGAATGTGGGGAGGGGGGGGGGGGGGGGGGGTCATGAGGGATAGAGCCCAAATGTATCGTACATCAAAATGGAAAAACTGAACTGGATAGAATAATTTATTACAACCAAGTATGAATGTACAGATTGCAAAACCGAATACCAAACTGCAGTACATTGTGAAATATGAATAGTATAGTTATTCATAGAAACCAAGTTATATGTGTATATGTACATAAAGTGTAAATGTTGGAATAATGTACTTAATTATTTTCAGGGCTTATCAATATAAGTAATACATGTAAGAATTAAGATGGTAGATTGAGTCAAAGAAAAGAAAATCTTCGCAAAGTCTAACCTGGGTCTTTCTGTATACCGGTATTTGGGTCATGTTACCTTTTTTCACTACTGTAGTCTACTTTAAATAAGGATAAGAAAGATTTTTCTCGGGGGGGGGGGGGGGGGGGGGGAGGGGATAGTGCCCCACTTATCCCTTAAAATTCCCCCATTTTCTTACCCAATATTGACACAGTAAGGAGGAAACATGTAGCCTTCATAGGCTCAACATAAAAGATACAAGGGTTACAATCACTAAATGGCATGCTCACAAAACAAATAGACATTCAGATTTTAGCCAAGATAGTGGTTGTTTTTGTTTTAGTTTTAGTTTTTAAAAAAAAGGTATCTTAAAGGTATTGTACATTGTGTATTTAGCTATTCTTGCTGCCTATACGGCGCTTAAATAGTCCTTTAAACGAGAAGAATAACTCAGTAGTCGCACTTGGTTTCTCCAAAATCATAATACATTATAATTATATGTAAGCTGATGGATTAAACAAACAAAAAAATGAGTGGGAAATAAGATTTCAAACATACCGTATAAAGGAAGTAAATCCTTGGAATAAAAAAGTTACTGATCAAGACAATTGTAATACCGGTATTTGAAAGGAAATAAAATGTATACTGCCCTGATCTTTCTTGTATTCTATTTCTAAATTTACCCTTTGGAGCAATGGATCTATAAGATATTTTTAAGGATAAACATACATGTATTCATGATACAAAGTACTTTAAAAAAAAAATCCATGACATATCAACAAGAACTGATTGTATTTTGAGATCACACTTATTTGTTATTCTGTGATATCCTTGTAATAAGAGTGGAATAATTTTCTGGCACCCCCCCCCCCCCCCCACCCACATTGTTATAAATCAGCGGTAACAATGGCTGTCTGATGGGAGGCATAACTATAGATGTTATCGTCTGATTTGCTTTTTCATTCATACGCAGATTGCAGATCATACACTCAATCTCAAATACAAGGAGTACAGACAGGTTCCTTTTTTGCTGTTTTTTTCTTCAAACTGCAATTGTGACATCTTTTCAATATACATTTTTGATCCCCCACTCCCATGAGTGGAAGAGAGCTTTGCCTGGATCAAATGCAAAATCAATCCTCATTGAAGGATGTACTTTGATTGGCTTTTCAATTTTTCATTCATACATGTATGCGCATCATGCAGTTAATCTTTAACCCTGGAAGCACAGACAAATTCTTTCCGCTATTCTTCTTAAAGGGATCGTTTAACATTGTTAAATCTGAGATGCACGGCCCTACATGTTATCAGTGTCTGTGATATGATGATATATTGAAGCCCTACAAAAATTGCGCTTCAAAATTATCAAGAAGTGCCTCAAAAAAGTGAAAACCTTTGAGTGACCGGTTTTACCATACTCGTTTTCTCTAATAGACTGTAGTGTTATGAAAACCGTTTGGCAAACGCAAAATTTGATTTCGATTTTCCATCATGAATATCTTAATAATCAGACAGCCCATCGGCTTGTAAAAGCCATGGGGTTCCTGACTGACCTAAAGATTTATAAGTATCATTGCAGCATGAGCTAAATCAAGGATTTTTTTAAAGGATCTAAGACAAAGTTACTGGATCCCTTTAAATTACACATGACATCTTTGCACATTTGTTTTAACTCTCCTCTCCCCCCCCCCCTCCCCCCCCCCCCCCTCCCCCCCCCCCCACCCCCATTCTCCTCTTTCAATGAATCAGTGGTAGACAGGGCTACCTATGTCTATGCTGGAATAAAGCAGATAATGCAAAATCATATCAATCCTAGTTGAAACTTGAAATACTTATTCTGATTTCCTCATTATTTTACCCGACATGAAATGAGAAAACCATATGGCCAAACTTTTGATGAAATCTTATTTAAATGTTTGAATAAATGTTGGTTGCTATTGGATCAGTCCTTGGAATATAAGAAATTGACCCACTTTTTTTAGTTTTCTGATAACTCTTATTCTCTTAAAACCGATATCCCTTTGATAGCAGTATTCAAGAAAGAAAGTGTTTCACTTTTAAATTGTCTGCTGGGAGTCAAAAGGGCATTAAGTCATGACGAAGTTGCACCCTTCTGTCTCTCGATGTTTCATATGTCGCGTAGAAGAAAGTTTGAGGATATTATTTCACATAGAACTCAAAGAGAACTTGTGTACTGCCCATCAAAACAGGGCCATGTATTACTTTCTTTTGATTAATCGTACGGTTAATATTCAGCCCAAGTCTACGGTTAATCATGTACATTGCTTAGATTTATGATCAATTATAACTCTTTATAATACGCGACCCAGATTCTTGATATTGTACAAAAAAACTCTCTCAAATTAAAATCATCACCAACGCAACTTCCTTATTTACATTGCACATATATTGATTTATTTATAGTCAACTATGTCAAGAATAATAGAATCACGGTTGGCAGGTCTACATTAGTCACTCTGTATTTTCCGATGTCATGCTCCACTTCATATTAGTACAATGGAGGTCCAATACCATGCATAAAGTGGTCTACTTTCTACCAAACGGTTCCTCTTTCAGGAAGGATGATTTAGCACAAGCGTTTCCTGCTTCCTGTGTTTAGACATGGTTTTTCCAGGATCCGGATTGAAATCACACCCAAGTATGGTCAAACATATATCTACCTATCAAGGTACCGTAATGAAATGTCATTACAAAACCAATAACACACTTTCTCTGTACAAAAAATGGTAAGAACTGTCCAAAATGGGGGTGTTTTATGTGTCAAACCAACATTGTAGCAATGTATTCTTTCTCTTGCATAATTTGGATAATGTTTTGCCCAATCACATTTAACAAAGTTACCTTTTACTACAAATTGATCAAAATTTGCCCAGTTGGGCTAACAACTGCTAAAAAGTTGGTCAGACACATAATTGCCCTGATGTTGGCCAATTTTTCACCCAACATTTCCTATGGTTTAGAATTTAAGGCGTGGCGAGAACAGCTAATTCTACACTGCAAATTTTGTAGACTATAGCTCAAGAAATCAATCAGTTTAGAGTATTTACACATCAATAATTGGTAGCCTCTTGACTTGTGTCTTATTGAAACTTAAAGTAATGTTGCTTCAATTTGTGAATCGACAGAGAGTACCGTCATTGATGTTTTTCCTCTAATAGTTTTGGAGAAAAAAGTTCTTAAACCAGTGGAAGTGGACCTTTCGTAAATCTTCGTGAATTTAGACTACCATGTCTTACATTTACTTATTCACGATGAGCATGCAAATAGTTGATGAACTTGTCTACTACACTGTATCCATTGCAATCTTCCCCAATCGTGAGGCCTAAATGATTAGCTGATTGGAAAGAATATATATGTCACAAGTGAATAGACACTCTCCCGCCAATACCTTTACGTTGATTAATCTGATAGACAGAGTCTCTCCCAAAATTGAATTGTAATAGCCAAAACTGTCCCTACTGTTGTCATATATACTAGTATTTGATCATTTTAAAAAAATGAATAATGTTTCTGAATAGTATATGGGTAAGAAAATATAAGGGGTAGACTATAATACACTTTCAACTGACAAATTTGATCAAACTGGCCAGCTTAGAGTCACTGATAAACTGGCCCTTTTCAGGTGAAAGTATATATGGGTGTACTGTGTTTAATGTGCTTTGTGCGGAAGACTTACATGTATCTGGGCATTGAGTCTACCGGTAAGTTTAATTGATTTTTAAGCATACTGTACATACATACACAATGTAGTAAATGCAGCCCACATGCCTACACGAAGCCATGAATTTGATACCATTTACTCGGTTTGAGCCGTGTGAAGGTAAATGTGATGGTATGACACCTGTAGACCTTCATAAATTATGCTTCATCATACAATTAATTGTAGTCTGCTGTTTGTATGCCAGGTTAGCACCAGAGCAGCTAAGGGGCTAGGGGGGGGGGGGGGGGGGTAACTCCCTGTAATATAATACAAGGGAGTGTGGAGGCGGACATAGGGGAAAGGAACTCCACAAAAATCTACACCATGCATGAATCAGACATTATGAGCTACCGGTACGTGTATTCCGAAGTCATATCAAGAGGTAATCCAACAATATGATGATTTCTTTGTCCCCCCCCCCCTTTTTTTGTAGGGGTGGGGGTAGTTTTTGCATTGTGAGTAGGATCAACTACTGTACCTATAGGTTTTTGTAGCTTGTTGATGATCCGACCACTTTTTAATTTCCTTACAAGTGTATTTAAGTTTTATTGCCTTTTCCATATAATATGTGTAGGAAACATTTTATTGTATTCTTTGACTTAAATTAAATTTCTTCTTCTTCTTCAAGATAATCTGCCTCCTTCAATACTGAAGATTCAATAGCAAAATGGTGGGATCCATAGTTACGCTTTAAAACAATAGAGAAAATAGAATTCATCATACTGTGGGATTACCACTTGACACTTGTAACTTATTCATTGTGCGAAGTTTCAGTTTATACATATTGTGAATACATCACTATATTGATACTTCCATAAAGGAACAGAGACATTGTGACAAAGACATTCAAAGGAAAGGAGAGCATAACAACAATTAACAAATTAATAAAAAGCCCAGGACTTGACCTGATTACTGGTCCACAAAGAGCAGTTAATGTTTAAAAAAATACAAATCATTACAAATAGCTCATAATGAGTCATTTAATGTACATGTAGATGTATATATATACAGATTTAAATATTAAGTATCCATTAACTAAAAACCTAATGCCTTGGCCATACAGGTCCATACTACTTTGAATCACACAAAAAGGCTGGAGATAGGGAGATAACATAATTAGTACAGGTACTTAAGTAATAAGGAAAATAGATGATAGCGCAAAACTACAAGTTTGAAATCCATATATTATTACTACACTGTGTACATGTACAGTATTCCTTCTACTAAAGCCAAGCTCGTCAAACTGTGCATGGATTGCACAGGTTAAAGATAAGTTCACTAGTATTTAAGAGTCAAAGCCTATTAGTATTTACATTTAAATGAACATGACAAACTTTGTTAAAGGGAAATAATCGCATCCTCATTCTGTTCGGTGAATATTGATTATCACTTTGAGTCTACCACCTTTCGTAGATAAGTAACACAAAGGCTGTTCAATTGATTGGGATTACCACTGATCAATTAAATTACCCCTTCCCAATCTATCTGTCAATAAAACTATTAACTATACAAAGGAATGTTATGTTGGCCTATTGATTATTACAAATTATTGTACCTCTCATGTTATAGAGACAGAGACTTGATTCTTTGAAGCTTGTGCTGTATAAATACTTGAGGAACAAATTATCACGCCCACAAAATTTGACCTGAAGTCTACCAATAAGTAAACGAGCCAAACTCATTTCACTATTCAAAGACAGGCCTTGTAAGGTTTGTTTTCTTCCTTCAACATTGATGGGAGAATCAGTTTTGTATTTACTTCAGGATATCATAAGTTTATAATTTTGTATAGTGAATATTCTTGTGAAAGTGCTTTATGTTTACAACTACTGAAACTGGGACAAAACGCTTATTCCCACTGTTATTAGGTTAACATTTTCTGTCCCTGGTGTATCAGTGATTGGATTATCTTTTATCTATAGACTACTTGCTCGATTATCCATTTTCCGATTTCTTATGTATTTTCTTTATTGCCAAATAAAATCACACTAACAATGAGATATGCAGAGCATACAATTAAAACAAGACAATCTCTGTCTGAGTTTTGGCACAGTTACGCTCAAATATTGATCATCATCTCATCCTCACGAGTTCACCTGCTATTTTTAATTGGTCATCTACTTTCTTAACTTTTAAGTTGTAAACACAGTGAGTTCTTGCATAATTATGTTTTGTTTTGCCTGTTTTTTTAATTCTACCTGTAACATTTTCAGTATTTATATTACTTAAATACTTACTTTGTATACTTGGTAGATTAGCTCTTTATTCCTAAGGGAAGGGCTCTCAATTGACTCTTAAAAGTCGCCACAGTAGGTGCACACACAACTTTTTCTGTTAGATTATTCCAAGGTTCCAATCATTATTTCTTAACAAATTTTAGGTGTAACAATTTAGAACTTGGATCCACAAAGTAGAAGAACAGGTTGGTGAAACTTACTGATTTTGGCGACAGCAGCAACCAAGATCCATATACTCAGAACCAAAGGAGAAGCCACTTCCAAGAAATTCACTGATAGGATTTCATACGATTCTATGACCTCCTCCCCTGTTGCATTGTATTTTTCGTCACTGTGGGCCACGAACTCCTCACACCCATCCTCAACAGTGATGTCTCCGCCAGGTCCAACGGCCCAGACCGCTGGCAACAGTGCGACGGAGAGAAGCAGGGCGACCACTTTCCCTCTTTGCAACAAGCCCCAAAAAGTCATCTCTGTATTAACATGAAAGACAGGCTAACGAAAAGGAAAGATGTGGACACTACTGCCACGACTTTCTCTGTGGATATGAACTAGCTGATGAAGTTTAGACCGTGTTCACGGTATTCCTAACAGGTTCACGTTCACCCGGAACTAGGCACACTCATTAAATTACCAAGCCCCTGCCCATCCGGTCCACACTGGCTTTCTATTGGGCTCTCTTCACACTGCGCTCTCCATTGTGTTTCGGTTTCGGGAGTGCTGACTTTTTGTATTCATTTAAAAGAGGAAGAGGAAATTGTTTCCCACTTTTTATGAGATATATCTTTTATAACGTAATATATAATGTGATATCATATTCGAGTGAAACTCTTTCTTAGCATTGAGAGTCTAATGAGAGACAAATCACCAGTCTGCTTTAATACGAAACCAGCAATATAATCAGAAAAACAGCTCAGTTAGCTCCAACTTTGACCCCCCCCCCGTTTTTTGTTTTATCCATAAGCAACAAGTCAAATAAAGATTTCAAAATCAGTGGTGGATCCAAGAGGGGGGCACAGGGGCATAATGGTGATGGTGGTTATTTTACCTAATGGCCCCTACCCTCGCCCCAAAAACAGGGGAAAGAAGGAAGGAAAAAGGGAAGGATAGGGGAAGGAAAAGGAGGAAGAAAAGGGGAAGGAAAAGGAGGAAGAAAAGGGGAAGGAAAAGGAGGAAGAAAAGGGGAAGGAAAAGGAGGAAGAAAAGGAAGAAATACATAATATAAGCAAAGAGAAAGAAAGGGAAAAAAGGGGGGAACGGAAGGAGAAAGAAGAAAGATATTAAGATGTATCCTTTGGCTGATGATATTGTTTTCCTTATATATTATTTTTACCTCATTTTATTGAATGATTTTGACAATGATTTATTCCTAATACTAGATCTAGATAATAGTATACATTCTTAGATTGTATTGAATGACAATTGGGGAGTGTTTGTTTTGCGTGACTGCTAAAGTTTGTGTGTGCTACTATGCTAATCAACTAGGGGACCTACGTCCTTAAGTCATAACTGACAGTAATGAGGATTAATGCCTCATAGAAAGTGCACTAATATAGCACATCGACACGGTTTTGATCCTGGGGGCTCACAGTAACGAGGCCATTGCTTAGCCAATAAATCATGACTGTACGCGGCGGGTGTTAGGGTACGTCGACGCCCCCACAAAAAAAAACAACAACAATGAAAATGCAATACATTTTCAATAACTCATTGCATTTTGCCCCGACCCCCACATAAAAAAAAATCTTCTATGTGGGCATGCCTTGAACCCATGGGCGTAAATCCTTACGTAATACCTATTGTTCAGGGGGGGGGGTGAATGAATAGATCACCCCCCCCCCCCTGAACAATAGGTATCAATTGCAGATTTACGCCCGTGCTTGAACCATAATGCATGGCCCTACAGAGGAATTTTTCCTGTTGGGGACTGGGGGGAAATGCAATGAATTATTGCAAATTTATTGCATTTTCTTTGTTTTTTGTTTTTGTGGGGGCATCGACGTACCATAGCGCCCGCTGCGTACAGTCATGATTCATTGGCTAAGCAATGGCCTCGTTACTGTGAGCCCCCAGGATCAAAACCGTGTCGATGTGCTATATTAGTGCCCTTTTATGAGGCATTAATCCCCATTACTGTCAGTTATGACTTAAGGACGTAGGTCCCCTAGTTGATTAGCATAGTAGCAGTGGCGTATCTGGGGTACTCCGTCAGGGGGGGGGGGCAAGCGACCGAAACAAACAAAAAAGGCGATGCTAATTTTCACTTCTGGCGAGCGAGCGAGCAAAAAAAAAATCTTTCAGTAACGTTTGGTATATAAACTGGTATTGTTGCAAGTCGGGGGTGGGAACATTCACTTGTTAGCGACGTTAATTTCATTTTTTGCAAACGAGCGTAGCGAGCAAGAAAAAAATCACTTCTTTTTTTAATAATTGGCACTTAAACTTGGTTCAATTGTCCCATGCAGGGCGCGGGAACAATATTGTGTTAAGGGTGATTTTATACCCATTTTAGCTAGCGAGCGAAAATACTTCTTTCTCTCAATGAATTGCTATATAAAATTTGTTTCATTGTTGCAGGTCGGGGGCGGGCACAATCGTGTTTTTGGCGGGCAGGCAACCCCCTACATTTCTCTTTTTAATGATATTGTAGCAGGTCAGTGGTATGCACATAATTCCACGAGCTAGCGAAAAAAAAATCACTTGGGTTCATTGTTCCATGTCAGGGACGTGATTATTAAAAGCGATGTTATTTCTATTTTGGCGAGCGAGCGTAGCGAGCGAGCAAAATTTTTGTAATGATAATTGGTTCATAATTGGTGGGGCACCTGTGGAAATACTCAACTAAATAGAATTTTACTATTGCAAAAGAAAGCAATGCGAATCATTTGTCACACCAATTTTCGCGCTCATACTAATGAACTCTTTCACGCAAATAAGGTTTTGAAGATTCATGACTTATTTTCCTATAACTTGGGTATATTTATGTATACACTAGAACAAAATGAATTGCCACAAGTTCTCTCAAATATGTTTAACAAAAATACTGAATTTCATAGTTACCCCACGAGAATAGCAAAATGTTATCATCTACCAAAGCCAAGAACGCAATTTTCCAGCAGGATTTTCACTTTCACTGGCCCAAAACATTGGAATGCCCTTCCTGGCACATTACAAGAAAAGCCCTCATTAAGTGGTTTAAAAAATGCCCTCAAGCACTTTTTGTTGCAAACGAATCAGAATAAGTAGTTCCCCTCTCACTCTCTGTCTCTTTCTTTCTTTGTCTCCCTCAACCCCCTCTCTCTGTCTTCTTTTTATCTTCCTGCATGTCTTCCCCCTTTTCTGTTTTTTACTCTCTCTCATTCTTGTATATATTCTTCATTTATCATCATCATCTTGTCAGTCTGCTAATGTTTCTGATTTGTTTTTGTCTCGTTAATTTTTGTTTTTTCTATTGTCTGTCATGTTTTTTTTTATTCTGTAATTTTTCTTCAAAATTAAGTTATAAATGTATAAAGTATAATTATTATTGTGCGAAGCAACATCTAACAAGCTTTGCTTTCAAGTAGGTTCGTTTTTTTAATTTCTTGTAATTAAATCATTTTGCATTACAATGACTAAAAAACAATGTCAAAGATATTTCAATGCTTATTTCTGTTATACCATTACGTTTATTATTGTTTTGTTATTGTTTATATTATGTGAAAAAGAAATGGACAATAATTTCGCTCTGTATAGAGCTATTATTATATTATTATAAATTTCAGGTTTTTTTGTTGCAGGTCAGGGCTTACACAATCATGTCTAAGACGATGTTAATTCCGTTTTGGCGAGCACGAGCACACCAAAACTTCTTTGAATAACGTTTGGTACATAATTATTAACTGGTTGTTGCAGGTTGGGGCGGGCACGTTAGCGATGTCAATTCCATTTTGGCGAGCGAGCATAGCGAGCAAGCAAAAAAAATAAATTCTCTTTTAATAGAAATTAATAAATAAACTTGTTTTTATTGGTGCAGGTCAGGATGGACGCATTCGCGTTTAACGCGATTCAATTCCTTTTTGGCGAGAGGGCGAAAAAACTCTTCCATTTTTAATGATATTGTTGCAGGTCAAAGGTGGGCACAATAATTGTTTCCAAAGCAATTGTCTATTCATTTTTTTTCGCGAGCGAGCGTAGCGAGCGAGAAAAATGAATTAGTCTCTTTTAGTAACATTTGGTACATTGTGTGTTATTGTTGCCATGGTTGCAGGTCAGGGCAGGCACAATTGTATTCTAGGCAATGCTAATCCTTTTCTCTTTTCAGGGGGACGAGCAAGTGAAAACATTTAATGCAAAATAGGCTAGCAAGCAGTTCGCGCCAGCGAAGAGTTTCGAATTTGTTATATCACTTATATTTTCCTATTTTCATTTGTCTTAATTTTTCAGGGCCGTATGCGGAATATTTTTCTGGTGGGGGAGGGGGAAAGATGCGTTAAAAGTTTTCGAAGAAACTCAAAAGCGAAAGGAGTGAAGGGAGTTCGAGCGACCGAACTGGTCATGAGGGTACTTTTGCATTTTCAAAAGTAGAATTGAAGGATTTGGTATAGGCCTACACTACATTTTCAGGAAAAAAACTGTACGTTTTCAAAATATCTGGGGTCAACTGCCCCCCTTCCCCCCGGTGCGTACGGCCATGGTCTTTTTTTTTTTTAAATTCCCCATTTTTTTCCTTTCCTTTTCTTTTCCCTTTTTCTTCCTTTTCTCTTCTTCTTCATTTTTTTCTTTCCTTTTCCTTTTTTCTCTTTCTTTCCTTTTTTTCTTCCCTTTTCTTTTTTTCTTTTTCTTTCCTTTCCTTTCCTTTTTTTCCTTTTCTTTCCCCTTTTCCCCCCCTTTTTCTTTTTTCCCCTGGAGCCCGTCAGGGGGGGCACTCTGCCCCCCTGCCCCCCCATAGGTACGCCAGTGCATAGTAGCACACATATGCCTTAGCAGTCACGCAAAACAAACACTCCCCCATTGTCATTCAATGAAATCTGAGAATGTATACTATTATCTAGATCTATTAGGAATAAATCATTGTCAAAATCATTCAATAAATTGGGGTAAAAATAATTATTCCACCATTATGACCAACAGTGTATATACAAATTTGTTTTGCGTGTCAGAGATTTGTCTAGGAGTGCACTCTCCGGCCCTTTACAACTTATTACTCACCGGATCTGCGTGAGAGGAAAGAAGAAAGTGAGAGGGACAACGAAGTTGCATTACGAAATATTATTGTAGGCCTATATTTCATCAAATTCATTTTAATTGCACATTCAATACATCATACACAGAGGCGGCGATCCGAGGGTGAACATGGTGCCCCCCCCCCACTTTTTCGAGTACCCCAAAAGGGCCCAAATAACTTTGTAAAAGTGCCCCTTTCCATTTTAACCTCTGGTAAGTGCCCCTTCTATTTTGACACATGCTCCTTTAGCTTCGACAAGTGCCCTTTTTAATCTCTAGTAAGTGCCCCTTTTCACTTATGATAAGTGCCCCCTTCATCTCTGATACTTGCCTTATTCAAATTTGAGAAGTGCCCCTTCCCCTTTTAATAACCATCCATTTTTTAACTCATAAGCGCACCTTTTATTTTCACATGTGCCCCTTTTCCTTTCAAATAAACGCTCCTTTTCCTAATAATTAGTGCCCCCATTTAAAAAAAGGAGCTCCTTCCCTTCTCGTAAAAGCCTCTTTTGACCTATGAAACCTGTTCCTTTTCATTTTCATAAGTTTCCCTTTTTATCTTTGTTAAATGACCCGTTTAAGGTACGAGAAGTTACTCCTTTTCTTTTCAGATAAGTGCCCCTTCACCTCCGATAATTGCCCCTATTCAAAATATGAGAGATGCTCGTTCGACTTTGACAAGTGCCCCTTCCTCTCCTGATAAGTGCTCTTTTTATCTCTGATGCCTGCCCCTTTTCACCCCTAATAAATGCCCCTTTTATTTTCACACGTTCCCCTTTTCCTTTCTAATAAATGCTCCTTTACCTTATTATAAGTGTCCCTTTCCCTTCTGACTATGCCTTTCCATCTCTGATAAGTGCACCACTTATTTTAACATAGGCCTACGCTCAGAGTCTTCCTCTTTTTAACAAGAACCACTTCCCGCTTCTCATAAAAGCCCCCTTTTACCTCTCATAAATGCCCCTCTCAAAATCTGATGGGTGCCCCTTTTCTTTCAACAAATGCACAATATCCTATTCCCATATGTGCCTTTTTTCATTCCTGGTGAGCGCCTCTTTTCAGGTGTAAGAAGTGCCCCATTTTCACCTCTGATAATTACCCTTTGTACTTTGACACGTGCTTTGACTTGTACTTTGACTTGTACTTTGACACGTGCTTATCCCTGTCCCCTTTTTCTCTCATCAGTAAACGTGCCCCTATTTTAAAGCGACTAAGAGCAATTTCCCCCAAAGCTCGCTCACTACGCTTGCTCGCAGTTATAGATGATATAAAGATGTGACTTATCTGAGGTCTTTTCAGTCTTCCTTTATAGATGTAATTTTTCGCACTGCGACCTCACAAATCTTGTAATTTTTCCTCGCTCGCAAATGAATATTCAGACCACCACACCCAACTGCAGAGTATACTGCTTAAGCAATATCTTGTATGATGTATATAAAGAGAAACAAATGTTGAAATCATCCCTGGTAATGTAATCACAATGTAGGAGAATATACAAATGTCAAACAAATTGGATATTTTCGCTTTGAAATTTCCCATTGTAGGTGCCCTTTTTTGTTGGTGCCCCCACATTGGAAGTCTCTCCGCCGCCCCTGATCATACATCCATCCAAGAAGAAGAAAACACTTATTAGATTATTGTAAGCTAAACAGGGGCTACGGAATTGGGCGGGGGGGGGGGGGTTCAGTAGACACGTTTTAAACTGCTGTATTGCAATGATGAGGAACATGCTCATTTGCAGGCTCAGCCCCCCCCCCCATACTTTCATATAAACGCATTGACGTTCATATAATACACGATGACGCAATTTCCACTACGAAACAATATTTCGTTTTGGAAGTTGTTAAATGCAAATGGGCGATGGGTCGGAGCCAGTGGCGGATCCCCTGGAGGGAAATGTGTAAAAACATGTTAATTGTACCTTTTTTGGAGATCGGCTTCCTCCCCTGGCACTCAAGGGGGATGGGGGGGGGGGGGGGTTGCGCGATTCTTCACATTTTCGAGGGCAACCAAAAAATAGTTGTTTTTTTTTTGCGGGAGTGCACATGCTAATCCAACCATGCACAATGACGTTTGCTTTCTACAGGGTACTAAATAGAGAGGACTAATGTAGGTTACATGTAGATAAAATGCCTTGCTCACGGGACATAAGTGCCGTGCCGTTGCTCGAACCCATGACCTTTGCATTTCCAATGAGGTAATTAAACCACTCGACTACGACACCCCTACTTCTGATGACGAAAAAGAAGAAGAAGTAGGAAAAAAGAAAAATAAGAGAGAAGAGAGAAGAAGGAGAAAACAAACAATACCACTACCAGTCCTAACTATTCGACAATAATGTCAAATGTTGTTATGATTCCATCTGAATCACTGTCATGAGTCATCTTAAAATTACCAAAACGCCTACGCCAGACAAGCCTATTTTGATGACGACGGAGTTACTTAAATGTCGTTATATCAAAATATTTTATCGGTCCAGCCTATTATTGACAATTTAGAATCTATATATAGCGACAAAATACCCCCTAAGAATTATGTGGTGCCCTCGGCAAGCTCAAGCCCCTCCCCGAGTTATACTGATGGTTTCTAGATAGTGTACACAATAATAATCAAAAGGGGGGGGGGGGGTATAATATTCGGAGTTCAGTAAACATCGGTAACCCTGTCGGTAAGTAATAAATCATTCTCCTTTTTTTTAAAGACATAAACTGAGGGTTTGTGTTAAAATATCTCAGATTACTTTACTCAGAAGAAAAGATCCGTAAAGAATCGTTGAATGGACATACTCAGTTATAACTCAGTATCTGTTTTCTACCATTCTCTGTCCATTCAACGATTCTTTACAAACAAGTGGGGACCTATCTTCTAAGTAAAGTAATCTGAGATCTCTCAACATAGAACCCGCAACTACACCTCCAGGGTACATTCCCTTGCGGAATATTTAGGTCAACAATCCAAGATCCAAATCTCAACATCCAATTATTATGATTAGTCTTCGCAAGGATTTTTGTAGAAAGAGTTTCAATCAGCCCTCCAAAGGAGAGGTCGAGCGCCATCTAGAGGCACATCCAAAATAGTGTACACAACAAAAATTACAAACGTAGACGACGAGATCTAACAGTTAGACCAGAAAGTCGACAGTCGGCCGTCCGAGTATTCTTGAAGCGTAAACTTGCCAAAACACATCATGGAAGAAACACCAGGTGATTCTGAGGGCACCTTCTTGTATTATGGATTTGGCAGTAATCTACTGAAAGAGAGGATTCACTTAAAAAACCCATCCGCCGTTTTCGTTGACGTCGCAGAATTAAAGGTAAGTAATGACAGCAGATTTTGACCGAAGATTCCCCCGCAGCTTCGGGGGGTTGTCAGCACAGGTACCGGTAACTGCCAATGCAATATAGTTGCAGGTAGTGCTGGTGGTCGAACTTGAAGACTTGAACTTTCTGAGAGCCCACATCTGCTACTGCATGATAGCTTATAAGGACGAAGTCACCAAGAAGCAGCTGAAGACAGAAAATCATTTTGAAAACATACATATTGTGAAGAGTTGATGTCTCTCTTTTGCTTTTATGATCTGATGATGGATACCAAGTCCAAAGAAAGAAAGAAATTCCTCTCATTCATTCATTCAGATCCAAGGAGGGACGATTGGGTGTTTGTTAGGGGTAACCTCGCGAGGCCTCGCTATAACGCGCTATTCATAAGGACCACTATTCATAACGTGTAACTTCCTATACGTGAAGGGCCGTTATTCATGAAAAGGAAAGGGGGTAACTATTCATAAAGGCATAAGGACCGCTATTCATGATGTAAGATGAGGATCGCTAATCATATATGAGATAAGGGTCGCTATTCATAATTCACATTAAGGGTCATTACTCATAAGGACCACTATTCATAAACATGAAGAAGTGTCGCTATTCATATTAATATTGGGGGTCACTACTCATAAGGGCTGCTATTTATAATACGAAATGAGGGTCGCTATTCATCTTTAATCTTCTTGTATTATGAATAGGGACCCCTATGATTTAAACGACCCTGATTTTGTATTATAAATAGCGGCCCTCTTCAATTTGAATAGTGGTCATTACAAATAATGACCATTTTCTCAAATTATGAATAGTGGTCCTTACATTATGAATAGCGGTTTTTATAAATAGTCTTCTTTATGAATAGCGAGCGGCAGGCCTCTCGTGTGGCGCGACCCAATGAAAAATGGATTACAATTAACAATAATTAAAAAGTATCAGGCGTAATTTGATTTATTTTCATCCCTGTATTATATTCCTGCCAGTTATTATTTGTAATTTGCTGGCTATTGTTCTTTAAAAATGAGAATTAACGAGTTTGAGTAGAATTCACTATTTTATTTCGAAAAAGATTGTTGATTATCTGAAATTAAGGCTAATCTGAATCATGGTGACTGGTGAGCCTTTACTATGCATGTGAAAACAGCCACAAAGGAATTGAACATTTTTATTGACCGCAGTACCTGTTGCCTAGTATTAGTAAGCAGACATAAACGGAGGAAGGCGAAGGAATATAGGTCAGTTCATTCATGACTTGCGAAGCCCTCTCCCCTGAGTTAATGTGAACAAAACAATGTTGAAATTTGTGGGCCGAGTGAATGACTTGAAGTGAATTCCCCTTTATAGTGTAGAATGTTTTTGAATTGCAAACTGTACCTTTATTCCAGAATTTAGAGCAAAAATAACAAAGTTCGATAAGCTTCGAAAGTTCGAATTACTGGAAAATCAGAGATAGGAGAATCTTTGGCGTGATTACTGAATATAATTTTTTTCTCCAATTGTTTTTGTTTTTATGAAAGTATCAGGAAATTTTATCAATGTAACTTGTTGTTCTTTAATGGACTTATTGCACCATAATTTAATAAGACCATTCCTACTTATAGAAATAATAGGGGATGGGTAAAGGAGGAATCTTGTCTTTATTTGGCTTGAATACTGGATTTTTCTTTGTTTTTTACATTCTTTTTTTGTTGTGAATGTATAAAGAAATTATATCAGTGTGGTCGTTCTTCTTTATTGGAATTTCTGATACATTATTTCATAGTATTTTGTTGTAGTAGGCCCATGATCCATCATCCATGATCAAAACTTGCAAGTTTCATCCTGTTTACGAGTTGGGGTCCTCCACTGCCTTTCAGTTCATGACTTTGTAGGGTCAGCCCAAGCTAGGTCAGGTAAGGCCGATACCCCAAGGAGTCTGATGAAGCCAACTCTTGGCGATGTTTCTAGCGCTATGTCACAATCACTTTACCAGTGATGTAACATGTAGATTGAGCAGTGAGTTGTAATACATAGCTGGGGTATGCATTCTTCATTTGATCTCTACTCAGTCTTCCGTCAATTTCAAGGTCAAAAGGTCAAAGTACCCCCAACATGTACTAATCTTCAAAGTGATGGCAGATTTGGAATGCTCATTGAATTCCCTTTCTAACAATACCATAGTTGTGAAGATTGACCCATTAGTTCCTAAGCTACAAGGGTTCAAAATCAAAAGGTAGACCCCCATTTTTTGCTGAAAATCTCAAAATTTGGTGGGCTGTAACTCCCAAACCCCTAACCTGGTTGACCAAAAATTTGAGATTTGGTGCTGTGAGATCACACTCATCGAAATGAAAAATTGTTGGTTAAACCCATCGGGAGATTTGATATGGAATGACCCCTTAGTGCCTTTGCATTCAAGTAAATCTTGATTATTATTATTATTATTATTTTTTTTTTTTGGGGGGGGGGTGTGTGTATGTAGCCAACATTACAGTACATACGAATGAAATAGGGCTTTAGACTTTAGAGATCCATATAAGCAGAAATATTATTGCACCATTACTTCAGCTAAACATCATTATGTTGATTACCCTTTTTCAAAACTATCTTTGCATTTTGTAATTAAGATTTCATATTTACTGTATGTCTCTATATTACATAAATTATGCATTGTCACTACAGATATTCATTACCGGTAAATGATTTTGAATGATTCTGTGGTAGTTCCTGTCTTTCTGTTCGTATCATACATGCACCAATAGTACCATCTGTCAGTTCAATGACACAGGATATCTGCAGTATGTTGTATGTGATGACCTTATCAAGTTTCTAAACAGACACAAAGGTTTCTAGACAGACACAAAGGTTTCTAGACAGACACAAAGGCTTGTCCTCATCAGACGGGAGTTGCAAAATAACCTGCTATTTTCAGACTCAGGATATTTTCCTGAAGTTCGAAATTGGGTCTTCACCAGACCGGTACGATCATAACAAACTAGATGAAGATAAACGCAAAGAAACCTTTTACCCAAATAGCGGGCTATTTTGGAAACAAGACCAAGATTTCCCGGGATATTTTCTCGACCCAATAGCCTGCTGATTGCAACTGCGGGCTGATGAGGACGCAAATTAGCTGGCTTATTTGAGATCAGGCTAGTTAAAATAGTGGTTATTTTTAGTGCTGTAGTCAAACGTTAACCGTCCAGTATCCGACCGTCCATGGCACTATCCGTATTCAATTGGACGGTTTCGTTTTCCCATTTAATTTTTTTTTTTTAACAAATAATGTACATAATTAGAAACAAAACCACTGAACAAAAACAAGTTTGGGCGAAATTATAGTCATCATAATTCAGCCCTGACTGTTGAATGTTGAATCGCAGAGCAACAATCTACATGATAACAATCAATTGCAAGATTGTAGATTGAGAAGTTGACTCGTAAAACTAAGTTTCCAGCCTTGAAATACATGCACAATACTTCACTGATGCCATTTAAATCCCAAATCCTGACCTCTGCAATATCACGATCTTGAGCTATAAACATGAATACACGTGCGTATTAGATTCATAAACAAAGTGAAACCCAGTCATTGTTCCAAAGCATGCCCGACAGTTAAGTCTCTGTTTTTGTTCAGTGATTTTGTTTCTTATTATGTACATTATTTGTTAGTAATGTAATTTCTTTGGATTTTCCAACTAAAACACAAATTTAAAAAAAAAAAAATTATTTAAAAAAATTATTTTATTTTTTATATAAAAAAAAAATCAAAACTGTCCGGTTTTGACTGGCGGTTAAACGGAATTGGAGATATCCCTGATGTTACAACACTAGTTATTTTGCAACTTCAGTCTGATGAGTACAGGCCTTTTGGATCTACATGTAGTGCCTAATACATATCAAAAGCATTTTACAGATATTACCCCAGTCATCATCCTTGCCCCACATACACACAATAAACATTCCCTACCCCTGGGGAGCATTCCAGCCAGGGGCCATTGCACAGCTGCTCACAATGCTGGCAAACTAAACTACAATAGCCAAGTTCACGCAATCTTGGTCAGCTAGAGGTCGTGATTGGAGCTAAATTCAATGTACAGAGGTCATGTATCTTGGTCTTTTCTTTACTGAGGACCTTTGTGATGATGAAGATATTAGTCAACAGTGTCGTAAATTATATGCTCAAGGTAATATAGGAAATTTCATATGTGTTCTCCGGATGTGAAGGTGGCATTATTTAGGGCATACTGTACACCTTTGTACACTGCGCATCTGTGGTGTAATTTAAAGAAGAGCAGTTTGTACAGGCTTACTGTGGCTTATAATGATGCCATGAGAATGCTTCTTAGGGTACCTAGATACTTTAGTGCTTGTCAAATGTTTACTGAGTTGAATGTTCCAATCTGTTCGGCTGTATTACGAAATCTCATGTATAAGTTCATCCAGAGAGTGGATGTCTCTGAGAATGGTATTGTAAAGGTATTAGTGAACCCCACGTATAGTTGCCTTAGGTACACATCGGGCCTCTGGAAATTTTGGCTCAATAGCCTGCTGACACATCGGAATTGATCATATTTTGCATGATGTTACCAAGGACTATCCAGCCTCTCATGGTTGCAGTATAGTCCTTAGTCCTTTTGTGCTTGATTATAATATCTAGTTATCTATTATTAGTATATTGTTTTAGTTAGTTGAGCAGAGATTGTTACAATTAAGTTACAACTTCATTTTGTTATGTACCGGTATATATTTATTTTAATCTTGCAGTTACAGGTACAGCTTAGAGTTAGATTGCTATAGGCCTTCTGTTATCAATTTTACAGATACAGGTTACATGTTACAGTTAAATTTATATACGTAGTATAGTTTAGTTTGTTATACTCTTTAGTATTTGTACGATATGTTGTTATTATACTCATCATGTTCATACTCAGCTCTTTTCCCTATCTATATGTAACATATGTTTTATGGACCTCTGCCTTGTGCAGCTGAGTCTGAAATAAAGTTCTGAATTAAATTGAATTGGTAATGGTTGGTGCAATGACCGTCTGAACGGTGGTCGTGTTTAGAGGTACGCCAACCTTTATGGCGACTGATTTACTCCTAGATTTTTCCAGGAGTAATGTGCCAACACAATTAGAGGGTAGCGTAAGTTGACCGTGTGAATGCTCTCACTTAGTACTCTAAGTATCTGTGACCTTTCACAAGGGTTGTATGACCAAACATTTAAAACTTCAGAGGTCAAACCTACAGTGATTACCACATATGCAAGTTTTTTTAAATTCCTTTAGAGTGATTTTCAGTTTTACAGCGATCTTTGTTTACAATCGAAAATGAAAATTAGATTTCGCACGATTTAGATACGGAAGCCGGGTTGAGGTCGACTAGTGCGGGCGCCACCACCTGTGGAAGTTGCGCTGTGTAAGACTTGGTTGGTGGAAGGTCATGCTAACTTTATCGTGGCAAGTTTGCCCGAGTAAGAGCGTATGAATGGTGCAAGTCCAATATTTATGGAATGTTTATTGCTGCAGGGAAAAACTTACACCGACTGATAGCCACTTCTGAACATGTCTAATGACTGTTACATCCTACCAGATACCCATCAAAACACCTGTATGGCGAGTGGCAAAAGTGGATTAATATCCCTCGACCCTTAAGCAAATAAACATGTTATGTAGTTAGCTCATGATAACTTTCAAATGTTAACATTTATTTGATTCTTGTATTGTTTATTTTTTCTTCAGAATTTTAAATTATGTTTTGGAGGGCAAAGCAAGTGGATGAGTGAGAGATGGCACGGGGGCGTCGCTACCGTGGAAGAGAGGAATGGTAGCTCTGTCTGGGGCATAGTGTGGAGACTACATGAGAAGGATCTACCAAGTCTGGATCTGTAAGTCGCAACCGTTGATGAATTGATGAATGCCATACACTTATTTATTTAAATATTTCATCATTCATCAATCAAAGAATATTACTCCCCCCCCCAAAAAAAAAAAAAAAAAAAAAAATAATGTGTAGCTGTTTTATATTTTCAATGCAACACAATGCAATGCAATCCAAAATTTATTTTGTGCATCTCCCATTATGTTTATTACACTGTACAGATCATAATCACTCTTACTTTCATACAAATCATTATATTTCAGTCAGGCATGGAGTAGCGTTATTAAGGAAATACAAGTTTTAGAGATCGTCAATATGTACTTATTTAGATTTACATCAAGCACCAATCAATTTGTTTGTATATTCTTTTGTGTACATTTTTTTCTTCACTTAATTCAATTTTTATTTTGTGTTGTACATCAATTGTTTGTATCTTCGTTAGGGAATTCGGATCTGAATGTGAATATCGCCATTTCAGTAAAGAAAAACCCTATTTAGCTTTCACGCTCTTCCACTCTCTATCATACTCCTCTCGACTGACAACAGACAAGAGAGCGAGGGCGTTATTTATAGACGAATGAAAGTAGGCGTGGCATCCCAAGATGGCACCTGTCATTCATGCTGGACCTACAGCATGATGGACTTCCATGAACACACCCCTTCGCCACAATACTTGAATGTGATCAGGAAAGGGGCAGAACAGAACTCTCTACCTCCGCACTATCTCACATGGCTTCGATCGATCGAGGATAACGGATACAGTGGCCAGGTGGAGATCATGAATATGATCGATTCCAAGTAAGAAATCATCTTAACAATGACATTACCGGCTTGCAACTACAATCTGTAATGTCTTCTTGTATGTTCTGTACAAGATAAAATACAAGTTTAAATTCTACTTAAGAATATCTAATGGTGTATCCAGATTTTGGTTTCAAGTAGGAGGGGAGGGGAGGGGAGGGGGGGGGGGGGGTTCGGTAGGGACTGGGGTTCCAAAACATCAAGCTTACGATGACCTCTTTATACCACCATGTTTTATGTTGGAAAGGGGAAATTAATCTTCATTTAAAACTGGTGGTGGTGGTGGTAGTAATTTAAAGTTTGTCAATCGATCAGAGGAGTGTTTTTTCTTCTCATCTTTTCTACATTTCTAAATTAAGATATCTTTCTAATAAACCAGGAGGAGATGAAAGGTTCTAATCCTACTTTTAACAAAATAAAGTTTAAGACTTTGGCCTGTCTCTCCAGTTGTCTGACACACGCTCCTGTGACAATTGCTGTGGGATCAATTTCCTGCACTTCCCAACTTTTGACCTTCAACCTTGGGCCTACCATGACCCCCAACCCTAAAGCTGACCTGAAACACAATTCCAATAATCCTAGCCCTATACCTGCGACGAAATGACACCTGTAGCAATTGTCGTGGAGCAAAGGTCGGATCACCTTCTCTCAGTAGTAAGATAATTGCACTATAGAGGAATATGTCTTTATAGCAATACTCATCTCTCTCTCCCCATCTGTCTCTATATCTCCCATCCTCTATCTTCTGTCTGTCTGTCTTTTCAATCCCCTATCTCTCTCTATCTCTCTCTTGCCCACCCACTTTCTTGCTTTGCCCCCCCCCCCCTCTCTCTCTCTCTTCCTCTCCCATCCTCTATCTCTGTCTGTCTCTGTCTGTCTGTCTCTGTCTGTCTGTCTCGCCACTGTCTCTTCCCTCTCTCTCCTCTCTTTCCCTCCTCTCTCTCTCTCACTTTCCCTCCTCTCTCTCTCACTCTCTCTCTCACTCTCTCTCTCACCCTCTCTCTCTCTCTCTCTCTCTCTCTCTCACCCCTCACTCTCTCGATCTTATCCTATTGTCTTGTCAGGAGTAATGATGATACATTCCTCTTATCCTAATGTCTTGTCAGGAGTGATGATGATACATTCTTCTACTTTGGCTATGGTAGCAACATGTTGAAAGCCAGACTTCATGTCCACAATCCAACTGCACAGCTTGTCGGTCCAGCTAAACTTGAGGTACATACTCCACATGACCTGTTTCATATCAATGTAACTCATGTACATTGATTAAAGACATGATTCATGGATTTAAAACGAAAGGATTATCTTCAGATTATGTTGCAATATGTGGCCGATGGAAGAAAAAATGTATAAAAATACACAGCTATAAATGTCATGCTTAATGAACCTACTGGTCTGTGTTTTATAATAATAAAGCCACGACTTGTGTTATCGTTATTTTGTTTTACCTACATGCACACGTTTTCCAAATCTGTTGTACTTATAAAACAGTGAAAAGGCTGTGTACACTGTGTAGAAGTAATCAAAGAATATCAAATACAGAATTCACCCATTTGTCTGAAACCAGAAAAAGATTGGAGTGGACTTAAACTTCCCTAAAGAGTTTTGAGATGTACTGATTTTTGCCTCTCCGGCCCCTCATTTTTTTTTCTGTAGGGGTATAAGCTGTGTTTCCGTGGCTTTCCAGATTGGTTACCGTATTGGAAAGGAGCACCTGCTAGCATTGATACAGCTCCTGATCATCACACATGGGGCGCAGTATGGAAGATAAATCGATCAGACCTTGAGCACCTAGATAGGTGGGTAATCTTCATTTGGGAACACTTACAAAGATTCAAGTGTTTTACTTTGTCATTTTAGTTTGTCCAGGCCTCCAGGGTTGCTTTTAATAGAATGGTTGCAACTGAGTCGGTGATACTTTTTTTCCCCCTGAAAGGTGATATTTGGAAAGTGTACTGATTGGCAGATATCATTCAATTCAATTCAATTCAATTCAATTTATTTCCACTTTAAAAACAATTTACAAATCAATAACATATACATATGAATAATACTATAGTGGCGGGATCATGAAAAGCACTAATTGGCTTATTGAAAATGACCCCTTAACAAGTATACAAATAACATATTATACATTGTAAGAAAATATCAAAAATTATAACAGGAGAAACATAAAACAAATTTGATAAGGAAGAAAAGAAAGGAAACATCAACAAAATGGTTATCATTTATGTGTTCAGGAGGTGCTGTTTAAATAATCGTTTGAACTGTTTTAAGGTCTTACTATTCTTGAGATTAAGTGGGAGGTTGATGAAAATATGGTATTGTAATATTGCATTCTGATTGAATGGCAGAGGATAGTGTTGCTACGATGCATTCTGATTCTGATGGCTTTTATTATCATCACATCAGAAGATGTGTATAAAAAGCCTATGTATAATTCTCCTTGTCATTTTGGAGCCAATTCTTGAGCTCTGGTATGGGAATGGCTATAGCATGAATTGTATATAATTCATTCTGGATTGTTTATCCTGCAGTAGATTGATTGTTTGAACCAGTCAAATAAAAACAAACCCACAAAATGTGGAAATCATCTTTAATCAAACCACAACTCTCATTTGCACATAGTGACTTGTGTTAAGCACATGGTGTGGGCCTATACTTGCCTAGCCTTTTGACAAGGCCTCGTGACTCTAAGCGGCTGAGATGAGTCTAGATACCCGGAGTGAACGCGCGACCGAGTGACGGAACGTCACGAGGCCTTTTGGAAAGTGGGTTTCACTGCTGCGCATGAATTATTCATAGATACATATTAACATGCCAATACGCCTACTTTGGATTTATTGACCAATCAGAACGGCGATCTCCCAGTTGGCTTCGTTCGTGATTTGTTCCATGTAGAGGTCAGTGGTCTTAGCACGTACGTAATAGTTCATAGCATGTAGGTCCATGTTCGCACTACGTAGAGTTTACTGTGTGTGTGTGTGTGTGTGTGATGGATACTACTATGCTGACGTCGTGCGAGGATACGTTCGCTGATTGAACGCTCCATTTTCTGGAGCGAATTCTAGTCGGAAACAAGGGTTAACATAAGAAATCCAAATCAGATTGATAAAGGCCACTAGGATGGGCTCCTCGCTCTCGCGTTCACTTGGGTTTTCGCGATTAGTCTCGTTTTAGTCGCTCGGCGTCTATCAGACAAGTGGCCTTGTTTAAAGGCTAATACTTGCCTTGATTCCCTTATCTTTCTACGCTCATTACTCAGCCCTTATACATTTTCTGTCAAAATCGTTTGGCACATGTCATTTATTTGTAATCTTGAACCTTCAGCGTAAGTTTTGTTGGATTCTGTGAGAATTTATTTCTATCATTACCAGAACTCAAGCTTATCTTTATATTCCAATTATATTTCAGTCAAGAAAGCTCATACCACGCCATAGATGTTACTGTGACAACACCAGAGGGCAGCAGTCATATATGTCGCACTTATCAACTTGATGAAAATGTGGAGGAGATGCTTCCGTCCCCACATTATATGAAGGTGTTGATAGAGGGCGCCAAACAATCTGGACTTCCAGCCTCATTCGTCAAACATCTTGAAGCGATCCCTCACAACGGAGACTCTAACCCTCCCCCTATTATGGACACTCTCTTCAAATAATAATATACTGGTAATAATAATAATAATATGTCTTGTTTACCCAGGGTAGCCTCATCAGTATTCATACTGTTCTCCCTGAGGGCCCTGCAATCATATTATTACCTTGGTCATCGGATTCAGGCTTACCCGCACACAATGTATGCACATTCTCCACTCCCTGGGGAGCATTCCAGCCAGGCGTCATTTTTACAAGCGCACACTTGCTAATCTAACCACATTAGCTTTCGCATCCTACCGGGTACCCATTTAACACCTGGGTGGAGATTGACAAATGTAGATCAATGTCTTGCCAAAGGACATTAGTGCCGGGTGGGATTTGAACCGCGGACCTTGTGATCCACAGGTTCGGTGACATATCCACTCGTCCACGACACCTCTACGCAACTCAAAGCAACTCCAACTCAAGCATGATACATGATTGTAAAGTTGATGTTTCTTGTGTGTTTTTCCTAACTCTGATGGGTTGAATTAGGGCCTTTGTTGAATACTTTTAGATGTAAGCTTTAATATGTCATTTTCTCAAGAAACATAAATCGAGACAAATTTAATTTTCGCATACGGTACTAAAAAAAAAACTTTAAAAAAATACCAAAAAAAATTGGTAAGGGTATGAATGATTTTGTTGTTAAAGACCATATTAGCACTGAAAAATGAAATGGATGAATTATATATCAAGGGAAAACTTATGAGCCATAGATTACTATTTCAATATTATATGCCATTTTAGTGTCTGTCAGAGGACTATCAGCTCTCTGAAAACTCAAAATCAAAAGCTTTGAAAATCGGAAGATGTCATCTTGATGACATCATCTTTTGTGGAGTACGTATATTCACAATGACTTTGCATTAATTAAGCACGGCTCCTCGCCTCAGCTATATAGGTGAACCGATGAGGTCCACATGTTATGTGACTTATGTTGTCACTGTAACTTCAGCAAATTTGACCCCTGTTGACCCCTAATTTGGAGGGGTGTGGAAAATGAGGTTTGAATTTGCTATTGTGCAATAATGAAAGGGTAAATACTTTGTATTCCTTTATAATTATATTCTACTTTCATTCAGTTTTCCATTTAAGGTTGTTACGTATGTCGGCTCATGCACATTATGATAAATCATTGAGTGTCACGTGACACCTTACAGGCAATAAGTTACTAACTAACAAGTACCCTATTTTATATACATGTATATGTGTTTGTGTGTGTGTGTGCATCACAAAATAAATCTTGTACGTATCTATTTTTTTAGCCCTAGTGTGTGATGATGATGTCATCGATATACGTTTGATATTAGCACAAATTCATCACTTCTTTAAAATTGAAAACAGATGATCATCAGTACTTCTATCGTTTAGTTAATTCTTTAGTTAAAAACGATGGCTATGTACTAAGTATGTTCTACGTGTTTATATTTTAGTGTATGGTTGAACCCTTGGTGACTTGAAGATGACTATTTCCCTTTAGGGCTGCACTCCTAATGAAAACAGTCCTAGTCACATCACTCCAAAGATCATAGTTTTCAACTAGACCCTTGTACGACAGTATGAATTTGTATAATGAAATTGACATATTATTTTATATAGTATATTAATTAATATATTTTGAAGGGAAAAAGAAGAGTAAGATGGACGTTTTTGACACAAATTATGAGGAAAAATAATTACTTAAGTCAAGGTATTACTATATTTTTAACTGTCTTAACTATGTTATGTTGATAAGCTCAAAATGTATTTGATCTGAAATAATTTTGTTAAGAAATATTGCCTGATAGATCATGTAATTGATACGGTGTGTCCTTATTCTGATGTTTACTTAATATAATGTGACTATGAAGAATGGAATAATAAATATACTATGTATGACAACCTTCAACAAAACATTCTTCCGGAACAGTTGTGAAAATGATATATCTTTTATTAATCATTCTTTTTATTCACTATGATTTACTTGCCTAGAAAATTGAATTTATCATCGTCTGTATTTAATTTGCATTGAATGCTTTAGGTTTGGTATGTGAAGATGAGAAAGGAATATGCTAATTAAATAATCAAAGTATTTTAGCCTTATAATCTTATTTGAAATTTGCATATGGGTCTTATTTAAAGCCATTCTGTACAAGAAGCACTACCGCATAATAGTGTCCCTTTATAAAGGGACACTACCGCATAATCCCCTCTAGCGCCATCTCAGGTCAGCTGTAGCAGTATGGTCCTGTAACCTCGCTGCTTCCCTACCTGTGCTGTTGGTTCTCACATAGAGTCCTCTTTCTGTGAAGTGGGAAATAGGTATTGGGTTACGCACTGTTGGCAGGTTGACCATGAGATGGCGCTTGCAATAAAAAAAAGTATGGTAGGGCAGAACCTCCATCAGTTCAGTATTTCTTTAACTATGAACACTCGTCAACATACTTTGATATAAGAGATTACAAATTTTATTGTATATGTGAACTAAGTTCAGCTGTAGTATGAACGCACATATAGTATGTTTAAAGTATCTATGTATAAACTAATTATTTGAATTTTAACTCGAATTTAAAGTGTTTTAAATTACTAAATCAGTTCAATCTTTGAAAGATACAGGTTTTACAGAAATAATCAATTTGAGCATATTTTGAGGCCCCTGTCAGTGCAGAATGATGTCAGTTTTGAAAGCCAAGTGTTGGCAACTTTAGATTTTAAAAATGCCAAAGGCAAGATTTCCCTGACCACAGTACTGACAAATAAATGAATTTGTCGATGCATACTTTCAAAATTGTTTTTTGTCCTCTCAAATCTCCTGAAGAGATGCTGCAAAAGCCATTTTTTGTTTCACTCTGTACCAGTAGTGTAAATAAAGATAATATTGCAAGACCCTTGCTACCCGTGTTGGGCTTTCAAAAAGCGGAACGGACAGATAAACCCAAAGAGGGCATTATATCCCACTCCCTGTAAACACCCTCCCAGAAACAGCTTTTTATGCCACTAGGTTTCGCCTTGCTAGCAAAGTTTAATCATACAATAAATATAATCAATATTAAGTAGACAAAATGATTAAACTCAATCATAACATCACACTGTACTTATTGATTGATTTTAATTTAAAGTGGGTACCATTTAAAGCTTATCTGTACTAGTTTATAGGAGGGATAAGACTACCCTGCACGGTCACTGGACAGGTGGTTATCTCATCAACTCAGCTCTCAATTAACATAAGACAAAGAGGATCATGGGGGACCATTGGTCACCGATTAGGCATTGCTTTCTATATAGAGGGAGCAAGTAGCTACAAGTAGAACAGTGTGGCTTTAAGAATTAAATGTGAAGTTGGCAATTAGACAACACATTTATTAAGAATGAACTTATTTTTACAAATTGTATGCATATGATTTTAAATGCTATTTTATGTTTTATGATATTACTTCAATTAAAGTATGATCATTTGTGTATGGTTCATTAACAAACGAAACAAATCATTTTAAGTGTGCATTGTTCTAAATTTGAGACTTCATGTTTTTTTACTTTTGGTTTGTGGGTCTTATATTTTCCATTGAACCTCATGTACTTCCGTGAATATATATTTGAGAGTTTATTGCAAACTGAAAATTAGTGATAGCGTGTAAGACAGTGAGAAAGAGAGAGAGAGAGAGGGGGAGGGACGGAAAGAGAGAGAGAGAGAGAGAGAGAATTGAAGAAAGAAGAGAGGGAGAGGTGAGAGAAAGAGAGAGAATTGAAGAAAGAAGAGAGAGGGAGAGGTGAGAGAAAGAAAGGAGAGAAGAAGATGAAGAAGGAGAAGAGAAGAAGAAGAAAAAGGAGAAAAATGAAAGAGAAAGAAGGAGAAAGAATTGAGAGAGAAAGAAGAAGATGAGGAAGCAGAAGAAGAAGAAGAATTTTTTAGAAATTTGTATTTATTTGTACCCCTACGATCAGGGATGATCTTCAAGATTTCCTCTTTATGTGGTTCAGTACCATACCTTGTCTTTGTGTTTGATGGTCTGAAGATTAATTTTCAGACCTATGAGATCACATTGCAACCAACTAGATATTAGTATTCAATGAATAACCAATCCTGATAGGGTTTTAAGCATAATATCCCCGGATAATATAATAATGAAAGAATGAATAAACCTTTTATATGTTAGTTAAAATAATAAGTTCTGTGATAAATTAATAGATATAGTTTATATCTTCTCAGAAATCAGGTGATCTGTCCTTCGTGTAGTTCGTATAAAACTTTACTTTGTTTACAAGTTCATTGTAAGCTCATTATATCGATCAATTGAAAGAATAGCAATAAATATGTACTTTGAGTGAGATAAAGATGGATTTAACATCAGTCTTTTTTTTCAAAGGTAAACAAAAAAGGCACTAGCTGGGTATCGAACACGATACCTTCCAGTTACCAGGCGATCGCCTATACTCGAGACTAGTGTGTCACTCTGCTAAATCTCTATGTATTTCTTTCATATTGATACTTGTTGTCGTAGATGTATTCAAAAGACGTATTCTAACTTGTTCAGAGAGTGGCTTGTTAAAGAAAGAGTATCGCATGTTATTTTCTCCTTTGTTGAGGAGGTGGGGGGGGGGGGTATCCCCTTAAAAAAAAGAGATGGACAAGTCAATGGGGTGAAGAAAAGAAATTACACAAATAACATGGGGTAAAAACGCATAGCTGGGAATCGAACAGAGTACATTTGCCTTGTGAAGCGATCAGTCTTATCCACAAGACCACTCTGCCTCACTACAACACTTTCTGATGTTAATGATTTTACAAAATATGCTGATTTAATGATTTTACGCTTTCGGGATACACAACTATTATTATTATTTTTGTAGTCCGATGTTGTCACAGATTGCCCGTAAAAACTTTCTTTCAGTTACTGTTATTACTAATATAATAGTGAGTTTTTTATGTTATTTTCATTTATTTTGCAAACTGCTGACTTAAAATTAAAGTGATATGACTATAAAACGGGTCTTTTTAATAGGCCATATTCTCATTGTAACCAAATTTGATACATAAGTCTTTGTGAAGTGCCTCAATACAAATTATTACATTCACCTGATAAGAATGCGCTCAGTGGGGTGGGGGAGGGGGGGGGGGTGGGGGCCCATCTCCCCCCAAAAGGTAAAATTAATGTGTTTTTATACGTTTTTTTTCCAGGGGGGGGGGGGTGGGCCGGGCCCCCGCCCCCCCCCCCCTGGATCCGCCACTGGCACTATGAACATGACGGACAAAGAAAGAGGACAAAATATACAGTTCCTCAGGTAGACAAAGGAACCTCCCTTCACTGCTATTATGTAAAAATGTGTAGAACAGGTGTCACATGCATATTCGCCTGTTTTACTCATTTTTACATAATAGCAGTGAAGGGATGTTCCTTTGTCTACCTGGGGAACTATATATTTTGTCCTCTTCATTTGTCCGCCATATTCATAGTGAGGGTAGGTCAAGCCATAATATTATGGCTTGACCTACCTTTCTTGTGATCTGAACCAGGCGCGGATCTACGGGGGGGGTTTAGGGGGTTTAAACCCCCCCCCCCCCTTGGGCGGCCCAAAAAAAAAAAAAAAAAAAAAAAGGAAAAAAAAAAAAAAAAAAAAAAAAAAAGAACGCACGCTGGAGAGAAACCCTTTCAAGTGCAAATATTATGAGAAGATATTCAACTCATCTGGTAACTTAACCAAACACATGATAACTCTGGATATAATTGTGTATTAAACTGTTACTTGATTTAAAAAGACGTTATCATGCACTGCTTTTTATGGTCTCCATTGTGTTAATAGATGCCAGGAAAACATCACTTACGGGGTTCAAATAAACACCCAAAAAAAAATCGGCTCGCCGCTTCGCGGCTCGTGGACGATGCTCCGCATCGTCATTATTTTGGTCAAACCCCCCCCTTAGCAAAAAGCTAGATCCGCCCCTGTGAACACCTGCATCGAATAGTTAAACAAGAGTTTAAAGTTCAAAGTTTTATTTGCGAGTGAGATTCTTTTATTATGTTAATGGACTCAAAGGTGCAAATTTTTCAAGCAGATTTGTTTTACATCATAATTATACCAAGATATTTCTTCACGAAAGATTTTCTCCCGGTCTCGTATATAAAAGTAGCAAATGTTTTGAAAGAACATGGATAGCGGTGCATTGAGGTAATTTTGTACATGCAATTATTATTTTATTTCATTGATCCTAATTTTAAATTACTTTATAGAAGTAATGCCGCGTAAACTTACCGTTTATAAAGAACGGTAAGTTTACGCATGACTACGTTATTATTTGTCAAAAATGCTCTTTTGTAGGTTTTTTATTATCATTATTTATTCTATGCCTGACCCAAACCCTTTATTTCAGCGCATTCATTTTTACTCTAAAGCTCTACCCATTGATAGACATGAAGATATCTAAATCAAAACGTCGAATCCTTAAATCTCTTCTTATTTTACTCTTCAAATGCTGATCAGTAAAGACGGGGAATCGTTCCTATATTTTGGCTTTGCCAGCAACTTACTGAAGGCTCGCTTGCACATTGCTACCCCTACAGGCGAACTTGTTGGTCCAGCTAAAGTAGAGGTAAGTTATACACTGCAGTCGATCTGTGTATGGCGTATTATATCTAGGCTTTGGCTTGATGGGGTCCAAAAAGTAAGAACAAGCCCCCCCCCCCCCAAAAAAAAAAAAAAAAAAAATTAATAATAATAATAATAATAATAATAATGAAAAAAAAAATATATATACAAAAATAAAAACAATACTGTTTTCATTTTGTGGCAAGAAAACTAAATACAATTTTAGTTTAAACGTATGCACCGTATTTTTCTTCCTTGATAATTTATTTCTCTTTCTTATTCGAGGAGGAAGTGGTGATGATTGTGAAGGGATGGGGGGGGGGGGGGGGTCAAAGTAGGGAGGGTAATTCGCAAACACAACCTCCACCTTGACCTAACTAATGTCGACAACTACTCCTAAATAAATAAAACACGGTCACAACTATTTTCGAAAAATCAACTCAAGGGCAATTTCAATATCATATTGCATGCCCCTATAGACATTTTGTTCTGATTAAGTAATATGTCATTTTAATGTTCGCACATTTTAAAAGGTGACGTACAAGGCCATTGAAATTACCTTAGGTTGATTTTTCGAAAGTATTTACGATGCTGTTAGTGTTATATATTTACTTTAAAAAAACATGCTGTCAAATCAGTGGCGATTCAAGAAGTCTGCATGGGCAACGGGGGCACTAGCCTGAAAGAAGTTGTGACAAGCAGTTAAGCAATAAGGGGGAGGCGCATAATAATGCTGCCGGGGAGGGGGGGGGGAGACACATTTCTTTTACATTTTATGAGTACTTATTGGGTGTCGCCGAATTTGGTTTCCTGGGGTGGGGGCACGTGCCCCTGATATAACCGAATGACCCGCAAACACAAACGTTTGATCATCTGTTCTTCTTTAAATTTGTTTTTAACGATAATTATAGGGCTACAGGCTTTGTTTTCAAGTCTACTCGGGTTGGAGCATAGAAGAAAGCTTATGGCACGGTGCCCCAGCCTCCATCCTAGAGAGCCCCGGGGATCACGTATGGGGAGCTGTATGGCGTCTCAAGAAATCAGACTTGGCTCACCTAGACCCGTAAGGAAACCTTATAATGTCATTATCAATATAACTAATTCGTTTTAATCAGATGGAATTACTTTTGTTTACATTAATATGAACAAATATGCTATTATTTATTAAATAAAACGCCGCATTTTAGATCGTAAACCTTCTTCCGCAAATAATGTTATAAAGTTTGATCAAATATGATAATTTGACAATTCATCTTTTATTTTTCCTACAATAATCAATATGTATCTTTGCTTATTTATGATCAATTGTCATAAAGTACATGTTATTATTTTAAGTTTGTTATAGTACCGAAAATTGTTTGTATTTATATGAAAAGCTGAAGAAAATAAATAAAATATATGAATAAAATAGAAGTATAGCCATGCAGTATTGCCCTGATAATGGTGGAATGATTCTGATAATAGAAATGAGATTGGGATATATTATGAAGGATTGAGGTGCTGAAAGATAAGAGCTAGATAAAGAAGGAAGAAACTTGAACTTGTCTTTCATGTCGACGTGTTGAAAGACACTGTAATTTATATATTAATATAATAATAATATATATAATAATAATAATATAATAATAGCCTAATTTATACCTACGTCTAATATGTTCATGACGGGATAAGTAATTATAGAGCCCTTTGATATTTTAGTGTTTCATGGAACTTAGCCGATCTTGTAAGAGATTTTTCGTTCTTCTTCTTTGATGAATCTTAGACCAGAATCTAGCTACCGAGCTTTTGACGTGACGGTGACGTCACTGGACGGTAAGGAATATCGATGTCGCACCTATCAGATGATCAATGGCCTGCAGGAAGAACTTCCATCACCACACTACATGAAGGTCATCTCAGAGGGCGCTGTAGAGTCTGGCCTTCCAGAGACCTACGTGAAGTTCTTGAAATCCATCAAACACAACGGACACATTAATCCACCAGCTATCATGAGTCAGATATTTAAATGATCGACTTCCTTAAAATTTAATTGAAAACACTAAATCGAACCTTAAACCTAAACCCCACATTTTAAAGATTGTTACCTGTTTGTTTTATTCCACATGCATTTTTGAAAGGAAAATTTCATATATTATATACAAACACTTTATTATAGCGATAAATAAGCCATCTTCAAAATATATCAAGCAGCGAGATATTACAGATACCTTACACAAATTACAATTATATATATATATATATATGTACTTCAATAGTCAAAATACGAATTGCAAGTTGTTTATAGGCAGGACTAACATTACAGCTTGCCCTACCAAATAACACATCGGCTAATAATGTGTAAATATGCACTTTACAAAGAGGTATGCTTTTAATGCCTATTGTGCTAATATTCCATCTGATGTATTTTTTCTGAGGTTATTTGTGATGTCGGCTCATACCATATACGTTAACATTAAGTTGAGTTTTGTCTTTAAATATCATTGTGAGTAATGATTTTCATGCAATTCTCATTTCCTATGGCAATAAATCAAATCTATAAAACTGTATGTGAAACAATGTCTCTGTGTGCCTTGGAAAGTATCACCTAATGCTCATAGTACTATAGGCCTATATGTTTTAGTTGAGAAAGATAGACCTGACGCATCGGAACAAATAAGTAACGCGTTTCTGATATTACAAAACAGTCTTGATGACATTGTCAGTCGTTCCTATTTAAAAGGGGCTGTTTCTAGAATAACCGTCAAAATTAATGGAAAAGGGGCATTGGCCGTCAACATTGATTTTTTGCTGAATATTTTCGGACAGGCTATAGGCTGCTTGGGAAAATAGAAAACCTTGGTGATCAAAGGTAAAAAAAACATCCTCAGATTTTAACATTGAATGTTATGACCTTGCTGACAGAGTGAGGGGTGTCGCAATTCCACACTACCCTCTCTGTATAATTATAATAATAATAATAATAATAATAACAATATTACATTTAAAGAGCTTTTTCATTAGATAAAAGGCGCATAAACAAGAAATACTTACAAATAAACAGAGAGAGAGAGAGAGACAGAGAGAGAGAGGGAGATAGAGAGAGGGAGGGAGAGAGGGAGAGAGAGAACGAACATTATCATACAAAGCTTACATTAATTACAAACAAAGATGAATATTGCAACAAATTAGAAGAAAAAAAAAATCCTCATTTTTTTTTTTTTTTTTTTTTTGGGGGGGGGGAGGGGGGCAATAACTGAAAAAGCCCTATCACCTCGAAAGACGGTTAGTATATTACTACTGGCTGATCGTGCAATATATACATGGATATTGTGAGCGAATGGAGTAGATCACCTACAGGCTTGATTATTGATTTTACAAAGGTGACATAACATATAGGTTGATGGATTGTACTTTGAACTTGGACGTGTGTTATGAGGAGGAAGTCCCTGGTAAATTAAAGTAGGGTAAAGTCAGTTGTCACGATCGTATTAAAACCAGCGCTGTTCAACTTCGGGACGCTGTGTCTAAAACAGGGAGAGTGGGGCTGGGGCAAGGAATCCTTGGACGGGATAGGAAAGTGAACTGAAAAGAACACCATTTCATAGTATTTGTTCAGCAGTATGGACTGGTAAATTTTCGATTAGGCTCGATTCGATTCACCGCTTTAATGATGCTTTGAACTATGCGTGAAAATGTTGGGGGGGGGGGTGGGGGTGGGGTCCTGCAAACTATAGGAGCATCCTGAAATCGTAGAGCAGTCGCATGCACAACAATGTATATACAACACATCCCTGGGAAAAGAATATGTGTGTTTCGTTATACCCACCAATGATCCCTTTCATACCTACGGGGTAAACTGACCTAGAATGCCCTGAATACGTACAAACGTATGCCAGCCTACCTATAACAAAAATAGAGATACACTCATATACTGCAAAGATATGGTTGAGTCAACGACAAGTGCAATCAAAGTCCTGCAACAAGAGCTGGAATATATGAATTACCTTGTTGTGTGCGAAGCGAAGCGACTGAAGTAACGTGAGTAAAATACACATCGTTGTATATATAGGAAAGATATCATATTATTGGACAATCTAATCTCACTGGATACTTAGTTTACTATCGCCGCTGACTATTGTGTATACCTAATTATATATAGTCGATTTAAACAAGAGGTGTATTAACTCCTTGATTTGACAAGGTTGTATATATTATGCTCATGCTCTCATGAGATTCGGTAGACTATGAATCACGCTTACATTTATGTGTGTATATGCCTATGAATATAATACTACGACGATTTCAGAGGGATAGATAGGCAGTATATAGTAAGGTCATAGAAGCGAACTGACATCAAATGAAGATGACGAAATCATTAAAAAACAGTAGCGAGGAATTGAGATAAATTAGAAAAACATCCGAGAGAGAGAGAGAGAGAGCTAGGGGGGGGGGGGAGGGGGTATCTAGGACTTCGTATATTAACATCTCTGTTATAATTGTGGACAAGTAAATTCAGTAACATCTTTTACCTCGTAAATCGTTATTTCTTTAAATCACCAGAAATGTTTTTCTTCTCTTCAATTTACCAGATTTTTTTTCTTCTAGAGCTCAAAGAGTAATGGTAAAGTTGTAGTGCGCAGACAGTATTACCACTTTACTTTACTGACGAGGTGGGAAAAGCCATGGCTACAACAACTTCAAGTGTGCACAAGTAAGACATTGCTGATGGAATATGCTCGATTAGGCGAGTACATGAACTCGCAGAAGCGAAGCAACTTATTTTCCAGTCTTTTGCTCAGATCTTTGTATATAGACAGATCATACACATCCTAAATGTTTCTTAATTGTTAAAATCTATGCAGCCTGGTATCAAAATATCGAATAAGCACATAGTGAAGTAACATCACTTCGTTGCAGCTAGCTATATATATTTTCAAGTAGGCTAGCTATACCGTGCACGGAACTTTGATCTTTCTTTGCACATACAAAATATCATCAACACAAAAAGTATTATGTTTATCTCGTCTTGATGAAAGAAGAAGCTAGACTGTAATTAGAGTTTTTACAAGAACTGCAGAACATTCGACATGAGAAATGTTGTGGAATATACATTACTTTCGCCTTTATCAACTAGCTAAAGGTTTTAGATGATCTACGTATTTCGAGGAGAGGGTGTTATAATTTTGTATGTAGCTTTTTTCCTATTTTAAATATTCATGATGCCTTTCCGTTTCATCATCTTTTAAAATCGTCAAGGGCCAGATCAGAATGGAGCTAACTTAAATCTTTTGCTTATTCAAAACCTTTGGTAGGAGTTAACATTCTAGCTCGATCTCAACAGACAATAATTATTGTAATATCTGTAATTATCTGCAATTTTGAGAATGTCCTCTCATTATTATGTTTCATGTCAGTGTGTTATTTAAATTCTATTCCATTCATTAATTACAGAGCTGCAGATGATAAGTTCTTCTATTTCTGCTATGCCAGTAATCTACTGAAGTCAAGGTTTCATCTTTATGTCCCGTCGGCTGAGTTTGTAAGCCCTGCAAAACTTGAGGTACGTCCATACTATTACGGTAGTTAATTTAATAGTTTATAACGTGGTGGACCATTAATACACTAATGAAAACCCTTCAAAAGATATATATATTATCACACGGTATGTACTAGCTGGTTTCAGTTCTATCTTTCATCGGATAGCAGCGCTCCGGCCTTCTGCTCTTCTAAGAGCGAAATACCGGCCAGTCTGGATCAATGTTTAGCTTTGAATCGGTTTAAAAAAAACGATTCGTCAGTGTTATGCTCATGACTGTCCATTGCTTAATCGATAAACCAAAACTAGTAATTTGTAAGATTGATCTTGCTAGTAAGCGAAGAATACATGAAAATTATATAAACCTAGAGACTCTTGTATACCAGTAAATATTGCGAATAACTTCCATCCCATAATATCCAAACTTCAGTCCAGGACACATAATTCTGATTGGTTGAAAGTTAATGATTGTGTCTTTGATAAATAATGGTATAAATTCGAGATTCTGAGTGAGATACTTGGCTGCTTCTTGGCTCTGTTTAGAAAATTTTAATTAATAACAAATGTTAAACTTGTATGACACATTTTGCTCTCAGTCCAATCACGGCAAGTACAATAATTTCAGTAGCTTATAACATTTATTGTTAAAAAATGTTAATGATTAACAGTGTTATGAATCGAGGCTTTCCGTAGTATTGTAATCGTGGCACTTTATAAAGATAATGAAGATAATTTTTTTTATAGAAGATCGATGAAGATGTGAGTTGGTCTAGCGGCATGTCCACTTGGTCAGCTCTGGCTTCGCCTACAAACTGGTTCAGGCGACCCTGGTTCGAAACAGAGTCACGTCTTTGGGATGGCGACATTATAAAGCGTGAGATACTTTTGGATAGTGACGTTAAAGGTCGGTTCCCATACGTAAATAATCATATCTGATTGATAAACGTCTGTAAAAACCCAATTAAACACACAAGACACATGCTTTAACACCTCCCCCTACAGGGCTATAAATTGAATTTCCGTAGCTACCCTGGATGGTCTCTAGAGACGAGCCAATGGAGAGGATCTTTGTGTTCTATAGAACAGGACAAACAGGCTCATGTATGGGGAGTTATATGGAGATTGGACAAGTCAGACGTTGAGGGACTTTACCCGTAAGATGTTCATTATCTTCTCTGGTTTTCAAAGCTTTACCCCTCTCTCTCTTTCTTTTCCGGATTTCTCTCTCTTCATACATTTTAACTTCTATACACCATAATCTCTTTTCTAACTCTCCTTTTTACTTATCTCTCAGACTGTGTGTGTGTGTGTGCATGGGAGAGAGGGAGAAATAGAGAGAGAGAGAGAGAGAAAGAGAGAAATTAAGCTACAGACAAGCAGAGAGGGTGATAAGGAAGAGAGTGTAAAAGAGAAGAGGAAGAGACAATCAAAAATGAGAGGGAAAGACATAATGAAAATGAAAGAAAAGCATTATAGGATCGAGCTAAATGAAAGAAAGGAAACAAACTATGAGATACAGAAAAAAGGTAAAACTAGAGAGAGAGCAGAAGAAATGAACAAGAAAAAATATGAATATGGTGGCATTGCCAACATTCATGGTTCATAGATCGTATATAAAAACTGTCTTTTGATATTCTTATCCTAGGACCCTCTACCGATACTCTTCTCCAGAGGTCACGGTGACGACTCCCGAGGGCGTGGCCTACCTATGTCACACCTACCACATGGCACCTGACCTGGAGGGTGCTAATGAGGAACCTCCGTCACCCCACTACATGAAGGTCATGATAGAGGGCGCTGTAGAATCACAGCTGCCTGTGTCTTATGTCGACTACCTGAAAACCATCAAGGACAACGGCGATACTACCCCTCCACCCGTCATGGACCAGATATATAAGAAATAAGGCGTGGTCAGAATCTTCATATATATCCTGTTGTCTGCTCATAGCCAGAAAGGCATTAACTCATATCACTGAACACAGAGTGAACACCCTTCCGGCTCTCAACAGATGATATATTCTTGTGTGACAAGAACTTTTTTTTAGGTAGAACAGATGTGGTTCGTGAAAGAATTACTTGAAGTCCTTAGTTATGAAGCTGCATACATAAAGTTAGAAAACAAATGAAAAGTTAGGGCTCATATCTTTATCTTAAAACAAAGTTTATTAAATAAAATGTAAGATATATTTGTATAATATATACAAACAATAACAATATACTGCTTTTCACAAAATTCCCATTTTGTTTGGACGGTTTCATGTAATGATACTGCTTTACAGGAAAGCACCTTACGAGTCTAAAAAGTTTGGATGGTTTTTCTGGAATTGTATGTATAAATGAAGGTGGAGCAAAGGGAAAACATATTGGATACAAACCTGATAATTTTTAAATATACAAAATATATATCTGCATGACCTATATACAAATATATTTTTCCTTTCTCTTGAACTTAAAAGATCTACTTCTTATACTAAATACCAACATGACTTAGTTTTCTTTAATATCTAATCATTTTCTTCCGAGGCCCATTTGTGTTCTGTCAAGAGTATAGACACTCGATCATATACGATTTGTTCAGATAATGAGTATTGATTCCACAGCACAGTACTACAAACTAGTTAAGAGGGAATTTGATCTCATTTTGTTCCCCTCACTTGTCAAATATTTCTTGTTATTGGCATTTTTTATTCCTTGAAGCAACGGTTTGTTCTAATTTGATTATTTTGTGGTTACAAATTCTAGTACAAACACGTTTTATCCATCATTCAAATGAACTGTCTCTGCAAATATTTTGCGGATTACTTGTCATTCACTTTTATCACTGAAGATGTCAAATAAATCGTGATTTAAAAGATAACTAGGAAGGTGTCAGAATTTGTCTTTGGCATGTAATAAGAATTTTAAGGTGAGTGTGGCTAAAGGCTTGAATTTGCCTTCTATGTCTATCTTTATAAAGCTAACAGTGCAGATTTTGATATAAAAGTTAACTAATAGTTCTCCAAAGAAACTTTTCTCTTTTATATAGAATACACTCAGTGCATGTTATTAGTTCTTTGTTCCGCTGTGACACCCTTTCCGAGAGTGTAGTCCTAATGAGAAATAATTAAATCATCATCTCTCACAAAGTCACAAGATATATGTACTCCTGTCATTGTAATAATAAAGTGAAGATTTATAAACATATAAGATCTTTTTGGCAGACCAATAAAGGCTTCAAGAACCCAACTCATGAATTGATCAACAGATATTGTTCATACTTTTCCATCTCTTTGTATATCTTTGTACATGTATATCAGTGTTTAATTTGGTAATAAATTCATAATTTCAATATCAAGATACCAGAATAAGTTCTATGCAGACTCAGAACTGTGCAGCCTTTTATATCAAGAGATATTGCTCATACTTTTTCATCCTGTCTCTGTACATCAAAGTTCAAGGCAATGTACATTTATATATTTAATCAATCAATGAGTCCAATGTGAAGATGGGAGTTCTATGTAAGCTCAGAACTGTTGAGCTTGCCGATCCTCCTCACTGTGCTCTTCTGCAGTCTCCTCACGATCACGTCTAGAGTCGTTGGTTGCGCCGTGGTGATCTGGTCCTGGGGAACGTCAAACGCACGACACACATACTGCACCATGTGAGGGCGGTCTATCTCCGCATCGATGACGTTGATAGCCATTTGAACTTCTCGCCACGGAATCTCCCTGATGATTGAAGAAAAAAAAAGAAAGAAAAAAATCCAATTTGTCAAAGATGTGGTTGAATATTTCTTACACTGAATGCCATCCTGACATGAAATGTACATGTATATAACATTATTGTCCTTGCCATGTTGCTGGAAATTTGTATAATCTTTTTCTAGTAAGAAAATAAAGTACTTGATTTATTCTTTCACACCTATGGTCCTTGTTGTTCTTTAAATTTTGAGGTGATAACAGCATGAAATATATTTGTTTTCACAAGAGCTTATTCATTAAAAAAAAAAATTATAATGGAAAAGTAGCTATCAAATATTAGTTTACGAGAGCCGTGTTTGCTCCACAAGAACTACTCAAAGGTATTTCATGCCAATCAATTTTGGCAAACAAAGTATTTCCAAAAACAATACATCACCAACTATGTGCATCAGCAATATCACCACAGAGTTTTCTTTAATGGTGAATTTTAACCCGGATATCATGTAACTGTAGGCAAAGTGATTTTTTGAAAAAAGAATTCCCCATACACCTGTGCAAGCTGTGGTAACAAGTGCTTAATCTAATGTGCCAAATGATGATTCCTTTTCAGCACATAGGGTGAAATTGCTCACAAAATATAAAATGAAAGAAAGAGAAGATCCAACAGTCACTCATCTGTCAACTCAAACTTGAAATCAAAAGCAAAAGACAAGATGAAAGAAAATGTTGTGCTAAAAAAATAAATATCATATTGAAAGCCAACCATCATCGGTGCATAATACACTACTGTTGTGTGTTGGACTTACATAACAAAGCCATTCAAAACAAGCTTACCAAATCGACAACAAAGCATCAACTTCACGATAATCTTACCTCAAATTAAACATTTTAGTTTGACTTATCTGTTAAATATTAATGATAGAAGGAAGGATAAGATCATAAATAACTTTCTTTAACAAGTACAGTCACAAATTACAGGACTATAGTGAACAGAGCTGAGATGTTTACACTTCTCCACAATTATGCCCCAAACAATTGTCCTATTTCTTTCTTTCATCGCTCTTTCTTTCAACTAGCCAAGGTACTATTGACATCAATATGCTTTGGGGAAAATAATATTTTTTTGTGTAATTAATAACATGGTAAAATTTAATCTCCCCTAAACCCTACAAAGAAACGCAATGCAACCTGAAAAGCAATCATTTGATGAGTCATCTTGCAAGTGCAAAATCAAGGAGGTCCTATCTGGAAGCTGGCATTGGGGTTAAATTATATTAACACAGCAAAAGCAGTGATTGTCAATCACTGGGATTTACTAACACTTTTTATAATGTTAATCTATTTCAACAATGTCAGTAGCTTATATTAACTAAATGTCAGTAGCTTTTGTCAACTATTGTAACATGTTAGTAATAACAAATTTTATTGACACAGAGCATAGACATTTTAAAGCTCAGTTTGAATAGCATCTAGAGAAAAATGCTATTGTAAATTAGTTGAGAGGGAAGTTAAAGGCCATCTGTACTACTGTACAAGAGGAATTAGACCACCCTGCGAGGTCACTGGACAGGTGGTTATCTTATCAACTCAGCTCTCAAATAACATGACAAAAGAGGATCATGGAGGACCAATGGTCACCGATTAGGCATTGATTGTTATATAGAGGGCGCAAGTAGCTACAAGTAGTGCAGTGTGGCTTTAAACAAAACTTACTCTTTTCCTTCCAGTTCTAATCTGATGTCATCCACATACTGTAGTTTCTCTTCTTGTTCTTGAGATCTGAGGAGAGAGATGAACGGTCCAACGGTTCCATCCTCCTCCTGAACAGAGAAGAAAAAAAAAGGGATTATTAAAGGCTACCAGGAGACATTACAGGACAATAGAGGACAATTACACCTGTTGCTTTCATTCATCAAGTCAAATCATTACCGGTACCTTCAGAAGTGGTCAGAAATGTTAATACTTGTCATCATACTAACAATCAGTCAAAATACCTTCCATTATTGAGTGCTTGGTGACATTATAATTAATAGAGTATAGCCATGTGCTAATACCATATTTCGCTGGTCGTCCAGGTTACTGGTTCTAAACAACAGAGCCTTCGCATGAGGTTCACCGCAAAATCATTCAAGCAACCGGTTTGGAGCAGGGCAAATTCTGTGTTCGGAGCTGGTGTGATCACCGCATCTTTGTTTAGCACAAAATTGTTTGGAACCAGACAACTTGGCCTGTATGACGTCACACTACAATACTCTATGAAGCACTTCATGCATTTGTATAGTTTGCCTCAAAATTGGAATATTGCTAACATAATAGCCAACTATTGCATGCGCTTAGAGACTTTGGTGAAAAGCGCTTTATAAGCACCATTTTCATCATCATCATTATTATGCAATACATGCCAGGTAAATCAAAGCATGAAATGTTGTATTTGAAGCCGTGTTTTTTCTTGGCATCAATGTTCACATCTTTTTGAGGAAACTACTGTGATGTGGAATCAGGAACTGTGCCATAATTGCCATTTAATTTTCACACTAAAAAAACTTTGCAAATTGATAAAAGTTCATTGTTACAAAACTTTCTTGCAGGCAAGTTCTCTGGTATTACAGTTAACTACAGCTATCCATACACACCTCCTGGAATAGTTCTTCATAGAGTAGTTTAGTCTCGTCTTCAGACCCAAGTTCTTGAACAGCTGCATCGACCAGGGCTTGGATGGCGTCATCATCTTTGATAGGGAAGAACTCTCGCAAGGCGTGCTCTAGGATATCCTTGTTGAAACTCCCCTAGTGAAATGAGAAAAAAAAGGTATTCATAGTTATATCACTATCAAATTTGAAATGCATTAGTTCACAAATTCTCACTACCATTATCATCACTATTACAGTAAAACCTGTCTATTAAAGCCGCCCGAGGTGAACAGAGAGAGTGGCCACTGTAGGCAGGTGGCCTTTATAGACATGTTCTACAACACACATTTCATGGCCACTATAGAAAGGTGGTCGTTGTAGAGAGGTGGCCACTAAGAAAGGTTCGACAGTACCAGCATTATCACCATCATTGTCATTCTTAACACCACCAACCCAATTATCATAAACATCACCACGATTTAATATCAAGATCAATATCCTCAACTCCATAAGGCTGCTGATTACCATCATCTTCATCCTCATCACTATCATCATCAACGTCTTCATCATCACCAACAACCATTACACCACCATCATCACAACATCATCAACGTTGTGACATATCATCATTGTTCTAATCATCATCATAATTACTTCCATCCACATCATCATCATCATCATCGACATCATCATCTCCTGGAATATCATCACCATCATCATCTTATTCATTTTTATTCATTTATGTTTATTGTTACTTACATGCCCGCCTTCCTCCTCGTCAGCCTTCTTGAATGCTGCCATGAGATCAGATAAAACCTCAAACTGATGATGATAAACATCTTCATCCATCTGAGAGAAGAAACAATCATATAAGAAATATTAGTGGGTAAAATTAATAAATAAATAATTCATCCCAAAATGAACTAAATACACAAACAAAAAGCTAGAATTCAAGAATTTGTCTGATGACCAGAAATCCTTATTATTTCCAAATGTCTCTTGGTTGCTACTTTTTCTAAGTTTGTTAAAAATGTTACAATGAATTACACTAACAGAACAGCATGTGATAATATCTTTTTAATTCTCCACAATAAACTAAACAGCCCAACCAATCATCCAACTCACCAATAAAAAATGAGAGAGTTCTACAGAAGAGCACACTATGGTTACTAGTCTCTTTTTGTATTCTCTTCCAGTTTACCGACCAACCAACATACATTCGCGTAACTCCAACCAACAAACCAAGACACACCGGCCCGACCAACCAACCAACCAACCCAGCCAGCCACATATCAACTCTTACTCACGTCTAGTATTAGAATGTTATGGAAGAGCGTAAGATGGTTGTCCTTTTTCATTCTCTTCTAGTATACAAAGAAGCAAGTACATATCACCTCAACCTGTTAAGCCATCTACCAACTAAACCCTTCATACTCACCTCTCCTATGAGAATCTTATGGAATAGCATAAGATGGTTATCGTTCTCATTCTCTTCTAGTACACTAAGCAGCATGTACGTCCACTCAAAGGCAAGTTTCTCTTCAGGGTACTTCTGTCTCATGAATGGAGCGAGGAAGATATCCATAGGCTCTGGACCGGCTTCTCCTCTCTGAAAGATTGTGCAAACAATTTTAGGGTTATTTTGGCTCCTCCCTTTTGGTTTTCATCTTTAAAAAAAAATCACTGTGAAATCAATGTACATACAAATTATACTGCTTATTGGGTGGTCTATAAATCAGCTCAGAGCAAAGGTATTGACAGTAAATAACATTTTATAAGTTAATTCCCTTTTGGGCTCTCATCAGAGGATATAAAATGAAGAGGATAACCTCTTTATTATACAGGAGATTTGAGTTGTCTGGCTGTAAGGTCAGCTCCCTGTCTTCATCTAGAGACTGCTTCTTGATAGATCCCAGTTTAAAACCAAGTCAAGTATTTTGGATAGCGATGTTAAAGGTCACTTCCCAGACACAAACTGTTACATCTGACTAATAGGACTTGAAAAACCCAATTACAATTATACACCATGTATTTGCAACCACTTTCACACCTGCAGACACTTTACAACCACTTTGCACAGTAAAAGTATTGTGAATGTAAGGTATCTTACCTCTTGATTCTGTTTAGTCTTCTCCATCCATATTTCTTTGATGAGGATACCAGCGTCACTCTCATCCATCTTCCTCTTCCTCAGCTTGCCTTCATATCTCATGTATACAGGTACATCATCACCAAGACCCTATATGGTAGAAGAGAAAGGATCTTAAAATTAAAGCCCATCGATCTGTACTAGTTTACAGGAGGGATTAGACCACCCTGCAAGGTCACTGACAGGTGGTTATCTCATCAGATCATCTCTCAATCAACAAAAGAAAAAGAGGATCATGGGGAATCAATGGTCATTGCTTAGGCATTGTATGCTATATAGAGGGCGCAAGTAGCTATAAGTAACTACAGTGGGGCTTTAAGACATTTGAGATATTTGGCTGTAATGTCATGATGATTTCTTACTACAGGCCGACTGTCATCATGATGTTAACAAGGATGGTTGATAGTGATCAAATCATATTTGTCTTTATAAACAGTATAGCACAGTGAAACCTGTCTATAAAGACTACCCAAGGGAGGCAAGCCCAGTGGTCTTTATAGGCAGATGGTCTTTATGTACAGGTTCCTTTAGCTCATGTTTCAATAAGAAACCATTTTCAAGGGGGAAAATCTGTGGTCTCTGTAGACAGGTGGTAACAAAAGCAGGTTTGACTGTAATCATGTTCTTCATCAATACTACTATCACCAGATCTAAAACATATTCCTTATTTTCGGTCTCATATTGATTACATATCACCTCTATTACATCATACCCAATGTCATTCTCCGCAACAACTATTAACACAAACTATCACATTAAAGGTATCTATCATCACAAAAGCCTTCAGACTCTTCAGAATTCTTCTCCTCAATATTATCAACATCTCTATGACTAACACCACCTCTAAGTACCAAATACCACCCGACCAACACTCTTCACTTTTACCATTACACTGATGATGTTCATTGCCATAGCAACCGCATCACTCACCTTTGGTTCAAAGTACTCATAGCCTTCTCCATCTCCCATGATCTCTTTGAGGAGCAACGTGACGAGCTGATCGCTCTTCTTTCCTTGTGAGATCTGCACCCATCTCTCCTCTCCTCCTTCCAGTACCTCAGCACATCGGTCCCATTCGGGCCTGTATATCATACAACAGAGGATTGTTAACGCACCATTTAATAATGTTCAATATTTTATTGTCCATAAAATAGGACTACTTTCTCTTTTATCTTTAAATGCAATTTATACACTAGTAATCAAACAAAGAGACAATTGCTTTCACCTCATATAAATAGAATTATGGTAAACTAATCAATGAATTGTAATAAAATAGGATAGAAACAATTACCAAAATTGCTGAATTAACAAAAGCACTTGAATCTATAGGCAAAATTGGATTTCCAGATGCTAACAGTGTTTTTCTGACACCTAAATTCAAAAGTAATTTTTAAGGAAACATAGATATCTTGTTTTACATGTGATGTGTACTGTTCAAAGACATCTATTATGTTTTTCATCTTGGAAGTTATATCCAAGAAATATAAAGAGACAGTGATAGGATAAAAGGAGAGAAAGAGAGAGAAAGAGAGAGAGAGAGAGAGAGAGATAGAGAGAGAGAGAGAGAGAGAGAGAGAGAGAGAAGAAAAAAAGAGAGAGAGAGAGAGAGAGGGGGGGGGGAGAAAGAAAGTGAAAGAGAGAGAGAGAGAGAGAGAGAGAGAGAGAGAGAGAGAGAGAGAGCGAGAGAGAGAGGGGGATATAGCAGAGATTGATGTACATACCTTGGTGTTGCTGTTCTCTTGAGGCTTTCTAGTTCTTGATAGAAGTCATCTCTCTGTGCTATGATCTGCTTATTCACATCTAACAGAGCCCTAAAATATACATCAAAGATTAGACAAATTAGTTTTAAAAAACATGTAAAACAGAAAGAAGAACAAAAATCAATGTTATTCTTATATTCTAAAATAATAAAATTGTTTGAAGTGTATTAACCCATTTAAAACAACATGTTTTGCTTATAATACTCATTTCTATGGATATCTATAAAATATCAAACCATTATTGAAAGAGTTGATGAATCTGGCTCATCCTCAGAGATGCCAACTTTTGGAAAACAGAAATAGGGAGGATTTGTAACCAACACCAAATAATGTGCGCGTAGCGCACATCTCGAGCGCGTAGCGCCCGACCCATGCGGCCGGGGTCCAGGGCCCCCCTTAGGGCCCTGGAAGCTCTGGGGTTCTAGATGCTCTCTGGTGCAATCTGAGCCTTATTTTGCAGCATTTTACATGTATATTTAGTTAAAAAATTCCCACTTTTTTTTTAAATAACATACAAATTGTACAAAATGCATGATGAATTCCTTTCAGACTTCCGAATGCACGGGTACTTGATACTGTATTCGGTCTTATACTTCTGAGACCATTTCTTGGTCTTCTTTTGCTGATTTTCCGCCATTTGGATTCTGTGTCAACTTCAATCTTTCGCTACTCTTAATTTGTCTTTTAACATAGTGGAATTACTACATGCTAAAGTTTACAGACGATATTTCTCATTCAATTCACAGATATATATACTGATAAGCGCCCAAAAAAATATAATTTAAAAAAAAAAAAAAAAAAAAAAAAAATTATTTTTTTTTTTTTTTTAAATCGGGAGGATAAGGATGGTGATCGTAAGGTCGGGAGTTGGGGTGAATAATCGGGAGCCTCCCGATGAAATCGGGAGGGTTGGCATCTCTGCATCCTGCCAAAGGACACTTAGAATATCGTAGCAAAAAATATTTGCTGTGGCATTAACTCTGGTGAAGAGAAAGCATAGTACCAGAGGCCACGTCTGCTGATGAAAGAAAGAAAGAAAACTTACTCATGCTCTGCTCTCAGCTGTTTGTAGTCACCATTCAAAGTCTCATGTTCTTCTTTCAATTTCTGTGCGTATAAAATATGTCAACAAGATAATTAGAAATTCAAACCGAAAACAATTTTGTCTCATTATGTAATATTTTATGAATAACAGTTTTATATCAATAACATCTGCGAACTTACAGGTAAGAAAGAACAAACTCCAATTTATCTCTTCAAAATTAAACTGCAAAAAACTCACACTTCACTACATGTTGAGAAAAAAAGGAAACAAATAAACATCAAAATCAAGATAGAAATTAAACAAGATATTTCTATTTCTTTAGTTTAACTGCCTAGCAGAGTCCTGTCAGTATTCCTTCTGCAAATTAAGTCACGGAACCAGGGCCCTATTTAGTAAAACTTATTGTCAATAACAAATGCTAAATTTCTATGACAAATTTGCTCTCAGCCAATCAAATGCCGTGATTTCAGTAGCTTATAACAGTCAATGTAACTTGTCATTGATAACAGGTTTTATGAAACAGGGCCCGGAAGGCTGTAACGGCCCTTCTGGGCCCCAAGTGATGACATAAGTTGCACAGTAGTTAAGAATTAATGTCAATATACCTGATGGTCTGCTGTCAAGAATTCAAAATCTCTTCTTGGAACCACATCACCATAGTTAGCAATCATCTCGTTCAATCGCTGAGTTGCATCGTTTAGATCCTCTCTTGCTTTCCTGTCATAAAAACAACGGAATCAACATTTATTTTCATGGTTTCATCATAAACAAATGTTTCTAAAACTCAGTTTACTTAACAAATACTATCAGCAACTTTATGAGCTTTTGTAACTTTATCTGTTTTTTGATAAAAAAATAATAATGTAGCTTTATAGAAACAATTCATTGAATAAAAATGTCTGTCATCGGGGGCCATTGGGCTGTATTTCAAATTGAAAACTTAATTATTCTTAAGTCCTTTTTTCAATGGATTTTACATTTCTTGTAGAGCCATAAAGCTATCAAGAGGAAAAGCTCACAACCATCTCTAGGAGGAAGATATAAAGCTAATGATAACCATCATTCTTATCCTCATCACCAACATCCATATCACAATCATCATCATTGTTCTAATCATCAATATCATCATGATCAACAACATGGCATACACTGCCTTTAAATCCCATCTGTACTAGTTTGGCCAGGGGGATTAGACTTCCCTGCAAGGTCACTGACAGATGGTTATCTCATCAAATCAGCTCTCAATTAACAAAAGAAAAAGAGGATCATGGGGGACTAACAGGCACCGATTAGGCATTGTTTGCTATATAGAGGGCGCATTTAAGTAGCTATTAGTAGTGCAGTGGGGCTTTAAACTCACCTGAGGGCAATCTTCATTTTGACAGGGTCTTCCTTAGCTTCAGCAGGTACCTCCTGGTTCCCCTGAGCCTTCTGATAGTCTTCCTGCTGGTAGCGAAGGTCGTTGATATCAGAGACAAGGAGCTTACGAGCATCACACTCATCACGGTACATCTGATACTGTTCAGCTATCTTCTCTTGGAGCTGTGATGGGGTTTAAAGAGAAAGAATGAAACAATTAATTACACTCAGGATTGTTATTGGAAGTAAAGATGAGATAATATCAGAGCGAACCAAGCAAGACAGCCTGCATTCATGTTGGTTTAATATGCACCTTGTCTTATAAAGAAATTGTGATTGATCCAGATTGATTGCAAGTTCTCAATAAATTCTGAAATCCTATTTCTTTGTTTTTATTACTATCAAATTACACTTGATTTGACTCAATCACACCTGTTTATAAGGGCCCTGATCTTCTCCCTTTTTTTGATTTCTAACCTCCTATTCATGAGATCTTCAAGCTAAATCATCAAACACATTTCCCTTTAATATTTGCCAAATTCTCAACTAAATATTTCTTAAGACAACTCAGAGAAGCTGCTTTCATACATAAACATATCAGTGAAATAGTAAGTCCAAGGGACTCCACAAAGAATATAAATGAATTTGAATAACTTTGTTAACTTCTTATTAGCTTCTAGGTAAACAATGCCATCACTAGGAAAATTGTCCAGTGGTACTTTTCTAAACGATAGGGGGTAACTAACTATCCCGCATTGTTGGGGGTGGGTGACTGTCCAGGGGTTAGATAGGACCTTCCAACCCAGTATAATTGTATTACCTTTTCAATCTGCATCTGCAGAGAGATCTGCTCCTCCCTCATGCCGCTGATGCGCTCCAAGAGAGCTTGCTTCTCGTTCTTCAGATCTTTCATCTCTTGTCTCTCATCCTCTCTTAGAGCCATGATCTTCTGGTCGCACTGCTCCGATACCGTCACCAACATGGACTGCGTAAGATAGAATGGAAAAAGGATGTTTTCATTTAAATCGATATTTACTTGAGGCATATTCAATCATATTAGATCATCTCAGTATTGAATACTTGCTATGAATCCTATAAGATAATTCGCCATATTGACATCTTGACTTTACTCTTTAATGTTTCGGCTACACTTTTCTGAAATAGCAGTACTGATTGAAATAATATGAACATTATCAGCCCAAAGGTATGACATTTATCAATATCTTACATTATTTCATATATTTATATATATATATATATATATATATATATATACAGGAACTTATTAAAACTGAATTATTAGACATGTTACATACAAAATCAACCCCATTATATTATACATAGTTCCACCAAATAAAAAATCAATGTTTAAAAAATCACATAAAATTATATATAATGTTAGTCATAAATATGTGAAACTTTTTTCTGAATATGTTACCTTGAGAGGTTCCAGTTCTCTGATCTTTTCTCTTTGATGTGACATCATGACTTCATATTCATTCTTGATTGAAGAGAAGATAGGTTTATAGGCCTTGAAGTCTTCTATCAGATACTCAAACACTTCTCGATATGCCTGAAGGAAAAACAAAAAACATTAAATCATGAAATAGTTTGGTAACAAAACAGTATCTAAATTATTCAACAAAGAAAGTAAAGTGAAGAGTCATTTGGAGGGAAGTTTCATCAACTAATATTGATTTTGATCATTTTGATATGGTGTTTTAAATCTAACAAATCAATAAAACAACTGATTTTAAAGCTCGATGAAATAATAATAATAATAATAATGATATCAAATATTTTGGAGCGCTAAAAACAAATAAGTACCATAGCACTTCAGACACAAATATATGAAAAGAGGACAATGGAGGACAATATCTTCATGCCATTACTATAGACTTTGGTGATCATGTTATTCTACAGTTCTCTGTCTCTAGCCCAGTTGCACTAAATCCATTCCTTCATATGTCTTCAGTCAGAATATCTATCTTAAGTACTCTTCTTCTTTAATACTCTACTCTTCCAAATTTCCTGCCACTACTATATTCTACATAAAATGTGCCAAAGCTACCCACTTGTCTTTTCACCATTAAAACAAGATAGAACACTAAAATCTTAAAAAACTGATATCATGCTGGTTGAGTGTTATATATGAGAAATTCACCGACGAGTGACGACTGTGGCGTGTTACTGAAGAAAAGGGACTCACTTGTAATCTTGTATCGCTCGGACCTCCTCTTCCACCATCCACGTTTCTGAGTTCTTTCTTGAGGAACACCTCCAGTTGTTCCAGGAACTTGGGTTTGGGTACCATGGACTGATGCGCCCCTCCCTCTCCTCCGGTGCTCCGTCCTCTACCATACTCCTCAGCGCTGGAACCCCTCGGCCGCTGGGAGGAGGGGAGGGAGGGGCGTGCTGCTGCCTGGGCTGTGGCATGGGCTGGCCATGTGTCCAAGTTTCCTGCCTTTGTATCTACGAATGGCTGTTAAATGAAATGAAAGAGGTCAAATTATTACAATTTATATAAAATGTTGCAAAGTCAAAAATTGCATTCAGTTGAAATGTACATTTAACGGACTTATTTGAAACACGTGATATATGGTGACCTAAAAGAGGTCTGAATGCCTTGTTGCTTTCAAATTTAAAAAAGAAGATATTTATGAGATCCCTGACATATATATATATATATTTTTTTTTTTTTTTTTGGGGGGGGGGAAGCTTTTGAGGGATTACAATTTATCATTTTCCAATTCATGATAGATACTTTTCACATAAATGTTAAATACTAACAATGTGGTAACATATACTTGTAGAATACATGTATGAATGCCACTCTCCACCCAGGTGAATTAAGAGAGTGGGTACCTGGAAGAAGAACATTCCTTAAATGCTGAAGTGCCTCATCACAGTAGCTTGACTAATGCTGGGAAATGTTACGTATGAGCCTAAGATTAAGAGTTTCCTACTGGATGATACCAAAGTAAATAAATATGTACATGTAATTACAGAGAGTTTTGAATATTAAAATTCAAAGAAAATGTGTGATGTTTTACCTTCAATGCCTGAGGTTCAGGTAGCCTGTGTTTACCCCCATCTCCTAGCTGGTAGCTTGGTCCCTGGAGTCCACTGAAAGCTTTACCAGCCCTGGGTGATATCACAGCATTGATGTTTGCAGGTGGAGGCGGACTGTAGATGGTACATTAAGAAAAAAACGTTTAGTCAATGTGCAGAGTGAAAATATGTTATCATCAAGTTAGTTATGTATTGCATCTATGATTTAGCCATCTACTATACAAAACATATTTTTATTAAGTGAAGAGATCTACTGGTAGAACCTTTATATCTAGATCTGCATTGAAATCAAATTTCTGTCATAGACTAGATATAGATTCTAGTCAGACTAAGAAAGTAAGATATTCTCAATTAAGTTATACCTCTAACTTCTAAGTAGGGTGTCTGATCGCACACTCAGTTTGTGTGCTAAAATCCTCCCCATAGAGATTGCACACATCCCTATGTAGTCCATGTGCATTGCGCGCTCATGCAAACTTGGTCAATGATTTTATTACCAAAATGAGATTCAAACCAATATATCTCTTGATCCTGAAGGTGATACTCAATAAGTGAGGTGTCATATGAAATAGCAGGTTTTTCTCCACATTCCGCAAAGGGGCTCACCCCCAAAATTCTAAAAATATCTTGCTTAAAACAGCGATTTAAACATTGTTTCCATGGTAACTCGGAGATTTACCAGTTTCATGAAGTGAGCCCCCGAGGGATAAGTTGGGCCAGCTGTAAGGAATATATCCATGCAATTATTTTTTCTCTAGTCCCAAGGGATCACGAGGCCTTTCAGTTTGAAAATACCCTTACTCCACGTTTTGCATATCGTGCTGTACAACTTTTGAGCAAAAATTATAACTTGGCGTGAACCACTTTTTTGTCCATTCTGACCAAAATGCTATGAATATTGCAGAGTTTTTGAGGGGCTGTATCTTTTGATATAAACATTGGTGAGTCTTGAAATTTGAAATGTATTATTCTGATTACATTTTTTATTCAAATATCCAACAAAAATGGTGAAAAACAATCCCAAATTGAAAATTGAAAAATCGTTCAGACACCCTATTCTAAGTCTAACTGAGTTGACACGTACTACAGTCCCATATAGTTAGAAAATTCGAATTCCAGAGACAATACTCATTCTCATTGATTGTTATCATTCAATAATTGACCTACCTACTAACCTAGGCCTAGGCCCTACACTTTTCACAATCTAACCGTTAGATCTCAAGGTCTAAATGATGATGTCGGCTTTAAAGTTCAAGTTTAATTCAAAATTCTACTGACTTACCATTAAAACTTCAGGGAGGTAAAGTATGAAATTGGTTATTAATATTTAAAGTTAAACAAAAAATAGTCAACCATCAATCAATGATCAAAAACATTCATACCAATCAGCATTGCCATTGGCAATCGGGCGTATTGCCATTGCATTAGATTAGTCATTACGCATTTGGAATTTTGCTTGATTATATAGGTTTCATATAGATTTATTAGATACTGATTTAGTACCGTGAGAATAAATGAAAACAGAAATTCAAGAGAAAGAAATGACAATAGGCTAAAATAGATAATCACACCAGTCATGGCAGAACGAACGGCACGGTCCGCGTGAATAGGCCAGCCCTAGCGGCCTGGGAGTCCTGTATCTAGTGCGAGAGTTTTAAACAAAATATGTTTGATAACAATGCTGATGTTTGTTATTTACCTCGACTTTTGGATTGGTGGTAACCTTGCCAGGGCCTTCGCTGACATGTCTGCTTTATATCTGTATCTTAAAAGCAACAATTTGTTTCCTCAAATGTGGTTACGATAAGAAACAATTAGGTTGAAAATGAAAACATCCGACGATCCGTTCTTCGCTTCCGACCTCGCTTGACCCGTTGTTATGGTAGCGTGCATATATGTACACACCATCTCTATGCCTTATTAAGTATATATCTCTATGCACCAATCGCACCTAGTACCTGCACCCACCGCGCGCTAGATAGCGCTGATGAGCAGGGAGATGTGGATGGGAGGGAGTTGTTTTCCTCCGGTTTCCCTGTTAGAAGATTATGTAGCAGTGTATTCTGGCAATCTTGCAACAAAATTCAATACTTCCTTTCATATTTAAAAAATTGTCAAAAATTAGAAAATGAGTAATTGAGACTATAATGCGGGGAAAATGGGAACTTAGAAATTGGCAAACGAAATTGATTGGTCCCCATCCCCTTAAAAAAATATTGGACCAATTAGAGGCTTCAATCCTGTACATTTTCACAAAAATGTTGATAAATATAATATCACATTTTAAATATGAACCTTACTTGTCCAAAAGTTCAAGCTTTACACTTGGAATTTTGAGATAATCGTAGTCTCATTTTCTTTCATACCCTTTGTCCTTTCTATTTATTTCCTGAATGGGGCGATGTATATGTGGCCATTCAATAAAACAGAAGCTTTACGTGTTAGACTTTAGAAACAGGAACTTGACGCAAATTGAAAAAGAGAAGAACAGGGAGATAATAAAACAGTGTCTAGTACGTGGGGCCACGGGGTTTCATAGATGAAAAGCTACTAGCAAAGCGACCCGAGGTCTTCTTGCTCGCTTTAGAATTTCTTCTCTGAGTCTCTGTATCTTTTTATGAACGAAAATATTATATAACTTGATTATTTTACTTTATTCTATATAAGTGGGAAATCTTGAAGAAATGGGGATCAAGGGCCGCGTCTGGAAGAAAAAAAAAAGACATTTGGTGACTGTGATTACATGGACCCCCATTTTAAAGAGTAGTACTTAGTCTTATGGAGGCGGCGAAATAATTTTTGACAAATGATGAAAGAGCAAAGCCATTGAGCGGTAGGACAAACTTGAGAACATTTTCGCCAAGGGGGCAGGGTGGGGGGGGGGGGAGGGTAATCATTTTGAACCACTGATGAACCATGCACTATCTATATACTAATTACATTTTTTTTAATAATACCAGTGTCTTTTGTGATGCGTTGTATATACAAAAACTGAGTAATACCAAGAAGTTACCAGCTAGTAACTTCTTGGTAATACCATGTATAAGTACGTGTAGTAATAAAGATGTTATGATTACAGGCACGCAATTTAACTAAATTATAATGATCAAGTAATGAACTCACAGGTAGATAACAATCAAGATTAGGAAGAAGGGGGAATTTTTAATTGTAATCATTTTCAAACTGACAGTTACATTTTCGATAGATTCACGAAACCATCTGAAGCAACAATCGGAGCTATATAATGCTGCAAAGAATAGTTTGAAACTATGCATTTTCGTATCGCTTTTTAATCACAAAGGTCAATCATATTATAGTTATCCAAACAATTTCAATTTTCTCTTAATGGGGTTAGACGCTGGGGTTGAATTATTGAATCATTGTGGTGTGGCGATTCTATGATTTCGGGAGGGGGCGACCCCTTGATCATTTTCGCGTTAGTCGGGCATTCCCCTTGAAAAGTGAACCATCTAGACATGGGGTCGGGGGGGGGGGGGTCCGAGCCATTGATAATTGAAGTTTTATAGTAAAAGATAATTTAATTTTCAAACGGGGAGGGGGGCTAACACGGTTGTATTCATAATGTGATATAGAGAGATTGGGAGGGGGTTTCAGACGTAGCGCCGCTAGCGCGTATGTAATATCTTCGTAATATTTGTGTTTTATTTCTATGTTTATTTTTTGGTCCTCTAGGAATAGAGCTTTCTAGCCGTTGTTAATTCTTGAGTAGTCATATGTATTTGGAATTTTGGAAACCAGACCAAACCAAACCAATTTGCATTGACAACAGGGCGGTAGGGAGGCGAGGCAAGGCACGTTCATTTCCCCATCGTTTCTTCACCTGTGCGATTTCGATAATAATTTGCAAGCAATTTCACAGTGGCAAATTAGAATCTTAACTTTTGAATAACAATTTTTTTTAAAGCCAATATCTCTTGCATAATATGTTTATACTTATTTCAATTCCTAACACACTGCGTTCATGTTTGACGGTTGAGGCTTTATATACCTGGTGAGAAAATACACAAACACAGTTTCCCAAGTTCTCTTCATTTTTTGTTTTAGGCGGGGGGGGGGTTCAGCTTTATAGGTTCAGGCTGCATTGCGGCTGAGCAGAGAAAATATGCATGATTTATGAGATTTGATGATTTACCTAAAGCAATTAGGCCTTTTTTCGGTCGAAAATTTGGCAGAAGAAACTACTCACTGTCCCCTTCAAGAACGCTAGTGCCCTCGAATCGCATACGTGACTTAGGAATTTATATTCTCCAGCTCTTACATAATCAATTAATACAGATCTTCGAATCTTGATGATGCATCACTAATTTCTACACAGACGCCTGTCTTCTTTAGACTACAAAATAGTTATTCGGCAAGTGTATTGTGTATGACGTTTGATGCTGTGCTGAGTGGCTCATTGAGTTGTGTAATATTAGATCGGAGTAAGTGCGAAAATGGCGACGAATGGTGAAGGAACAAGCTCGGCGATCAACCAAAATACAGAAAATACAGATCCAACTGACAGATTAAAACGGTTATACCCGGTGGTAAATGAAGATGAAACACCTCTACCTCGAACATGGAATCCTCGAACGAAATCAACGTTCATAGGACTGTCACAAAACAATCTACGTTTGCATTACAAAGGTATGTAAATCAATCACTCAGTAATGACGAACGCAGTCAAAACATTGGCTGATGATTCACTGCTGCTCTTGGCGCAGGCCCGCTGCGGCCACTTTCGCGCAGGCGGAGGCAGCCGCATAGCTGATGTGGCTCAGCTCAAGGTTGTTGCCGTGCTAAGCCGGGTACCCGTAAATTGTGACTTATTTTCTTGTAAATCTGCATAAAACGAAAGCAAGCTTGTCAATTAAATTCGAAAGCAATAGGGCCTACGTGTAACGAATTTGTCATGTAAACTCTAAAGATAATTTCCATTGATAATGTTTGTAACTTTGTAAATGTAGTTTATCGCATGACCGACCAGGACGATTTCAATTTTAAATAATAAAAATATTAAAATCATTGTGAGACAAAAATGTGAATGTGATTTGACTGAAATAGAGTGTTCATTTACATTGATCTTTTTCCAATGCTGGGATCCAGAATGACCTAGATCTACCTCATTTAAGAATTGCTGATTTCACTTTGAAAGAGAAATTGTTATGCAATAAAAAAAATTAAAAAATTTAGGATCTAGAGCCGAGGTCTAGTCTCCAACAACAAGTACAACAGAACTTGCACAAAAAGATTTTGAATTATGATTGTAGACTCTATCAAAGTCTATGTTTGATGTAGACCGAAAGCTTCAGTCTCTCTAATCGTCAGTTGTTCCACTGAGACTACGTCTGGCTCCACTAGACCTCCGGTTATAGAGACTGAATGACTGCCTATGCCATCGTATGTTGAAGATATCACGGCTAGATTTTAGCCGTTAGGCCCCTCCCATAAATTGACAAACTTGCCACGGCCTTATTGTTATGCCCTCAAAATCCCCCAAAATGTCATTTTACATCGTGCATGTCCAATTTTAAATTAGGCCTAGGCTACAATACATCAGTTCCACTTACTAACTTGATTGAAATAATCCGTTTAATGGTCCCTTTTAAGGAAATTATGGGTCAAAATCGACATCCATGTTGAAAATCTTGCAAGCGTGTTAAACTCTCGCTGCCGTCAATCTCATCCCTTCTAGTCTACGCCGAAGGCAAAATGATTATGAAGGAAAAACTGTGATAACGCCATTACGAACGTGTTGATGGCGCACAGTTTTTCCTTCTATGTGTGATTATGCATGGGTATATGGTCGTTCGTGAAGTAGGCATCTTAGCGATCGCTCCCGATCATTACATAACACTAAGCCAATGAAGAGATGCCAAGTTCAAAGATCAGCTATGCGTGACATTTTCATGACATTTTCATGACGCGCGGGCGAGGGTATAGCGTATACGGTATAGTGTACGTTTCGAAATCACATGTTTGACGCGATGTGATTGCCGGCCTGTATGCATGCTACGTGCTTGCGATATACGTACACGAACCCTGCGAGGAGCTAGCTAAGGCCTCGAGGCGGTCGGCCAGTACGTAGTCTACCAATTTCTACCTTTTATCTTCTTTCTTTTTCTTTTTTTTCCCAGTCTGGCCTAGACCGAAACTTCTGTCTCTTTCGTTCGTTAGCCTCTGATTTGGGTAGGGTTGGCAAAGGCCGCACTCTGACTTTTTGATATTTTCTCTTCCAAAAATACTGCGGCCTTTACGCGGGCTAATACGGTACTACATTAGGTGGAATTCTTATGGTTCGTGGGGAAAAAACTGTATAGGTGGTAGTTGACTCTTTGAGTATGATTGTTGGTATGACAAATTGTGGTTCCTTGTGTTGTTTTGTGCTAGACTGAACTCCTCTGGCATTCATGCTTATAAAGCCATACATTTTCATGCTATCAAATTTTTGTCTTGGTTGTCAGTGCAGGTGCCCTGACAAATTCTGTAACTATCAAAGAGAAATTTAGTTTCAATTGAAACTTTAATTGCTCAGACTAAGCTTGCCATGATACAATTTATTGAAATAAAGACCTCTTTTCAAATTAACATCACAATCTGGTTGATTGAGAGATAAAAAACATCCACTAATCGATGCACACGTGTACATATAAGACTCATTTGATGAAGAATTTAGAAATGGTAAATTACAGATTAAAGATAATGACCCATATTAGCAGGTTTTTACAAGCAAATTAAAGTGAATTGTTTGTCTAGCATTTTACTTGTACATGTGTCGGTCTAAATTTATATGTCTCCATAGCCATACCTAATAGTGTTTTATATTAGATTATGACGTTATGATTTCTTATACAGAGTGTACACACATAGTAGGGCTGCGACGAGTAGTCGAATGCTCGAGTACCCGCACGGTTGACAACTACTCTAGTACAATTTCTCTAACTCTAATATTCGGCCGCAAAAAAAAAATAAAAAAAATCACACGCCAACGCTTACCCGTGCCAGGGAGAGCGGCGGCCGCTCGCATGGTACCATTGGTAAAAATGTTTCCCAACTCGAGCACTTTCAAACTCACCACTCAGAAACTGGGACCAAATGTCTGGATTTCTGTTTGGACTCGGAGGAAAATGGATTCTGCCATCTATGGTTTTTAAAAAAGCATTGTTTACTGTTATTATTATTAAATCTGCGCCTTCAACTGCAACTCGAGGTAAAATTGCATGCGTTTTCGGCGATGGACTTGGGATACTGCTCCAGTTGTATGGTGGTGGCAATCAAAAATCACAACAACAAAAAATCAACAAAATTATAAAAAAACATGGCGTCCGAATATTCGAGTATTCGCTTGTAAGCCTGAGAGTGTACTCAGGTACCTCATTTCGCTGTTGTGCACAGCCTTACCACATAGTGTACAGTCATGTAGAATGTAGTGCTGTAGTCAAACGTTTAACCGTCCGGTATCCGACCGCCCATGGCGGATTCCGTTTTCAATTGGACGGTTTCGTTTACCCGTTTTTTTTTTTTTTTTTTTTTTTTTTTTTTTTTTTTTTTTTTTTTTTTTTTTTTTTATATATTTTTTTTTTTAAAGTTTCGATTTATGCCCCTACACCTGGCACTATGCCTGGCAATGTCTCCCAGCTCAGTAATCTGTGTGTTGACTCACCACTCTGAAACTAGAACAACACTCCAATTTGTCTGTCATCTTGGTTTGAAAGTAATCTTTGTAATAGATCTCAATATGTAATTTATAATAATAATTCATCCAACTTGAACACATGGCCTACCACAAGGTTCTATCCTAGGTCCTGTACTGTTTTTACTTTACATTAACGATCTTACACATTCCTCTAAAATCGACATTGTTACTATTATTTATGACAAGTTCACAAGCACAAATGAAATTCCTTCCCGCTTTTTCACACGGACCTGGCTTGCTGCCGACAGAGTCGGTGAAGAAAAAAAAAAGTTTAAAAAAAAGTTTAAAAAAAAAAAAAAAAAAAAAATGTTTTTTTTATTTTTTTATTTTTTTTTTTTTTATAAATAAATCGTTTAACCGAAAACCGTCCGGTTTTGACTGGCGGTTAAACGGAATTGGAGATATCCGTGATGTTACAGCACTAGTAGAATGTGAGCTGGTATTGAAGGTCTTTCAAAATCAATAATTCCTAATAAAATCATTAAAAATGGGTATTCCGAAAGATATATTTCGCTTGCTATTTCATGGGGATATGATTTATTCAAAAAATTGGGTATACCATGAGCATTTAAATTTCTCTTGCTTTTTCATGAAGTGGGGATTTATAACATGGGTATTATGAACAATTTTTCCCTCTGTATTTTATGGGTTTATAGACTTTGACAAGTCTTCTCTTTGATTTATATAATATTACCTTTGATAATCATACTTGCTTTTTATTTGGTTTATTAAGAATGATATACTAGATTGCTAAACTCTTGTATGTTGACTCTAGATGTCTTTTCCCCTGAAGATTTTACTATGGATCATGTAATCCTAGGGTACATTAATAGTCTTTTGTTACATCTTATCTCATGCAATTAATACTTCCTGAATTGCTTGCGTTTTCCTGCAGTTCTGTCCACCACTTGAGTGTATTCTGTTCAAGATGTATTCCAAAGAACTTATAATCTTCATGTACACATTGAGTACATTGTCATTGTTTCCTGTCCCCCTTTGTAACGTGTTAGGAAGATGAATTGTCTTAACAGTATCCTGCTCTTGTCAGTGTGAGTTACCCCCCTCAGGGATACAGAACTTTGCAAGTTGACTAGAAGGCCTGTTTTCATTAGTTCGAGTTTGCCAAATAACCCGCTATTTTCAGACTCTGGATACTATCCCGAAGCTTGAATTTGCGTCTTCACCAGACCGAAACGCTCATCACAAACTAGCTCGGACTGGCTCAAATTAGCCCGCTATTTCCAAAATAGCTTAAGAGCAGAATATTTCAGAAACAAGACCCAAGGTTTCTCAAGATATTTTTTCGACCAAATATACCACTCATTGCAACTGCGGGCTGTTGAAGACGCAAATTAACTGGTTAATTTGCGATCGGGATAGTTAAAATAGCGGCTTATTTGGCAAACTCTAGCTGATGAAGACAGGCCTTCTGATGCCGAGGTAAAGAGGAAATTAGAAGAGAGCGAGCCTTGCACAGCGCCCTGTGGGACAGGCATGTGAAATGCCAAAGCATGTTTGAATTCACTCAAGGTGTATGCTTTACTGCTTTGTAGCAAATAATCACACAATCTGTGTTCTAATTCCACTTTCTCATCAAGGAATTATCAACATATAGATTGAGACCTACAAATGACACAAAGAAGAATAGCATGTGAACTTCTACTGTAGTGCATTACACTGTACATGAACATATATACATGGGTACTTACTGGTAGACTTTGTACTGTATCACAAGGTTGTTCATGACATAAGCTTGATCGTTTGACGAAAATATGATTAATACATTTATAATAATCAAACCTGATCATACACACAATACAATGCTTGTGTGGTGAAGACGAATGTGGTGAAAGTCCTCACATTGTTTGTTGAGCCAAATGCACATGAAGATCAGACTACGATTCTATTTTGGAAAAATTTACAATAGCATTTATTGCGAACATTGAGTCTGTTGAAATCTTAATGATCGAGTATCTGAATAATCATATGGTTAATAAAATCTAAATGTCAAGGGATTTTAAACTTGTTTGGAGAAGAAAAAGCTGAATTGGCTTAGAAACGTATTGACGTATCTAGTGCAATTACTTTTTCATTGAAAATCGGATCGCAGGAGTGTAAGCTGGGCATGACATGTACAATATTTAATGTCTCTGTCAAATGAACCTTGATTACAAATTGGATTTGTGCAGGTAGTTTCATATGTAATATCGATGACAAACACTTCTGTCATTTACATGTATGTGACCATCTATTTTAATTTCTTTTCCCATATTTGCAATAAATTGTACATACACTTTACAATTTCATTACAGGTACTCTTTTAATTCCAAGTATTGGTGTTCATTCATTAACAACGGGTTAATATAACAACGGGTTAATATAACAACGGGTTAATATAACAACGGGTTAATATAACAACGGGTTAATATAACAACGGGTTAATATAACAACGGGTTAATATAACAACAGGTTAATATAACAACGCGTCGCTAGGTCCCCAGGAAAAAAACATCCATAAATGTGAATATAAAGTAAATTGGTCTATTCTTAAATGATTATGGTAATTGCTGATGTCACTAGATCCTTATCAACACAGACAAACATCAGTTTTCTGACCTGTATCTTGGTCCTCTTACTCCTCTATCATTGTACAGTGCAAAACAAGGATTTTGATAACAACACTGTACAGTTGATATGTGTGGTGTATACACATCCATTCAGATCAGATTAGTACATTGTAAGTGTACGTCATACACCACCTCTAGGCTCTACACTATACATACACCTAGTACATGTAGTATGTACATAGGTTAGTGTGCATTGAACATAACATATCATAGTGCTCTGTTCTTAAAGCTAAACTTGAGTACTGGTAAAAAAAAGAAAATGAATTCTCACAGAATCAAACGAAACTTACACCGAATGTTCAAGATTACAAATAAATGTCATGTGCCAAACAATTTTGGAAGAAAATGTATACTGACTGAGTAATGAGCATAGAAAGACAAGGAAATCAAGGTAGTACCAGCCCCGACAACATGCGTGTTGTCCCATATATAGCTTTCTGTGTACAGTGCGTGTTACTTTACCAAGACTCGGTCAAATTTATTATGATTTTGATGACTCTAGAACCTTGCAGTGCACACCAATACTTACATGCTACATGATCAACTGTTTCTGATCCTTTCCACACCTTTTCTTTCACAATGCAATCGCATTACCAGTACTAAAGTTTAGCTTTAAAGGTGACTAAATTACAAATTCATGTCAACTGTTTATTGACTTGTAATAATGTATACATAACATATCTTTTTACTTTTTGATGTACATTTATGTCATATATTTTTTATATTATTTTTTATATTACCTTTGTTCTACCTGGTTAAAGCTCTAACCCTAAAAAAAAACCCTCAAAAATAGGCAGGGGCGTCGCTAGACCTTTTTCAGTTGGGGGGTGTCCAGGCCACTGATTACTGACAAAACAAGCCACCAATACAGTGTACATGTACATGTATGTACGTAACGTAATACAATAGTGTTATTGAGCATAGCAGGCTGGCTTGTACTATGTACATGTAGGCAGGCAGGCAGGCAGGCGGCCAGCTGTGTTCTATGTCAAGTATATGTAGTGTACTACAATATGGCATGCCTACCGATACTACACAATGAAGTGTACTATGTACATGTAATGTATATGTGTACATACAGTATGCATGTACTGGTTCTCCCAATACTCGATATAGTCTGGTATCTCTGTGATTTAAACATAGTTTGTATTTGTTTACTTCTGTACATTCTTTATCATTGAGCTACATACATGTATATAACAAACATTTTAATGCTTCTTCTTCTTGTAAGTTGTAGTAGGCGATAGTTTGATACACTTTCAGCACATACCAGTAGGGTACATGTACAATGTATGAGCCTGTGCAGTTTAATAATAAGCTGAATCCAAATGTTGTACCAATGATATCTATAGGCCTGTGTTCATTGTATGGTTCTTAAAATTTGACAAAACAATATATCCCTGCATAGACTATTATTGTAAACAAACCAAGATATATTGTCACCTCCCCTTTTTATATATCTCGCTCTCCTCTCTCTCTCTCTTCTAATTGGTTTTGCATTGTTAGGGGTTTCAGATGATATTTCCACTTTGTAAATATAGTTTTAAACTTTGTACCAATGGAAAGATAGTGATTTTAGAAGCTACCTGCAATTTGAATTTTCAAAATCGGATGAAGCGTTCCAGAGTTACGGATTTTTGATGAATTAAATTTTCAGAAGAAATTTGACAAAGGTCAAGAGGTCAATCTTATTATTTCTTTTGTTTTAGTGTTGGCACCATTGAGGTACATTTTATACCTCTGAACATTACACAATTGCCTGGTCTGCATGCTGTTTCTTTGGTATTTCATATCCAATCAAAATGAAATTTGGATATGAAGGGTTAAAGTAGTTGAAGATATTTTTTATCTGCTTTGTCGCATTAATTAATGTCAATTGGTTAATTAATTATGCTAATTTATGCACATTTTAGTCAAAATTTTAATTAGAAATGGTAATACTGACGTCTAAATGGGCTTGGTAGCCAATCAAGTCTATATTTATATCAAATGTAATCTACATAAAGTAATCTCTAAGAATAAGTAGACGAAAATATTTCAATTCCTATGTTTTCTATTGTTTTCAAGAAATTCTTATGTATTTCATTGTTTTTTCTTCTTTCTCACATAGATATTTTGTTGAAGATTTTTTTTATTTTTTTATATCTTGTTACATGTACGTGATTTTTATGAATCTCAACTAGGTAGAGTTTTTAGTTTTCTTGTTTTATCAATTTCTTTTGTATTATATTGTTTTAATCCAATATTTCAAATGAAAATTCCTTTACAATATAAATATTGATGACAAACATGACAATGACACAATCATGATGAAGCTTAGTAATGTAAAACTCACAATCACATATCACATAATATCCACCTCATCATCTTCATCATTATCATCTCTCTCTCTCTCTCTCTCTCTCTCTCTCTCTCATACACACACGTTCAGTTGTTCACAAATATCCATTCCACCATTTCCAAACAGAGAATATCTCTTTCCAGAAAAACAATGCAAACGAAAACCTTTTTGAGGTAATGTTATTCATATATTTTATTCTTGATACATGTAGTTATTTCCAGCTCTTCATGTTTTCAACTAATATTCTTGTTATTTACTATACCAAAACGTTATAGCGCCTGTGAACACTAACAAAAACACGTACATAAATTTCCATCGTATTTCCAACCAGGGTCTGAGCATTATTTTGAACTAGAAATTTGTTATTGCAAATTTGTTTTGTTCATGTTACTTACTAATCCATACTGCTTGGTGTTCTTTACTTTTTGTTACTTTTATTACATTTTTGTACACAATATCACTTATTATGGTTGTTTAATTAAATTCCTATCATTTCCAGTTGAATTTTTTTTATATCAATATAATTTGTTCATATTACAATTTTTTTTTCAATAGTTTCAAACTTTCTATCTGTACACAATAATTGCCAATTTGGCATGTACAATGTTGATATCTGTTATATCTGGTGATCCAAAAAGAAGTAAAATTTTGTTAACAGTTATGGTCTTTTTTATGGTACATTCCCATATATGCAAGTGAAAACGAAGACCAAAATAGTCCATCTGTATTCCAATAATTTTCCAAATTTCCAATGCCAATGAAATTATTCATTTTGAACTTGTTCCCCCAAAATTCTTATTTGTGCGTACACAATTTAAAAAAAAAGGTAAAACCTATACCTTTAACAATCGTTCATTTGAAAATGAATTAAAAGAATGTCAATGTTTAACTATTTTGTTCAACACAATTTAAAGACTTTAATTCATTAATCCTGCACAATTAAATCATTTTTTTTCAAGTCTGAAAGGAGGTTATATTCTTTCAGGGCTTGTTCATCTGCATAGTCAACTTCGTACTTGGTGTTCATGTTATTGGTCTTTCTACAACTTATCCTTTTTACAGAACCAGGAATCCACTTTTTCACACCTTCAATGACAAAGAGATGTAATATTGTCTTCCCAACAAGTAGTTCGGGGCTGTTGAGAAAGTCCTCAAGTTTTTCCTTAGAAGCAGAAGCGTCTCTCTTATTCTTTTCATCTCCGATCCTTTTCTTTAACTTTTCACTTTGTTCTTGAACGCTTCTAACCTGTTCTTCACCCTCCAGGTATTGCAAAGTGGAAGGCTCTTTCTGTTGATGCAAAGCAGCTTCATGTGGATCTATGGAAGGTTGAAGATTGTTGTGGAGGACCACTTCTTCAAGATGCTGCTTCATTTCCTTCTTGGTGAAGGCCTGCCCTTGATGAGTTAAATGAAAATGCTCCTTACTAGGAGCATTGCACTTTAACACCTTTTGCATGAAGCTGAGTTGAGTGTAGAGTACTCTTCTTATTTGTTCATCAGTTTTTGTACGTTCCAACATGCGAACCTTGTCACTGATCTGTTGCTTTGATGTCCAAACACCACCCAGCTCCACCACTCCATTGACCAGATCAGCCGTTGCCTTCATCCTCTTCTCCTCTGCTTCTTTTTTTTTTCGATACGACTGCTGGAGGGCCTCCCATTTCTTCTGCTTAATTTCTTTTTTTCTTCTGGCATAGCGGGCTAGGATATCATCAGAACATTGTCTGGCAGCCTTCATGTATTTGCTACGTTCTTCGAATGAGAGTGAATCGAGCCAGTCGGGAGTCTGATTGTTGGTCCACATTATGATTGTTTCCAGGGTTGTGAGTCGTGCCGAGGGTTTCTTGCGGATGAGCAGGTCCAGCTGTGCAAAATCACGCTCTCCTATAAGATTGGTGCTAGGTACGTTCTTGAACCTCTCTGACACCTCCTCTGACACCTCCCAATACTTCCCACCCGGGAGTTGGTCTTTGCATTGACGCTGCAATATCAACAGGACCGCACAAGAAATTAGTTCAAGTGCCTGGGTGGTGAGCACCTCGGAGTCTGGATCACACGATTCCAGAAGTTTTTGGGAAACGTCATCGGAGGTGTCGATGTTAAAAGGACTGTCACCAGCTAGGAGGGGAGAGGCATCGTCTTTCCATTCATGGAGCTTGGACTGAACTTGATGGAGAGGGGCATTTGTATCAAAGATATTGTCGGCTGCTTTGATTTTATCCCACAGTGGTTTGATGACCGCAATGTAGAATATGCCAAGAGCACGGAGCTCTGCGATCAATATCTTCTCGCCTGCATCTTCCTCCACGGCAAGGAGGAGGTTATTTTTGTGCTCCATCATCGACAAGAATTCAGATATGTGTGACACATGGAAGTATAGTGCAGAAGCACCTTCGAAGAGGATGTTAGCACGACTGCCAATGAAATCCACCAACTTATTTGTGGTGCCACAAGCATTTGCGAGGTATGCTGTGAAAACATCCTCCACACCTGATCTGTCGCACCCACGACTATGGAAGGCTTTACTAGAGGTCCGAACGAGCCTTTTAACGCCTGATTCGGATGTAATTAATGTGTGGGCATGTTTTCCTGAGGTGGTGATGTCTTCAAACGTCTTTAAAACCTTGTCAACTTCTTCAGCAAAATTAACTAAAGGGTGCATCTTGCAAAAAAACTTTCCAAAGTCACCCATGCACGATTTAACGTCATCTGGCAGTTGGTCCCAGTGACCAACCACCTCAGGAAGGAGGTCCTCTCTCATAGTCCGGAGTCTGTCATTAAATTGTGGCATTGTCGCGCCTTGGTCAGTCATGGTCGATTTTACGGTAGTTATCAGTTCTTTGTAGATCGTGTCTTGGTCTCTGTCCTGGAGATTCGCAAGGGTTTCAGCTAAATCCTTAACCCTGTCCGTGAAGGCTGAAACCACAGCTTCAGTATCACCTGCTCCCATCTCCACCATGCTCATTGTGCGCGATGATCCGTCTGGTAATGTGACCTGGAAATTTTGATATTTCCGGTGGTGTTTTGTTGTTCCATCGCCGTGTATGCAATTTCCAATGGCTTCTTCAGGCTTACTCTTCTGCATTGCGAGGGCAACTTCTATAGAAGCAAGGTGATTAGCTTCTAAAGCAAGCTTGGATCGTGTCCCTGCTGATGGCAAGCGTTCTATCACCTTTCCCGTCAAATTTTTGACGACTGTCCGAATGACAGAGTTTACTTTATTGAGGGACACATTTTGGGAGAGCAACTCCATAATCGTTTGCCTGATGGAATCATTGTATCGGCCTTCCTCAAAGGTGATTATGGCATCATCCTCGATCAGATCTATTAATTCTTCGAGCTCCTTGTTTCTTGTTTCCAAGAAAATTACTCTATCTTTTAGGTCATTCAAATCTTCCTTAATTGTTCCCGATGATTGTCGAGTTCTTTGCTTTTTTTCATACCATGCCTTTTTGTACATCACCCTCCTCGACGAGGCAGTCTCATCAATTCCTCTCTGCAAATTGTCGATGGTTTGCTTTGCCTTGCTTATTTGAGCTGACCCCAATTCCACTTCTTCTTGTAATTCGTTTACAACTGTTTGTAACCTAGCCTTCTCCTTCTTCAGGTTGCTGATGCTGTCATCTCTTCTCTTCAACTTTTTGTTCACATTTCTTGTGTTTACCTTCTGAAGCTTTCCTTGACATCCGCTCAACTTCTTCTCCAAGATCTTCAGTTGATTCTCCTTTGTCTCATATTTCTGTTTGTAGGTTTTCAACTCATGGCAGGTTGGGTCGAATTCAGCCGTTAGTTTGGACATATCATTACATATTATGGTGTGTTGTTCTTGCAGTTCCCTAAAATCCTTTGATAGGCTCATCATGTCTGCCTCTGTAACACCACCAACTCTTTCCTCAAGGAATTCCAAATGCACCCTCTGTTCTTCCATTCTTTCTTTGAGCATTTCATTTTCAGCTTCTGATGCTGCCAAGTTTCTTTTCACACCTCTGCTCTCTGCTCTCACCTCCTGAACTTGTGCCTTCAGTTTCCTCTTTCTTGGAGTGTCTGGGGTTGCACAAGATTTACTCCTATAGAACACAAACTCTTCTTCTTTTAGCTTGGACAACTTTACGTCTCTAGCATTACTTTTGGAATTTCGTTTTATTAACTTGTGCTTGTCTACAATTCTGGTAATGTAGTTATACACCTTTTTCTCAACAGTTGAAACTCCTACTAAGCGAATTAATAATTTAGCTATCGATGGAGTAGACATGTTACACTCACTAGACAAATAATAAAACAGTTCTAGTACCAGACCATTCTTAATAGTATTGAGCGTAGAGAGTTCTTCCTTTGCCTTGAAGTGGTGTCTGCGAAGTCCTGCGGCTGTGCAGTAAGGTCCAATTTCTACAGATAGAACAAAAAATAAATGGAATAGATGGTTAATTATCTAAGTAAATAGGAACCAAATGAACAATAAGTGTTTTTAATCATTTAGATATATTTTTTGTTGATTTTGCATCATGTAACTATAAGTTTACAATATTATTAAAAGAATACTAAGCAAGTAAACATTTTTAAAAGGGATTGTAGTTCTGTCTACTATTTTTTGAACTCGAAAAGAGTCATGATTTTATTTACCATCACTACTTCCTGGATTAGAGTGTTGACAAGTCGCTGCTTGCTGTCCTGATGACAAGGAGTCCTGACCATCAGTGATTTGGGCGACCTCATCCATCGTTGTTGCGGGTTCTAAATAAAGGGAAATAATAGCAATGAAATCTAACATTTTCATCATGTAACTATAAGTTTACAATATTATTAAAAGAATAGGGCCCTCTAAGCAAGTAAAATAAAATTTAAGGAATTGTAGTCTGTACTGTATGTTATGAATTAGAAAAGAGTCATGATTTTATTTACCATCACTACTTCCTGGATTAGAGTGTTGACAAGTCGCTGCTTGCTGTCCTGATGACAAGGAATCCTGACCATCAGTGATTTGGGCGACCTCATCCATCGTTGTTGTGCTTTCTATGTAAAGGGAAAAAAAAAATGAAAATAAAATAAAACATTGAATTCAGTGCAAAACCAGGGGCCTGTTTCACAAAGAGGCAAGTAGACTTAAAATCGCATTTAAATTCTTAGTTGCGTGCCTCATTGGTCAGATCATGCTCAGAGGAAGCGCACTTTTGGGAAGTCTATAAATGAGACTACGCGTTAAATACTGCGGATGTGCTTGGAATTTAAGTGCGATTTCTAAGTCTACTTAACTCTTTGTGAAACAGGCCCCTGGTGAACGACCATGGGTAAGGAGAATATTTAAGGTCTCTTTGTTTTTGTAAATAAGTCCCTTAAATAATAAATTAAAGTGAAAGACTAGCCTCTTCAACTTTAAAACCTGCCTTGTTGTTGATATTATTATTATTCAACAAGTAACTTTGTAATAAAGGAAAATTAAAAATCATAATTCCATCTACCTGTCCTGCTCATTTGTGTCGAGTCTAGTTGGGCCTCCTGTAGTGGTACTGGCGGGGATGCCTGCTCCATGTTGAAGGAATGCGAAGTCTACTGATTTGCCTCAGCTCCTGTTTTTTTGTTGTAAATAACAAGAAGAGTTGCATATCTAAATAAACTGGGTACACAAACTATTTTATCCTTAACTTGATTAGTATTTATATTTTCAATAATCATACTTCATCATAAGAAAGTGCATTAGGCCACAACAAAATATTATTCTGGAGAGGTAGGGCAATGATAAGATGTAGGTACGCAATAGTACGTAGGGTGTTGATGACTTGATGTCGATCAAAATTGAATACTAGTAGCATCTTTTAACATTAACACACACAAATATGTACATGTGGGACTGAACAAACGCAATTTTCCTCTTTCTGCTACTCGAAAATTATCATGCCAAAAACGATTAAGATTTGAGGAGAACAACAACATTGCCACGAAATATAATTGTTAATTATGGTAAACAATAACTATACAAAGCTACAGTGATTTTCGGCATGAAATCACATTCGTATTCGTAAAAATGATCAAAACTCACATTCCAAATAGCATTCGACCACCAGCAATTTCATCACGAATCATTTTCCGAGCGTACCATTTCGTACCGATCCCAGAAAAATATACTATTCGTGAAATAAATTTTATTGAAATAAATCATGTCTAATATTAAATACATTGCAAAAAAAAACATATTGGAGGTTCAAATTGTTATCAATTTTACAATTATAGATGTTCAAGCACAAATTTAAGGCCGATTTGCAGCTATAATTATCACTCTTTTCCCCTCAATACACAATACCCACCCCCTGAAAAAATGGACGAGGCCAGTGGGAAAACCCAGGCCAGTGGAAGAATACGGATCCGGAGAAGGGAGGAATGGAACGATCTGGTAAAATATTTGACGTTCAAAAATCACTTTCCGTAGTTTATGAAATGGTAAAACAGAATAATATTGTAAATTTTAGAATCTAGATATATACAGTTTTCAAACTTACTGTTGGATTTTCCATGTAGATCCAAGGAAAAACTCGTAATCTGGAGATCAAAACTTGTTTACCGATTTTCTTTGCGAGTTTTGATGCTACAGAAATGTCCAAGGTATCCCCGTGTAGCTTAGTATGTCGGCTATTCATCGGAAGGACTCGGGGTTTTTTTCCCTGTAGAATGAGCGCCGCAGAAGTTCCGAAAGGGGCGCTGACTTTTCCGAACTATCACGACTGTAGCCGAAATTTGGTGCCGTAATTCATCCTACGGCCAGTGAGTGGAAGATACGTGGAGCCTATTGGTTATGTGTGTATTCCGGACACACACAGTGCTCCCACTCACTTTCGCTCTCGGTCAAGCGCTGTCAACGTGTGACGTCATCGAACTGAAACCCCTAGCATTGTATGCTTGTAAACAGACTTTTATTTTCACTAAATTGTAATATTGGCAAGACTGGCTATGGTTATTTTCTTTGTGGCAATACATGAATAGACTGCATAATGAGTGGGTGTAGGAGTTTCTACCAGTAGTATTTGGAGTCACTGGATCACTACAACAACAATAACCAGTGCCAGGTCAACTGTGAAAAGCTCATTTACATATAATGCAATAACACAAAGTGGTGAGATAGACATGTGATGTCTATTCATTGAAACTGTTTGTTTTGCTAAGAGCTCTTTATAGCCTTATTTCCAGGAGTAGCCTATCACCTATATTTGTAATCAGGTTATTCTTGGCATTCAGCTTAAAATAGTTGGTAAACATGCCAGTGTTTGATGCACCTGTACACTTTACAGTATGGGTATTATTTTGTTTTCTTCTTCACTAGAGCTTTTCTTCGTAGCCAAATGAGGAGTTTTTTTCAGGGGGTTCATTTCAGCCCGCCCCCCCCCCCCCCTTCGCCATATTTTAAACAAGTTTACAATTCCAAAGATTTAATCATTGCAAGCTCCTAGGATTTTCCCTTGTATAGGATTCTCATATAGCTACAACATGTATGTAGCCCTATACAATGAATTATGGTACATATATTTGTAGTCTAGTCTAAATGCAGGGTTAGGAATGGGGAGAGGGGGGGGGGGGGAAGAAGGGGACATGTAGGGAAGATGGGGAAGAAGGGGAATGTATCAGTTGGCATGTATACTTTCTTTTTGTTTGTTGTTTCAAATGGAATCTAATGAGGGAATGATGTTGCTTGTATGGCTCGGCAGGGATCAGTTGGGATACCACAGTGTGGGGTCAAAATAAACATACATGTTCGGCATGTCACGACAATACGTAGTCTAAGCTTCAGAATTCCTATCATTAATCTTTACCCAAATGTATGGCACGATGGCTGCCAGAGTCTCCTCAACCCATTTAGAATAGTTTCTAATAATTTACTACTACCAACATGTCAATAAATCATCAATAAGCTCATGAAAATTTCACTCTTATATTTAATCAATATCTCAAATTTTGCTGTTTGACAGTAGACTTTATGAGAATGAGGGCTGATCACACAGCAATACTTACACTGAACACTGAACGAAGTCAGCAGTTTTAGCTGTCATTATTTCAAAGAACTGCATGCAATAAAAAGAACACTGTTCAGCTTGCACCGTTAAGTTGTTTACAAGTAGGGTCGGTCGTAGGCTACCTGAATTGAAATCGTGGATGCATTACTGCCAGGCGTACATGTTGTTGTAGTTATGCCCCTCCTCCATCCAGCTCAAGCAATTACTAATAGATTGTATACCACCCTCTCTGTATTCGTGATATGAATGATTGAAAATGTAATGATGATTAAAATATGGTCATATTTTTAGTGTACATGTACAGTCATTTAGGCCTACATGTATATCTCTGACAAAGGATGTGTTGGGTAGAGGCCTCCTACAAAATTCTGTAGTATCATAATGCATGTACATTAAAAACAACGTTGTTTTGAAATGAATATTGCTAAAGGTTCACCCTTGAACCAGGCTATATTACATGTATATTGCCTGTTTTAACATACCGTTCACGCCCTTTTGGCTGTCGCCAGACACTGCCATGTACATGTACATGTAGTTCCATTTATGTTTAATATTGTCTAGCCTCGCTGGCCCACATTTCTGTATTCCCTGTACATGTACTATCCTAGTTCAAGGTGAACGTGGAATGATGATTATTAAAATAGCAAAACGTTGCGATTAGAAAGCGAGACGAGATGAGATAAGCCTTCGGCTAATCCATCAAGGATCCCATATTTCCTGCCTAAATATAGATTAAGTATAATACTTGTACAACCTTTATACAGTTCACGCCACGTTCAATATCAGTTCTGTCATCTTTTTCTTTAAAATAATCGTAATATGTTATTCCATACTCCATAGCTGCTAAAATATAGCCTAGCTCATCCAGAAACGTGTGTGTTTTGAATTTACTGAATTTATTTTTCTTTTATAAATTGTAAAACTATATTCTTGCCACCCCAAAATATGTTGATCTGTACCGTAGAGACTAAGGCTGCGACGAGTACTCGAGTACTCACACTGTTGACAGCTACTCGAGTATGATTTCTCGTACTTGAATACTTAGCCGCCATTTTTTTTTTTTGTTGGTTATTTTCAAGTCAACTGGCACCGTCCAGGCCGATGCTTACCCCTGCCCGGGAGTTAGCGATGGAAAAATGTTTCCCAGCTCAATCACTGTCAAACTCACCACTCAGAAACTGGGACCAAATGTCCAGATTTCTGTTTGGACTCGGAGGAATTAAGAGTAGTCCATCATCTTTGGTTTTAAAAACAGCATTGTTTACTATTAAAAATCAGCGCCTTCAACTGCAACTCAAAGTAAAATCGCGTGAGTTTTCGGAGATGGACCTGAGATACTTCAATCGTAGTATGGTGGTGGCAAAAAAACATGGCGTCCGAGTATTCGCCTGTAAGCCTGGAAGTGTACTCAAGTACCTCATTACACGGTTATGCACAGCCTTAGTGGAGACAAGTGGGGAGGGGGGAGGGGGCGGGTACCTGTTTTTTGTAAATTCTCTTTTGTGTATTTAATTTTGTATAGTATGTGAATGATGCTCATCTAAAGTACAGGAAATGTTGTTTATGTTCTGGCTGTAGTATCATATTCCAATGCAATGCAGCATACATGCATGTATGTGTAGAAAAGCTCTATTTGTTGTTGTGTGTGTGTACAAGAATTGATTTCACTCTGTGGTGTGTCTATGGACTTGGGGATAATGATAACAGGCTTCTCAAAAATTTGTCCCTCTACAGCACAGTTAATCCCTTTAGAATTGTTTATCTTCAAAGAAGTGACCAAGGCTAATTATCCCCCGTTAATCAGATTAGTGTATTCTATTAAATTAGATTAAAAGCTTAGTGGGAAAACTGCAAGCTGTAGGTGAGGTTATTCTATGTAATGTTAAACACCTGTATATCTGATCTGCATGTAACCATGGAGATATTCTGTTTACTTTTTCATAATTTTGCTATTTGATTTCAAAATCAATAAAACAAAAAAAATTCCGGTTGAGAATGTGTAATATATTAGGAGAAACAAACCTGAACTGAAGTGATATGGATTGAGCCTCTTCACAAAGGAAATAGAGTAGAATGGGTTCATGCAATATCAACATGTCACTGACAACAACACCTTAAAGGTAAAGACCAGCATTGGAGACGCCCCAATTTCAAAAAAATGAAATAGAAGCTCTTATTACCAATCATGTGAAAGAATATGTTTTGACTAATACATGATGATAAAAAAATTGCCGGGAAACCGCCTACTAATTCATATATTTGGTAAATTTATTTCTCTCATGGTCTGGTGAGAGAGATAGGGTAGTCCCATATACATCTTTCTGTGTATAGTGCTTGTAACTTTACGAAGAATGAGCCAAATTTCTTATCATTTTGATGATTCCAGAACCTTGCAGATGCTAGATGCTAGATGATCGACCTTTTCTGATCGATTCCACAACGTTTCTTTCACAATGCAATCGCATGACCATTACTGGTCTTTACCTTTAAAGGTAAAGACCAGCATTGGAGACGCCCCAATTTCAAAAAAATGAAATAGAAGCTCTTATTACCAATCATGTGAAAGAATATGTTTTGAATAATACATGATGATAAAAAATTTGCCGGGAAACCGCCTACTAATTGATATATTTGGTAAATTAGTTTATCTATTGGACTGTGAGAGATAAACGCACGTGTCGAGCACGTGTGCGTAGTCCCATATACATCTTTCTGTGTACAGTGCTTCTAACTTTACGAAGACTGGGCCAAATTTCTTATCATTTTGATGATTCCAGAACCTTGCAGTACACACCAATACTTATATGCTAGATGATCAACCTTTTCTGATCGATTCCACAACGTTTCTTTCACAATGCAATCGCATGACCATAACTGGTCTTTATTTTTAATGAGTTTTTCCAGTAGTGCCAGTTTAAAAAAAAAAAGAAGATTCATGAAAATGGTGATTGGGCTGTGTACATTGTACATGCAGTACATCCATGGTACATGTAAATGGGCCTATCAAAGTGTTTACTGCCTCATGCCTACTACAAGCGAACACCTTTCAGGGACAATAACAAGGTTATGTGCTTCTCTCGATCAGCTCAGGTATGAAGAAAGAAAGATTCAGGAACAGATTGAAATGCCCCCAAGGGTTAACCTGTAATTGAACTCTCACAAGTCTGTTGAAAGTCATCAAGGTCATCCTGACACATTTGAAATAGAAGTTCCAGGCAATTCTTGTTGACTTTGCTTCTCCTTCCTAGTACTACATACTATACTGTGCTGTAAAACCTGAAACGTTTGCGACATAACACTTTCAATGGTGAATTATTAAAGTTAAATTCAACCTTGACAGCAAACTTGTGAAAGTTGTAATGAAATCAGAAGAAAAAAATGAGAAAGTTATTAAAAATTGCAATCACTACAGGTATAGGCTCTTCAGATTGGCTGAATCGGCAATGTCTGTGTGATGTAGTGGAGGACAACTTTCCCATTAGTTCGAACACACAATTTGACTACAATTTCAATAAAAAAAATGTAAAAAGACTTTTATAGGACCTTTAATATACTCCAATATAATAAATTCAAGGAAATGTAGTTTTTATGCATGTGACAGATTCTTTCTTTTCTTGACGCTTCTTTTCTTCCTGTCTGACTAAGTGGAGGCCTATAATTCAATGTTATGAGATGAAATTTCCTCGAAATGGACGACAACCTGTCCTCGACAGTCAACTTTAACCGTCAACTTCAACCGTAACTGACAATTGTTGACGTACATTCCCATTACGATATCATTCTTCACGCCCCATTGTCCTTTTGCTGATAGTTTACCACATTATTTGGTCTGATTGTGACAAAGTCATGTCTCTGATGGCCTACTTTGTTCTGAAAGGGTGAACTGAATGTGTAGCTTGTAATACTAGATCTACGCCTGTCACGTTAAAAAGCATAACAGCTGCATCCTTGTTCTTATTTGATTATGAAGAGTGTGCAATAAATGAAATTTTGATGTGTTTGTGTATGTGTGTGTGTGTGTGTGTGTGGGGGGGGGGTATGTGTGTGTGTGAGAGAGAGAGAAAGAGAGAGAGAGATGGGGGGGGGGGGGGGGAGTGTGCTACATGTTGAATGGTAGAAAGGGCAAGGAAAGGGCAAGGAAAATATAATTGTTTGTAAATGGCTACTGGGGGTAATTCTAAAGCCAAACTGAACTTACCTGTCACATTAAAAAAAGAATGTCATTAGATTTTTAGATTTGAGATCTTTCCAATTATCCAATTTTAGGAATTGTAATCAATCCCATCAATGTTTTTTTCTTCCTCATACATTGTATGTATTATGATCTTTCAAATTTTTGTCTTCCAGGAATGGGAAAGACCCATAAAGATGCAGCATCAGTCACTACGGCTCACTCAATCCCAGCATCATGTGGCATCTATTACTTTGAAGTCACAGTTGTCAGCAAAGGAAGAGAGGGGTGAGTTCAACAAAAAAACATATAAACCGCAGAATCGCATAGAAATATGTACAAATAAAACCCCAACAAAAACGTTGAACAGCGAGCCTACATGGGCGGGAAATAAACATAATCGGCACTGTTACAATTTTCTCATTAAATGTTAATGACAGAGCAAACATTTTACTTGCCTGTTCTTATCAGTAAAAAACATTTTTCTGACATTTTACTGGCCCGGAGCCGACTGGCCAGTGGTAGTGTCGATTTTTCATGAAAATATGATATTTCTTTCAAAAATCTTATTTTTTAGGATATTCAGTCTGTTTTTTGTGTCAAGAGGTTTTGAGGTATCGAGGCACTGTACTTGAGCTGCTCCGGACACAGCCAGATACTGACAGAGCCTAGACTTTTCTCAAGGCTTTAGGAACTGCTCTGGAATTTAGGAATCTTTTTAATGCGATAGGTCATATGTGTCAAAGATGTTGTTTTTATTATTAGGATGCTGAAGGTAGACTGCCTTGATTATCATTATAATAACATTTCTGAACAGGACATAAAGGTCCATATTAGAGCTACATCCATTTTGTATGATACTGATATCAGTATTCTAATTGAATTTGACGGAGAGGCAGAAATTTGAAGCAAGTCAGTCGATATCTACCCTGATACTGTTACAGTAGCGGTTATGATATCAATTTCTCTGATACCACTTTTCCAAGTAAATGCCCAGTGACATTTTAAATTTTATGACAGTCTTTAATACTAAAATCAAATGCATAATTGCATATCCTCAATACTTACTTAGATTGCTTATTCATGCATTGAGAAAGTAGTATTGTACTTTGTTTTTGAGCAGGCACTCAAACAAACATGACATGGTAGAGTGCATTATAAATATAACTGTTGCATGACAGTATAACAAAAAAATACTTTTCATTTTTTTCTCCACCTGATATTTTATCCCTGCGTATTTTACCACCTTTCACGTTCTTGTATGAACAGTGTTACTGGGTTTTAAGGGTTTTTTAAGGGGGGTTATCAGACAGCGCTAAATACATGTAACTTGTCTTCCAATGCAAAGTGCCTATTTGTGTCAAATATAATTTCTCCTTTCATAGACATAGGGTACATACAGTGTACATGTACAAGTAAACGGGAATCCCCAAGAATTGCAGGTGTTTAGCCGATCCAGTGAATGTCAGCATGTCAACCGATTTGACAGTTAAGTCTGTTATTCCCACTGTCCCTTCCCATGAATCTCATTTGCAAGAACTGAAGAAGTGACTCTATTCCGCAAAATATTTTCAAAGATGAAATTATATGGTTACAGACGGGTTCCACAACACAATGTTATCTGGTCCTGTTTATCACAATTGGATTAGTAGAAATTTAATTTCCAGTGCGATTGGCCGCATTTTAAACCACTCATATACACTGGTTTCTTAATTCTTTGCTCCAGTTTATTATCTTTCCTAACCCTTCGCTCCTTCGTATGCTAAGAACTAGATTGATGTTCATTTTATGTAGAATTAACGCCCTTCTGGCTCTCAACTGAAGTCAAAATCTTTTTTTTTCTGTTGTGCTAATAGCTGTAATTACACTGCAAGTAAATACATTTTTCTCACATTCCACGGCAGTTGCTAAGCAACTCCCAGAAAACTCAACCAAAAACTGAAATCAAAATATTCACCTCTGGAGTGTGTTTTTTTTAAACGCTGGCAAGACTTTCACAGATTTTTGCAGTGTGAATGCCTGCTCTCAAAACATAAATGAATGATTCCGCTTTTTGGTCACCTGACTCTCCTCGCTTCAGTACAATCACATGCAGAGCAGCAGCATGTTGGGCATTTGCACTACTCACAAAAATATAGAAATGAGCAGACACCAAGGCTTTCTTAATTGTTTTTTCTGCTAGTGTAAATGTCAGTCCCCAAAATCTATCATTTTTCCAAATGGTGTTTGGGGCTAGGTGTAAATGGCCTTATTCTCTCATCTCCCCCACCCCATCTTTTTTTTTGTCTCTGGTGGCAAAGGAGATGCTCTGACATTTATGTCACCTGATAGTTGTTGCGGGGGTGTTGGTTGCTATCTGAGTTCGGCCATTGGTATTTGTTTTCAGAGCAGATGCTCTCTTGTCATCATTTCTGTTTTTAGCGCATCCAGGAATTGTAAACAAAAAAACAGGATTAGCGGGGACAAAATTCCCAGGACAAAATTCCATGGATATTATGATGACAAGTCAAAAACACTTCAGTTGACATTCATTACAGTTCTGCCTATTCTAACATTCGATTTTTCCATGCATGTTGGAATTGTGTTATATTCCATGTTAATATGAGGTTCATCTGAATACTGGTACTTGTAATGAATGAGTGTTTATGAGATGTCATCAAAGATTCATGTTTTGTCACTAGGCAGTCTAGACATGCTTATAATGCCCTATTCATACTGTGATGGATATTACATACTTTGAATCCAGTCTAAATACTGTTGATTCTAGTTATAATGGGTGTTGTTTAAAAAAAAAAAATTCTCAATAAAAATGCATGCTGCAACAGTAGTGACTACCGTATTTGCCGGCGATAAGGCCGCAGCTCGATTTTTTTTTTTTTTCTTCCCGATTTATAATTTATTTTTTTTTAAATCCAGATTTTTTTTTTTTTAAATCCAGATTTTTTTTTTTTTTTTTTTTTTTACCAATTTTTTTCTTTCTTCTTCCATATTTTATCCTGATTTTCCCAATTTCCCTCTTATTTTCTCTATTCTTCCCTATTTTGCCCTATTTTTTTCCCAATTTTGTCCCAATGTTGTTAGATTCCATTTTTTCCCCGCGAATCCTCGTTTTTTTTTTTTTTACTCAAGAGGGGCATGGTTGAGGGGAAAACAAAAAACCTATTTTTTTTTAGTGCTCACTATCACCCCTGGTCTAAAAGTAAAAAAGGAATTTGTTGATGGACTTCTTTCAAACCAAGATGACAGACAAATTTTAGTCTTGTTGTAGTTTCTGAGTGGTGAGTCAACACACTGATTACTGAGCTGGGAGACAGTGAATAAAATACACGGGGGCTCAGGGCGAATTTGCCCCCGAAATGCCCAAAAGAGCCCCCGTAAATTTGCATAGAGTTCAATGCAAAACAAATTTTAGAGTGTTATTTTTATGCAGGCAAGATTGAAAAGTAGCCCCCGAAAAATAAATATTTATTTTTTCCCTGTGGGAGACATTGCCAGGCATAGCGCCATAAATCGAAACTAAAAAAAACTATTAAAAAAAAAAAATTACTCTTTCGCCGCATAGGCCGCACCCCGACTTTTTGATATTTTCTCTTCCAAAAATACTGCAGCCTTTACGCCGGCAAATACGGTAGCTTATTTGGGAATTTGCTCTGATAAATAACACAAATTGTCATTCTTTGCATGGACAATGACGGCGCATCATGAACCATGAGGAATGTCATTCTGCTTTTATGTAAATTCTGTTTATATCAACAGTTAATACTTAATGGTTGAAGGAGCAGATTTGCCTGTATTGTTCATATTTATCTTCTTAAAGATATTGAGACATGTTTCTCATTCTTTGTGATTGACACTTTCTGAGAGTATGAAAAACAAGATTTCTGTAATCAATAAATTCAGCATATTTGTTGGATAGATATTACACTGACGTTTCAACAAAGTCTGAAATAACTTCCTTTGTTGGCACTTCTTCATCAATCTCCTCCTTTTAAATAAACAAGAAATAGGTGGATCAGGAAATCAATATCTGTTGTTGTTGCAATGATATCATTCGAGTAGTGGGATCCTGTACTGTCAGTATAGATGTTTTTGCAGTTCTTCATAGGCTACAATGTACATGTACTATGCAGGTTTAATATGCATTGCCACAAAAAACATAGCCTTGCAATGAGTCATAACAAAGGATATAGTTCCAAAACAACTCTCTGGTCCTTTGTCCTAGCAGTGGTTCCAAGTATCTTTCCTGTTTAGCCTTTAGTGAACCTCTAGTCCTCGTCCTCAAGCTATATAGTGATTTTTTAGATATTGAAACTGAATTTTGAGGGAGGGTGTCTATAACTTGTTTTTCTGAATTGTTGATAGGAAGCAGAGACTCTATTAATTACAGAAAGTGAAACAAATGACTTCTATTTGCACAAATGGTCATTAATAGACACTTGTAGACGTGTGATACATGTGCATAAACTATTACAGTTTATACCTTGATAACATATGATATGGTAATACTTCTTTAAAAAAACACATTGTGTGACTGACTGATGCTTACATGTAGGTAAAAGTACAATTACAACTCTTATCATTGTGAAGAAGAAAAAAAAAGCTTGAAATTGAAATTATGAAGATTAACTGTCTTTAAAATAAATACCAAGCTGTCATAAATCATTTTGATGTTTTGGAAACATGTAGATCAGCACTAACATGTCGCCAAAGAGGGAGGTGTTAATTTTCACAGTAGAAAAAAGGTAACATTCAAGATTGTTGAGGAATAGGTAAACAAATGGAAAGTGTAATATACTTGAATTTGGTAAATCATTTACATACATTTATATGAATGTGAGTATGGTGCTACATGTGTAGGTCACTTGGGTCATGTCATCTTCTTCTCAATGGTGACATTGATTGATCTGAGAACGGATTTATACTTTTAGGAAATGGGATGGATGATAAATAAATCTCAGATTTGTCTCCGAAAGGGGAATGAGGCCTCAGAAGGGAACCCACTTCATGTCTTTCCTCAGGGCTTATCATAAAATGTTAACCATAGGCCCATTCACATTGCAGAAAAACAAATTTGAAAAACTATCGGTTCTTTAAAACTACCATTCACACTACTGAAAAGCCCATAGAAAAACGTTGGTGTTTGCTAATTTTGTTGTTGTTGTTGGTATGAGTTGTGCGCATGCGAGCGTTAGTAACATTTAAGCGAGGAGAGTCAAAACTGGAATAATTCTCTGGTGTAATGAGAGCTAGCATTTACACTGCAAACACCGGTGGAGTTTCGGCCCGCGTTTAACAAAAAACATGCTCCAGAAGTGGGATTTTTTATTCATGTTTTTCGTCATGATTAAAAGTAGTTGCCTAGCAAGTAGCATCTTCCTACAAAACTCATGAATAGGCCTGTCCTCACTATCTCGAGATTGCCAACTATCCAGCTAATTTGCGTCTTCATCAGACCGAAGTAGCAATGAGAAGGATATTTGGTCAGGATTGTCATCCCAAGATATCTTGGGATAGTTTGCAAAATATCCTACTATTTGGCAAAATATCCAGCTATTTGTCCCGTGTGTCTTCACTAGACCGAAGATTCGCAATACACGCTAACGTTGAGCAAAATATCTCGAGCTAATTTCTCAAGGTCAAGTTTCAAGTTTCGAGATCGAATCTCGAGATAGTGAAAACGCGATTTGTTACTTCGGGATTATTTCCCAAATCAGAAATAGCGGGCTATTTGGCAATCTCGAGATCGCCTATTGTGAGAAAAATCTATAGTTTTTGCTTGCAGTGTAAATGTAGCTCATGACCACATTAGCCCTTCACTTGATGGAATGCTTGCCATCAAGTATTTGAATTCTCTCGTAGCATTCTTTGTTTTATCCATAATTTACCTATTCAGTCTTTTGATATTGGGAAATACCTCAATTTATGAGGTATTGTCGGAATACAGAAATATATAAACATGAACATCTTTGTGTTATGTTTGAATTGGCTCATATGAAATCAAAAGAAGACATTGAATAGGGACATGTTCCGGGATGCAAAATTTGAAACAGTTCTTTTTGCAAATTCAGTGAAAATTGACCTGTTTTGGTTAATTTTTGCCTTCTATGATGTAACCTTTACCCTTCTATGATGTAACCTTTACCCTTCTATGATGTAACCTTTCCTATTCTTCTAGATTGTCAAATTCAGTTAATTAGGAATATTTTCATTTACGACAAATCAGCAGTCGGATGGAGTTTGCAACGGGCAAGAGCTAGTCAAAGTCTAATATTCTTTCACACTAATCATTTGACAAAAGAGTTTTCTTCTTCTTCAGGATACTTCCCAATGTCCCATCAAGAATCTAACAATAAATTTGTGTTCATTCTTGTTGCTTGAATCTGTAGAATCAAACAGAGAATAAATGAATAGCACACTAGTCAGAACAAAGAGCTTCACTTCCAATCTAGCATCTCAGTAATTTCCAGTATTCTATTCTTGCTCTGCAGGAATGCCAACAATGAACATGTTTACATACAAGCACTATACAGCACTATACAGACTCGTGGAATGAGATACATTTATATGCACGCTACTGGAATCACTATCATCATCTCGATCCTATGATGGTATAAGTCAATCATTAATTGACTTTGATGGATTATCCTCTGAATAGTAAATGATATGGCTGAGCACTCTGTACGACTGTATTGGGAAAGTACATTGGTTTTGCTCATTAAAACCTACAGCTGATACGGCTCATTACATTCCTTTAAATTTAGTACTCTTGATGGATTTAAACCGTTTAATTCTTTCATGATTGTATTCTGTTTTGTATATTTTATTTAAATTTAATTGAATCAAATTGAAATACAGACTCGCTGGTCAATCGACCATCGTTGCAAATTACTATTTTTATTTATTACAATGCTAAACGATAGTGGTTAGCCACTGCAAAAAGAAATGACCACATGTTTTAAACGTGTAAATGAATTGGAACTGAGCGCAGCAAGGGTCCAACTCAGATTCACTTTATAATAGCTCTGTATTACACCATACAGAAACGAGTTTATTACACTTTATGTCATCATAAAAAAAAGCTCTGCAGTTTAACTAGTACATATCTGAACAATTCTAATTGATTGAGTTTTCCAGCTGACATGGTGCAGAAATTGTGCAGATTGTATGTTCTTCTCGGTCCTAGGGTTTTTTTTTTTTTTATTGCTTGAAAGACTTGTATTGCAAATACATACTCCGTGTACAAGTAGGCTATTTGTAAATGATTCATAACGTAGCGAGGTGACATTAATATAATCATGCATCAAATAATACAAAAACAACCAAATAACAAAATTCTGTAGCAGGATATGAGCTTTGATTAAGTTCTAGAAATGCCTGCATCGTATGATGGAGATGATCACACAATAACCAAGACCGTAGGGCAGAGTGTCTATGCTGCGGGCAAAAATGTACCACAGTATCCTGCCTGCCTGCCTGCCTGCCTGCCCACCACGTATAGCCTATAGGCCTTCGTTCATTGTATACATGTACGTGCATACGGGATACCCTGGGAAGTAATTGGTGTTGGGAGTGAAAGGGGCTACGAACTGAACGCTATAGCTTGATGGGTAATGCTAATCAGATAGGAATTGCTCCTATAAATAGATGTGCTGTCAGACTTGGCAGTGGACAGGGGAACCGCTACAATGGTTTGTTATTCAATTCCCATTCATGATGTAGTGAAAGGATTTGACCCAGGTCAGGTGAGAATTATAAGTATAAGGGACTACAATACATTCCCTTATACTACTACTACTACTACTACTACTACTAATAATAATATTCCGCTTTTATATAGCGCACAATTCATCGATACAACAGTGTGTCTAAGCGCTTTACAGATATATGATTACATGGGTCATCAGGGTATCTAGATTATTTAGTTAATTACTTTGTATATATGGTATTGTCAGCATGGACATTCAGGAGGATACAAAGTAACAAAAGGAGCAAAGAATGATTTATTTTTAATGATTTATGTCTCGCATGATGTGCACTTTGTTATAAAGATTTCCATAAATTGCACCTTGTCAGAATGTTGGCTCCTTTACTGCTCATGTCATCTTCCAATTTTGGAAATTTATGTCTGATTTAATATCCAATAACTTGAAATGTACAGGGAATGTACATCACCCATGAGCCCAACACATCACATGATAATTTATAGGTGGTACTGATAAACATCAAGTGGACTGGGTACTCCTTGACCTACTACAAATGTGACCCAGTTTTTCACTGTCCTCCACTGTTTACTACTGCCATCCAAAGACTTTCTGAATATTGACAATTCTTTCAACCTACCGTATTGTATTCCCATGCATTTTGTGTCCTTATGGGAAGTCCACCCTTATAATTAACTGGTATATATAAAAGCAGAAAAACAGGAGAAGCAAGTAAGTGAAAATGTCAGCAATATCCTTTAAAAAAAAGGAAAGTTATGAAATTTTGAAGTTGTCATCAATGAAACACAAATTGGCAACACTGTGACGAATGTTGCGAGGTCGTCTCTAATTTGCTTTGTACAGAAAATTTCATACAGGAGATTATAAAAAAACATGTTTTCAATAATTGTATTTAGGGTGCATGTATTAAGGCTGCGACGGGTAGTCGAATGCTCGAGTACCCGCACGGTTGACAACTACTCGGGTACGATTTCTCGTACCCGAATATTCGGCCGCAAAAAAAAAAAAAAAATTAAAAATTTAAAAAAAAAAAAAAAAAATGTCCAGGCCCACGCTTACCCGTGCCAGGGAGAGCGGCAGCCGCTGGCATGGTACCGTCAGTAAAAATGTTTCCCAACTCAAGCACTGTCAAACTCACCTTTCAGAAACTGGGACCAAATGTCCAGATTTCTGTTTGGACTTGGAGGAAAATGGATTATTCTGCCATCTTTGGTTTTAAAACAGCATTGTTTACTGATCGGCGCCTTCAACTGCAACTCAAAGTAAAATTGCATGCGTTTTGGGCGAGGGATCTGAGAAACTGCCGAGTGGTATGGTAGTGGCAAAAAAAGTCAAAAAAGAAAAAGTAAAAAAAATCAAAAAAATCAAAAAATTCAAAAAAAATCTAAAAAAGTTAAAAAAAGTCAAAAAAATTATTAAAAAACATGGCGTCCGAATACTCGAGTATTCGCCTGTAAGCCTGGGAGTGTACTCGGGTACCTCATTACACTGTTGTGCACAGCCTAAGCATGTATGATTGAAACATTTCTGTAAGGAAGATAACAATTTCTGAATCGTTCAAAAAGGTAGCAACACTTCTTTGGATAGTGTTAACAAACATAAACAATTTTTGAACTTGTATTATGATACATTAAAGTAGATAAGTTGGCTAAGACTACATGAAGGTGACATTGTTTATGGTTCTGGGAAGTAGTTGTCGTGAGCATACTTAATATCCGTCTTGTGCATTTATTTTTATTGATATCACATTTCCCATGTAATTGTTTCTTGAGTATGAAGCTGTCTAAGCTTTGGCTCTAACAGGCAATAACCGATATCAGTACAGTATCTGTGTTGTAGATAGGACTCGTGCAAGAATATCCGATCATGGCCTTACATAGTTTCATGCACGGCTCTTTCCTCCCCAACGGAACATCCTAAACTTTGAATTGCTATAGAGTCGGTGAGAAATCCTCCGGGAAACATATCTTTGCCATAGGATCTTTGCCCTAGGATGACATGTAGAGAACACCTTACGATCGGAGACAATAGAAATGAACCCATAGGGAAACGTTAAAGAAAAAGTTATAGGAACAAATCTTTGCCCAAAAATGACATGTACTGTAGAGCAGACCCTACAATCGGAAGCAATAGAAATTAACCCATAGGGAAACATTAAAGGAAACGTTTAAGGAAACATACCTAGGATGACATGAAGAGAACACACTATGATCAGGTAAAATAGAAACGAACCCATAGGGAAACGTTTAAGGAAACATATCTCGTACCCAGGATGACATGTCAGAACACCCTACGATTGGGTAAAATAGAAACGAACCCACAGGGAAATGTTTAAGGAAACATATCTTTGCCCCAGGATGACATGTAGGAACACCCTACGATTGGGTACAATAGAAATGAACCCATAGGGAAATGTTTAAGGAAACATATCTTTGACCCAGGATGACATGTAGGAACACCCTATGATCGGGTACGATAGAAATGAACCCACAGGGAAACGTTTAAGGAAACATATCTTTGCCCCAGGATGACATGTAGAGAACACCCTACGATCGGATACGATAGAAATGAACCCATAGGGAAACGTTAAAGGAAACATATCTTTGCCCCAGTATTACGTGTAGGAACACCCTACGATCGGATACGACAGAAATGAACCATAGGGAATCGTTTAAGAAGACATATCTTCGCCCCAGGATGACATGTAGAGAACATCCTACAATCGGGTACGATAGAAATGAACCCATAGGGAAACGTTTAAGGAGACGTATCTTTGCCCCAGGATGATGGGATACGATTGAAATGAACCCATAGGGAAACGTTACATAAAAAGTATCTTTGCCCCAGGATGACATGTAGAGAACACCCTACAATCAGGTACGATAGAAATGAACTCATAGGGAAATGTTTAAGGAAACATATCTTTGCCCCAGGATGACATGTAGAGAACACCTTACGATCAGGTACGATAGAAATGAACCCATAGGGAAACGTTTCAGAAAACGTATCTTTGCCCCAGGATGACATGTAGGAACACCCTACGATCGGAGACGATATAAATGAACCCACAGGGAAACGTTTAAAGAAACGCATCTTTGCCACAGGATGACGTGTAGGAACACCGTACGATCCTGATACGATAGAAATGAACCCATAGGGAAACGTTAAAGGAAACATATCTTTGCCCCAGTATTACGTGTAGGAACACCCTACGATCGGATACGACAGAAATGAACCATAGGGAATCGTTTAAGAAGACATATCTTCGCCCCAGGATGACATGTAGAGAACATCCTACAATCGGGTACGATAGAAATGAACCCATAGGGAAACGTTTAAAGAAACGTATCTTTGCCCCAGGATAACTGGTAGGAACACCTTACGATCTGATACGATAGAAACGAACCCACAGGGAAACGTTTAAGGAAACATATCTTTGGCTCAGGATGAAGTGTAGGAACACCCTACGATTGGGTACGATAGAGATGAACCCAGAGGGAAACGTTTAAGGAAACGTATCTTACCCCTCACCCCAAGCTAGCTACCCTGGATCCAGCTGGCATTATTTTTAGCCAACCTACTTTCTAAGGGACATACCGTCATCACTATCGCACACATAGGATGAGTGTATGTATACTGTCCTCACGGCAGTGTGCAATTATGACTGTGTTATATCGGAAAGAATTCTGCAACGCTCGCTGCAACCGTGCTGCGGCAGTATACAAACAGTATATGCGTGCAAGGCTCATACAGACAGCGTAGCATATATGAGAAAGTACACACATCACAATAACAGTGACCATCATTCCACAGGATCCCATATGCTACAGATTAGATTGCTTCATATACACCTCCATATATTTCTTTGGTACAGTAAATCATATGAACACAGCTGCAGTAAGTGACATACTTTTTTCTCTCTTTCTGGCTGCTGTATCTTTTAGTTCATTCATGTTCGGTACGATGCATTGATAGATAATGTGGATGAGCCTCTTTGTGTTGAAGCATTACATGTCAATGGCTTCTCCTGACCCTAATTACATGTATGTAAACAAGTCATTTGCCTTATAGATATATGCCTCCGAGATGGATGGAGGAAGCTCTGTTTGCATGATGTCATACTGCAAAAGACATTACACTTTATTTATTCATAAAAATCAGCTGAAAACAATGGAATCTAAATATAATTATCGTTTGACTCATTATTTTGTTCTGTAAGGTAGTGTTGAAGTAAAAGCTCAAAATAAAGAATTTGAAAAACAATTGAAAAATAATTGATGTCAACTCATTTGGTTTTATTTTATCATGCATCTTACATGTTTTAAAGCCCCACTGCACTACTGATAGCTACTTGCGCCCTCTATATAGCAAACAATGCCTAATTAGTGCCTGTTGGTCCCCCATGATCCTCTTTTTCCTATGTTAATTGAGTGCTGAGTTGATGAGATAACCACTTGTCAGTGACTTTGCAGGGTGGTCTAATCTCTTATGTACATTAGTACAGATGGGATTTGAATACATGGGATTTGAATACATGTGATATCTTATTTTGAAACCTTGTTATGAAAACTGGCTGTAATAGAGGTAAACAACAAAGTGCTCTAATTCTAAATGCACCAGTCCCATGATGATATTCACAGTGCATGACCTCATTGTATGCTAGTAAGTGACCTTACCATTTTGACTGGTATTACCAAACTATGTGCAATATACTGATATACTGTTTTCACACTGGCAAAATTTTGCTTAACCCCGTACTATAGATGGGGTTAGGGGGGGGGGGGGGTCTTAGCCCCACCTATAGTCCGGGGTTAAGCCTATTCCACCTTCTGTTCAGACTCATATTTACTAAAGTGGGCTAGCCCCACCTATATTACGGGGTTAACTAACCCTGCAAAATAGCAGGGCTAACCCCGCAATTGCGGTGCCAAGCAAATGAATGAGAACAGAAACAAAAAAGTAGTCCGGTACTACGCAATGGAGCGTATCGCAGCTGGCCAGATGCGAAGTAAGGAGCCCACTGTCCAATTATAACATTCACGATATCCGGAGTGAGAACAGCGTGAACTTTCTTATTCCGGAATAGGCGCTAGTACAGGACTAAAAACAGCGTGTGTGAAAAGCCAAACAAAAATAGTCCAGGGTTAAGGATAGTACGGGGCTAAGTATAGTACGAGGTTAAGCGAAACCAGTGTGAAAAGAGTATCTGTGTAGTTGGTTTCATTGGCTATACAAGTGTGTGGTGGTAGTTTCTGTAAACATGAGATTGAAAGGAGGGCCACACCCCTACTATAGCTTAATACATGTATTACTCATCAGAGTATGCCTTGTTTGAGTGATACTCTTGGAAACACACCAATAGCCACACCTATACAGCTACATGTACATGTAGTTGGCTGAAGTGTACAGCTTTAGAGCAGTTCAGGCTTTTCTAATTCATTGAAATCCCCTTTTCTGCCTAGTTGAAAAGTATATGGTTCATTGAAGAAAAAAAAAATCTTCCTCAGAGGAAATATGGCAGGTAAAATAATGGACAGCTAGCCGATATTGATAAGAGGGTATTTGAAACAACGTCTATTGTATCAAGATTTGTGGATTGTCTTTTCCAAAATATTGACATTTTGGTTATCTATCAGGTTTGCAAGGTTAAAAGAGTTCAGATGTACAATATACATGTAGGCATGCATGTACATTCACAATGTACAGTTTGTTCGCTGTCTATGTGTTATCCTTATTGATCTACATTGCTGTATTGATCTGTGGCACTATAGAGATTGTACAACATATGCTGTAGTGACAAAAGCTCTGCGGTCAAATTTCTAGTGTTGGTTGAATCTCTAATTTCAGCTGAAGACTCGATACTGTATGTCTAACCGTAACCTCAAGGCTTAAACCTTCACCTAACCTAAAACCCTTTCCATAGACCTTTGATTCAATTCAATTCGATTCAATTCAATGTGGTTAACTAGAAATACAATTGCACAATGTTTACAATGTAAAAAATGGTCATGAAATAGGATCATCAATTATACAACAAAAAAGAAATTTAATAAGAAGTTAAAACATAAATCATAACAAATCAAAATCACACTAAAAGTATAAAACTTTGGAAACAAATGATAAAGTAGGACTGGGATACAATTAGGCCTGAGTCATCACGGGTTTTGCCGAACCCGGGTTTGACTTGAAAATTTCGGGCGGGGACCGGGTACCCGAAATTTTCACCACTGCACTGACACTAAAAATCGTGTGCATGCAGCGGCGGAAGTTAGACTAAGTTGCTGTTCTAAAAATGCGATGGAAAGGACAGTTACTGCTTTCAAAACAATAAAATAATCAATTGAATTAAATTAAGATGCTTAATTTCTCATTTCAAAATGATGGCTAGCTGAACTCGATATCGAGTACGTAGCTCATGAAATATCATTATTTCTGTAAGATATTATGAATATCTATAGTATTATTTGTCAAAGCAAATAACTATTTTACGGTAATTTTGTTGAATTAGAGTCCCTCAAAGTCTTACGTGATGTTTTTTAATTGGTTCAATGCTTATTGTTCCGATCAGGTCGGATGACGGTGCAGGGATGTAAACATGCATATCATGCAAGCTCGACTCGTAACTTGTGCTTGCCGTTATACACGCATTTTTAGAACGAACGAAAGGCACTTCGATGTTATTTCAAGAGCTTTAATTTATTTTCCTTCATCAAACTATCAAGGGTAAACCATTATATTGTGGATATATTTTGACAATTAAATTAATGCCTTTAGTATTACGATTTAATTGCAAAAGTCTGATCAATATTTTAGTCTTCTGTGTGGCACTTTCTTGCTCTGTCTTCAGTGGGACATAGATCTATTTCCAGTTCCGTTTCTGAACGCACTCGATCGGTACCACGAATCGTGATTCCTTTCTTGCAGCCTCAATTTTAGAGCGATAAAAACACCTACCGTCAACTGAAACGATATCCATTTATTTCTAAAGCATATTTATTTGATTACATTGAAATATAAGTTTGTGAATTGCATATTTTTAGTTCTATATTTCAAAATATCAGTGTGAAATTTAATTTTGAAAAACCCGAAACCCGAAAACCCAAAACCGGGTTTCAGCTCGACGGTCGGGGCCCGGGCGGGGACCCGTTTCGACTCAGGCCTAGATACAATTTCACTGGAGGATCACCTTGGGTAATTGGTATGCAAGGTTAACAAATAGATATTGTAAGTCTGGAGCAAACAAAACTCTGGTACGGTTCGCTGTTGCCTAATCTACAATCAGCTATTAGGACATCACTTTGTAGAAATTGTTTGGAATACGCCCATTTACATTGCAGAAAAACCAATTTGAAAAACAGTTGATCTTTTGAACTACCATTTACTCTACTATAAAAACCCATTACAAAACGTTGGTGTTTGTTATTTTGTTTGTTTGTTGTCATTTGTGTGCATGCGCCACTTCTTGCTGTTCTGCATGCGATTGCACAGAAGCGAGGAAAGTCACATGAGCAAAAATAAAAACAATTCACTGATGTTTTGAGAAGGAGTATTTGCACTGCCAAAAGCAGCATATTATAGGTGGGCATTTTTTTAAAACCACAATCCCAAGTTTTTAATTTTTTATTCTGGTGTTTCCTTGTGTGGTTGTGGGTAGTTGCCTAGCAACTTCCGACAAGACTCCAGAATGCGAGAAAAACCAATGTTATTTGCTTGCAGTGTAAACGCCCCTAATGTTCATATCACCAATTTTGTTTCCTACTAGTAAATCAGTGTGCAGTGGTAATGGTTGAAGTGATGCAATGAACATTGGGTATTATTCTGAAATTTAGAGCATATCATATTTTGATGATGTTGATATATGATACGTTAAGTGTCATGTTTTTCAGAACTTGGCAGATACTGTGCTATATGTAGATCTTTATGTTATTGATACACATAACATGAACATGTATAATATATGCATGTTTACATAGTACATGTGTAGGGCTACATGCATTATCTTTTGATGGGAATGAAACAATATGAGATCATATTAATCTAGATATATTCCCATTTCCTTTTCTTACCAAACTAAGGATTATCTTTAATCTCCATATATATATGCCCCCCCCCAAACAACCCACAACCCCATGAAGCCATGTAGACAAAGAGGTGCCCTTGATGTGATCAAACAGAGATGTTTTGTCTAGACATTTCTTGAGGTCAGAGGTTTAACCATTGTTGAACTGGTGCAGTTGAGCTCTCCAGGCCCCGATTGGTATATAGTCCTCACAATAATAGCAAGTTGACCTTGGGTGACCTTTCCAGGTTGTTTTGGTTTGTAGTGATACTAAATACATTCTTGGCTTTAAACCTTTTGGAAATCATGGTGGTTGACTTGATTTCACCTCAGGCCCTTGCAATTTTCATATCCCGTACGGAATGGAGCATTCATGTGAGCAGTATGAATGAAAATCAGAAAAGGTTTGCATGGAAATTGAAAAAAATACATGTATGTTCCTGCAAGTGCAACCAAAGGAGTGATTATATTTGCATCAATAGCTACTTTCAAAGGTTTCTTGAAATGGGAAACGAACAAGAGCAAATAGTGTGATTCTAGCCCCTTGGCACAGCACACTGGCACAGTTGTGTATAGTTGACAATATGGAGCGAGAAAGAGAAAGTGAAGTTCACAAGAAGCAGAATGTAGACCTGGAAATTGACTGCAAAAATGGCTGCATTTTCTCTTTTTCAGTAATTGAGGTACTAATCAGGGCTAGACATTATGTCTATTCTGTTGCACATGCAGAGATAAGACAATCGTAGGCATAATCGCTTTCATTGTCTATCTCTCATCACCTCTAATCCCAGATGCTCATTGGTTATGAGTACTTGCTCAACCAATGAGCTTCTACTAGTACTACACCTCAATCAGTCAGCTGTTTAAGGTCAAGGGCACAGCCTACAGTGTAGGGGAATGGAGAAGGCTTACTGGTACTGGTAATATGTACCTACAGTCTACACCAGGACTCAGTTCGGTTTTCATGACACTACAGTCTATTGGGGAAAATGAGTATGGTAAAACCGGTCACTCAAAGATTTTTTTACTTTTTTGAGGAACTTTATGATCATTTTGAATCGCAAATTTTTTAGGGCTTCAATATTACACCATATCACAAACACTGATAACACGTAGGGCCATGCATTTCAGATTTAACATTGTTAAACGATGCCTTTAATTCAAGATGCTCATTTGTTATGACGACCTGGTCATGACCAATGAGCTCCCACTACTACACCTCAACCAGTCGGCTGTTTAAGGTCAAGGGCATAGCCGAGGAAATGGGGAATGTCTAGAGTGTTGGCATGGATCTTCAAGGGATGGTATAGGGGAATGTACATGTTGTAAATACCCTTCGTACTTGGTGTAGTACTGATCGTACACTGGCAGTGCTGGTCATAAACTCATAGGCCTAGCATAGATTTGTTGTCCTGTAAGAAATAGAAATTAGAATGAAGAATGGAGTATGGCAAGGGGGTCAGACCGGTCAGTGTACATCTGAAATGCATGCCATCTTGTTTTTACAGTCAGGTACACAGTGCTGCAGTACAAAAAAAATACACAGGAGTGCATGGGGAGGCATTTCAATGGTGAAAGCTTCAGAAAATGAAATAAGAAAGGTGTATAGAGTACCAAAGTGTGAAGTCATACCTGGTCATACTGAAAGAGAGCAACAGAGAGAGGATAGATAAGGGAGATGGAAGGGATGAAATGAGAGAGTCTCGCTTTGTTTTTAATCAGATGTAAGGTGGCATCATGAAAAGCAACATCAGACTCAGAGTCTATTGATATGCATGCAGTTATCCTTGCAGTTGCACTGACGTACTGTATGTACGTATTTATGTAAATGAATTCATGTAGTCATCATCTATTGCGCTCATAATGATTCCTACCTAACCCCTGAGGTTTACCTGGAATGTGTAAATTGATATTGATTTTTGACTTCAGTCTGTATGCTGCAATGGAAAGCTTTCCTATGGAGGTGGGGCATTGATGATGCAAATCATTAATTCATTGCAAGAGACCTGACATTTAGAGATGTGTGATAAAGACAAAGAGGAGTAGAAGTAGGTTGGGTAAGATGGCTCTTTTTCTGTCTCATTTTCCTAATTTCTGATGCATGTTTGAGTGTGCTTAATAGCGGATGGAAGACACAGTCGCGTGCAGGTTTCCATTATACTATAGCTAGGTTCATGAAGATACTTCATGAATACAACAAAATTTTGTGTGGTTATTGTAGGGAAGATAATGTGGTATACATGTATCTTGATGGTGTACCGGTAAATGATGAATGTGCTTTCAGTTTCAGTGTGTTAACTTCTAGGAACACAATTTGATTTTCTAGCAGGTTCAGAAGGTGTGTGATGTGATTATAATTGTGTAGGACATTGTAAGAAAAATATGAATCTGCTCCTTTGAAAGGGAGATTGTAAATGTATTTCTTTTGGTTTTTTGTTTGTTGCTTGTGTATTGTTAAATTGCAGCTCTTCTCGCAATCCTGTAATGGGCCTATAGAGATAAATTGCTTTATGCTCTTTTGTATTTTTCCTCCACTGATTTTAAGAAACTAGACAAGAAGAGTGAAGAGACCATTAGGAACAGCTGTAGAATGTAGGTCAGGTCTATGACCTTTGCCTTTGTTGACACTCTGTTTTTGTGATACTGGCTAGCAAGGCATGGTTGTTTTGTTCTTGTCCAACACTTTGGCTGTATGAGGAAGATACACTGTTTTATTGACTATTTATGGTTCCTCTGTAACCTCGTATATTGCTACAGATTGTTATATGTATAACATGCCACTGAAGGTGGTGCCATAGGCAATATGTTTTGGAGTAGTCTGCCCTGCTTTTATTTAAGAACTATTGGAGGCATAGGTTTTAAACTTGATTATACAAGGCATTTATATCACCATTATGAGATGGACTATAGCATTCATGTCCAGAGAGTTTGGACATCATAGGCTAGAGAGTTGGACATCATAGGCTAAAGAGGTCTTTAAATACACAAAATAGGAATTACAACTAATTATGTATTTTAGGGTAAACTGGGTCATACAGGTAGGTCATAAAAGTTGCCCTCCCCCCCCCCCTCCTCAAAACTCAGTAGTAGAGAACTTGGGGCACTTGAGTGTATTTATATTCATATGGCTTTTACACAATACATTTTATTACATGTACTACATGTACCTTGTATCTTCCTGTACATACATGTACATGTACATGTATGTACTCTTTTCATCTTGTCTCCAATTATTGCATCCCCCATTATTTATGATTTTCAATTCTGATTTTTCATAAGGCGCTGTAGATAAAAGTAGACAGGTTTGCAGCAATTTCATATTGCACATTGTAGATATCGGCCTATAGATGATACGAGTACATGTTATGTATATGTTGTTGTTGTTCACAAACTGGAAGGAACTTGAATCCGTCTGAATCCCTTGGAATCTTAAGTTGCTCAGCTAATCCCACCATAGCCTCTTGTCGATGCCCTCGCGCTGTTGGAGTCTCTAAATTCTGACGAGCGAAGCGAGTCAGAGAAACCGAGGCGCTTGCGCGGAGGGCCTCTTGACAAGTGATCTGAATTTCATATGTTTTACATTGTTTGGCAAATATTCCGACCCAGCAGAGTTCGGTGAAAGTCATCCAATCAGAGAGAGCTACTATGACGTAATATCTACCGCTCTGTGCGAATTCCCTCCGTGAGAGCGACACTGGCCGCCTAGTTGTAGTCTGCAAACACAAACCCTGGTCAGTCGTAAAAGAGAGTGTGCACTATGAGACTACCATATGCCATGTACTATAGCTGCTCTTGACCTATATTGGTACAACCAGTAGGTACCAGTAGATAGCTGGGCTAGGCTTCTCTCAAGGCACAATGTTTTTTTGATAAAGTGTCAAATTAGGGTCTGTGCTTGCAGACTAGCCTAGTTGGGCAAACCCGAACACACACGTACACATACACAATCGCTGCGGTCTAGACATGCATAATTCAGTAGGAAATCGGGTCTCATGAATATATAATTCAGATCACTTGTCAAGAGGCCCTCCGCGCAAGCGCCTCGGTTTCTCTGACTCGCTTCGCTCGTCAGAATTTAGAGACTCCAACAGCGCGAGGGCATCGACAAGAGGCTAATCCCACCATAACATCACAAAATGACTCATCAACTTCCAATGCAAGATGATATTAGTAAAGTCAGTGTTTTGATTATACATGTTTATGGGCCTTATATCAATACTGCAATTTGCCCTGAAAAAGTGCTTTGTCATGGTCAAGATAGAAATGTTATGAAACCAGGACGCACATATAAGTCCATGTTATTACAGATAAAGGACAGAAGTTGAACATCTTTGTCTGACTCTATCTCTTTGTTCAAATCTCCCAAGGCTTGTTACAATGGATCTACAGGTTCCACGTGGACGAAACAAGTCTACCCTTCGACCTTACGACATTGTAAATTTCCTGTTCGCTTTGGGCAAGAGGGAGATATTGCTTAATAAAGCTCAGTCTTGATCTTGAGTGTAATACTGGTACATGACTGTATGTGCATGGTACATGTATTACCATAAAAGGGCATAACCCTTTAGGTTAGTCTGTTCTTACACTCGTATGTATTGGAAGGCCTTGACGTTCAAAAATATATATCTCTATTTCATTAATGAGGAATATTTTCCTTATTTTGTATATAATAATAATATTGGATATTTATATAGGGCACATATCCACCATGCATCGTGCTCAAGGCGCTCCAACATTACTCCGGCTCTGCTAGGCAGCTGATTTTGGCGCTCACAGCATTAAAAGAATTCCTTTATACCGGTACCCATTTAACACATGCGTGGAGAGAGGCAAATATAGATTAATATCTTGCCAAAGGACATCAGTGCCATGGTGGGACTCAAACCACGGACCCTGTGATCTACAGTCCACGACTTATCCACTAGACCTCAACACTAGACCACAAATAATATTTGTTACAAAATCTGTGGCATACAAGTTACAACCAAACTTCCTTTTCTGATGAAATGTTGAAGTGTATATATTGATAAATGCGATTCATTGAATAATGAATACCTTTATTCATTTAATGGAAGAAAGGAAGCTCTGATTGTTTTGGCAATGTAAACACAAGACATTGGGAAGGGCAAATAAATATATTCTGTGACATAACAGCATACGTTTCAGTTGACGATTCCATTTCATTATTTGTTCATTATTATTGACATATCAATAATGTGATATCATTGATATGTCTTTCCACTATTAGAATAGAAATATGTAAACAAACATTATATGTTTAGTTAACTGTCGTACAGTAGTTGTCATGAACACAGTCAGACGAAAACAATCAATCATTACATCCACAAATAGAGACCTCAGTATGTTATTGAGTGCCTGCTATTAAAACACAGAGCCTTCTAACAACCCAAATACATGTGTAGGCAGACGCTGCGTTCCTATCGACGACGTGTTTAATGGTTTATGCGTCACTCAAGTACATGTATGTTTGCTTGCACATGAGGGATAAGTGTAGTCACACAGTCGGATCTGTGCAGGGGAAGCTTTTAAAGGAACTGTAAATGTGTATGGTAATTGAGAAGAATGTTAGCCAGACACGTACTAAATCCAGATGGTATAGTGACATTTGGTTGACCTCCTAAGGTTAAGGATTTGTCTCAAGCATAGAAGATTTTGACTGGAAAAATGAATTGGAAAAAAATGTTATTGTTTTGTTAATGTTAGATAGTGACAACATGAAAAAGAATGGAAAGTGCTTTATTTTCGCTCGCGGTACACTGTTATCGCACTGACACGACGAATCATGAATGAAAGTGAAAGCGAACGTGAATGTCTGCGAAATAAGAAGGCAGCTCGCAACATACGTCACAATTTCGATACTATCGGTTATTTTTTGGCGATCGTTTCATGCCCATGTAACGCATTTGCATTTGGGGGGCGGCTGATTTTCGATAAAAAAGTCGATATATCTTCGTTATGTGATCATGGATTTTAATGAGACTTGTATCATTCTTCATGGTATTATTAGGTCTATATCGTCAGCTAAAGAAAATCCTGGGGTGGACTATCCCTCTAACTGTGTATTCCAAATCTTATTGAATCTCATTCAAGGTCATTCTTTTGAAAACAACAATATAGCAGGTAATTTAGACATGGCCAAACAGACAAAATAAACATGCTTTATAGTAGGCCTCTCCACTCATTTTAGAAATTCATGTTTCCAAAGTATTTTTGAATCTGTGTGGACATTATAAAAAGTGTAAAAATGGGAGATCTCAATATTTGCATTGAAAGCCTCTCTACCTTTTCCCCCTCATTTATTGCACTTCTGCAGAAGATGAGATACAATGGAAAGCATTCAATAAGGGTGAAATATATATACATGTACTATCTATTCCCTTTGTTGGTATTTTATGTAAAAATAACATATATCTTTCTATCTTTTTATCTTGTTTATTGCAGGTATATGGGCATAGGACTATCTACTGAGGAGTTTGGAAATAATATGAGCAAATTACCAGGTATGCTATCTAATGAGATCAATAAATTGAAGCATGATTTTTTTCAGACATGCAGTGTCGTTTTACACAGTGCTCTTGATTCATGTAGAAAAGGAATGGGAGCTAAGTGATTGTCAAGCATACATGCATATGCTCCTCATTGGTAACAACGTCACGAGCAATTAATTGATTTTTGTATGATATCCAAGAGTGACTCAGCAAAAATTTGCACGTCAGGGTATCATTGACAGGAAAGGAAATATAACAATTGGATTGAAGAAATGACACAAAGTTTCCATGGAGATAAATCTGAAACGTATATCATTATAGGCAAGATCATTATTATTAATAATTATGAGCCAATATTGGTTTTTAGTGAAGTTGGATTAAAATGGGAATAAGAGAAATGTAAATAGAAAGAACAGAGTAGATGGTATGGTAGTAACCCCGAAGTCAAAAGATGGAACCTAAGTTTTCTTTTTATTTCCTTTATCCCAGTGTACAATTTGGAACATTTTATTTCAGGTATCGTAACTATTAGTAGTCAGACACAATGATTGTTTATCTTTGATGAAAAAATAGTCTTAATTTAATTAAAATTCAAAGATTTTGTTTAGAGGTTTTATTCAAAATAACTAACATGCATGTATGATTTCTTCCACCCTCCCCCGTTCTACTTGATTTTTTTTTTCAGGCTGGGACAAGCACTCTTATGGTTACCACGGCGACAACGGACATACATTCAACTCTGCAGGGAACGGCCAGCCTTACGGTCCAACGTTTACAACAGGTGACGTTGTAGGATGCGGAGTGAATCTGGTTGACAACACATGTTTTTACACTAAGAATGGTGTTCATCTAGGTGAGAAAACATGTATTTTAAAGTAAAAAATTGAATAATTGTAATGATTGCAGCTTGTGAAGTTCTGTAAAATAGGAATAAAAGGAAAAGTTATGAACCAATTCGTAGGGGTTGTATGAGCTGTGGAAAGCTTTGCTTTTAATTTAGCTGGATTGCTTCAGAGTAGGATTAATATGGAGTCATACATTGTAGGGAGGCCTGATAAAGTATAGTAAATTGCACTTCTGTTATTCGGAATGTTAATCTAGTCACCTTTCGCAGAGTGCATTTATTACGAATCGTGTAAAAGTGAAGTGAGGAGAAGTACAAGTCCTATTTAATGAGGCTTCATTTCCTTTCATTTCCTTTACTTGATGACAAACAAGCCAGTAAACTGCAATCTAAACCAACCAAACTAAACAGGATACTATAAAGTTGATGTGTACACATACCCAAACATATCGAGATATCCTTGCATGTCAACATACCCATACACTGTTCCTTGACATAAAACCCTAGTGTAATGACCGCAAGATATTTGTATGTGCAATGTCACGGGTTAAATCAAGATTGTAGAGTCCCCCAGTGACAGGCTGTGTAGAAGACCCCTTCATCCATGGGTAATAATGTTAAAGGTAAAGACCAGTATTGGTAACGCCCCAATTTCAAAAAATGAAATGGAAGCTCTCATTACCAATCATGTGAAAGAATATGTTTTGACTAATACATGATGATAAAAAATTTGCCGGGAAACCGCCTACTAATTCATATATTTGGTAAATTTGTTTCTCTCATGGTCGTGTGAGAGATATAGGGTAGTCCCATATACATCTTTCTGTGTATAGTGCTTGTAACTTTACGAAGAATGGGCCAAATTTCTTATCATTTTGATGATTCCAGAACCTTGCAGATGCTAGATGCTAGATGATCAACCTTTTCTGATCGATTCCACAACGTTTCTTTCACAATGCAATCGCATGACCATTACTGGTCTTTACCTTTAATGTAGAATGTAGATCAAAACTGCATTGATCCAGGGTGTGTTCAAACTTGATGAATATGTAAGCATAGCACCCACAATCCATCTAGTACCAGACCCTAGTGTAATGACCCCAAGATGTTTTAGGTGTGCAATGTCACGGGTTAATTCAAGATTGTAGAGTCCCCCAGTGACAGACTGTGTAGAAGACCCCTTTCATACATGGGTAATAAAGTAGATAAAAACCACATTGATCCAGGGTTCATTAAGAAGCTGTGTATATGCGCCAGTGCCCTTTGGTAAGGCATTAATCCTCATTACCAGGTCCCTCGGAGAGGACCTAAAGCCGTCGGCCGTCTGGTTGCTTACTTACAAGCATTTATGCTTTCTTAGCAGTCAGGTAACATAACCACCACCATTCATTCATTCATTCATCGTTATTCACAGACCCAAGATCGGTGTAATTTAGCAGACTCATTTCAGACTTTTTGGCTACATATAAAGCAAAGCACTCGCAATCCATTTAACTTTTGTTAAACCCTTGTGTAATGACCCTGAGATGTTTAGGTGTGCAATGTCACAGGTTAAATCAAGATTATAGGGTCCCCTGTTGAAAGCTAGTAGATAAGGCCCATTTCATACAAGGGTAATTCTAGATTGATTTGTGGTAATATTTGGTCTGTTGTGCCATGTTCATGTACATGTACATCAGATTGTGTACATGTATAGATTAAGATCAATTCATGGTGTTAGTCTGGTGACAAGCATGTAGCATACATTGGCGTGACATCGCAAATCCATCTAGATTGGTCCTGTATGCGCAATGCATGGAAAACAAGTCATTGAGATGTTTAGTCCTAATACACATGTACTTCCATGTTCAAGGAGTGGACACATACACCAAGTCGATGAGCGGGAAATTTGGAGTGTCGGGGGGGATTCCCCAAACATGTACATAAAATATGTTGATTTCATCAGCTTAATTTTACATAGTAACATCTATGTAGTTGTACATGTAGATATGACTTTCCACATAGAAATAGGGAGGTTTTGGGATACTGCCAAGTTGGAAGCTGCATGCACTTATTATTTTTCATGTAGAATGATTGAAGCTGTTATTTCATCAAAATGCATTCATTTCAGGATTCAAGATTGTTGAAAAACATGTTGTTTGTTGGCTATTTGACATTGGATTTAGATATAAATGTAGAGACAGGAAATAATGAAGGAAATACATGAATGGTAAAGTGCAAGTGTTATAACTCTTATACAAAATCAGGCATTTATCCCATTACCATATTGTATGTTTTTACTAAAATCAGTTAATTTGGGTAAATGAAAATGAATTTGCTTTAATTTATGAAAATGTTGCAATGTTCACACTGTCATTACAAATACATCTCAAATAGATTATAATTTGAGGGCCCATGATAAGTCTCTGTGATAATTGCATTTACATCTTGATGTAAAAACTCTTTGCTTTATATACTTTTTTCTTTAATTATATATGAACTCTTTGCTTTATCTTTGTATCTTTCTACAGGTATTGCATTCACAGATCTGCCTGTAAGTATTATCCTCCCATCTCATTTGCATGATTGTGGATTTATTTGATATCCTTGTATCCTTCACCTTTAAGAGGAGACATATGGAATTGCGAAAAATGTTATCGTAATATGAATGACTATATTTGAATGAGAAAGTGACAATGTAAAAACTGCAGTGATAGATCCACAAGGATTGTTCATATGGAGTAGTAAAGACTGAAGAACAAAGATCTTTCTTTAACTCGATAGATGCTTGAGGTAATTCCTCAAGCAAAGCCTTTTTGTTCTGCACACCTTCATGATCTATAGCTGCTTTTTATGCCTCCGTTACGAAGTAGCCGGAGGCATTATGTTTTCGGGTTGTCCGTCCGTCCGTACGTCCGTCCGTACGTCCGTCCGTACGTCCGTACGTCTGTCCGTACGTCCCGTTCTCGTGATCGCGTTATCTGAAGAACCGATTGATGGATTCTTGCAAAACTTTGGTCATGTATGTATCTTGCAGAGCCGATAAACTGATTAGATTTTGGGGTCACAAGGTCAAAGGTCAAAGGTCACAGGGCTCATTATGTATGCAAAAACAGCTCGTGATCGCGTTATCTGAAGAACCGATTGATGGATTCCTGCCAAACTTTGGTCATGTATGTATCTTACAGAGCCGATGAACTGATTGGATTTTGGGGTCACGAGGTCAAAGGTCAAAGGTCACAGGGCTCATTATGTATGCAAAAACAGCTCGTGATCGCGTTATCTGAAGAACCGATTGATGGATTCCTGCCAAACTTTGGTCATGTATGTATCTTACAAAGTCGATGAACTGAATAGATTTTGGGGTCACAAGTTCAAAGGTCAAAGGTCATACGGCTTATTATGTATGCAAAAATAGCTTGTGAACGCATTCTCATTAGAACTGACAGAGGGATTACTATTTAACTCGGGACATCTTGCAGAGCCTATGAACTGAGTAGATTTTAGGGTCATGAGGTCAAAGATCAAAGGGTCATATATGTATATGAGAAATTGCTTGTAATCACGATATTTTGAGAACCTGTTAATAGATTACAATTGAACTTGAACTTGACAAATTTCTTCTGTTTTGGTTTGTAAAATTGCTCTATGACGGAGGCATCATTTCGACTGCGCGCAGTTGAAGTTCCATCTAGTTGTTATATCATTTCAAAACTGTATAATTTCAGAAAAATCTAATACAGATCAAATAAGTTAAGGTAAAACCTCATTGCTCAATAAAGTGATGTAATCGTGTTATGATTGATGAATAAACCATGGGGTAAAGTAAACGTGCAACAATGCTGAGGACAGCTGTTGTTATCAACTCAAGTTCATTTCATGGTTCAACTGGCCCTGTACTCTGGCCCACTACTAGTACTTCAACTGTTGGAAAAAGCTTGCTACAGAAAGTTAGGAAGAGTTTGATGTGAGTCATCGCTCTGGGTATCTCGCTCTTTCCTACCCGATTCAATTTCCCCTGAGGAAGCCCATGTCAGTAAACCCTCATGATGTTGATTGTGTTTGGGGAGGAACGTTTTTGGAGGTGAAGGCTGGCTGTTTATGGGAGGGCTGTTTGGGGTGAGGAGCGCTGTTGCACCCATCTTCCTGCAGGTGTGTCCGTAGGTCAAACCAAACGAGAAGTGAAGGTTCTCCCTCCCCACTGGCTTGAGGTTGCTTGAATTGAACCCGATTGTATCGGTTCAGTGACCTACGGATGAGATTTGTAAACAAACATTGAGCCTAGCAGGTGAAGAACATATCTTACATTCGATTTGATGGAAAGTTGGCTATGCTGAGGCTTTTGCCATATGATTTGCAGGCTCACATTACACTGCTGTGGATTTTACTGGATGATGCAGGACCTTTATGTTTTCATGTGAATTTTCATGCAAGATCAGGAGTCGCCCCCATGTAAAGCGGTGCGATGGAGGGACAAAAGGTAGAGCATACATGTAGTGCAGGGATTCCTAAAAACGTGGGCATCGAAGTACCGTAATCAATATTGAAAGGTCTGTAACACAAGCAAGGACATGTTGCTACATGCAGAACAGAGAAAGAGAGAGAGTGACAAAGGGTTTATAATGTGCTTTTAAGCCTCCATCAAACCTTTCAGCCATAGAAAGTTCATTGACCCCTAGAATCCAGTGAATCAGTGGCAACAGCTCTTTGGAAATAAAAAGAAGTACCCGTCTCCAAAAGCAATGCATTCTCAAATTCTACAAATAGTTGTAATATTGATTTGTACTTACGTGACGAATGAAGGGGTGGTAAAAGGGAAAGCATAGAATACTGGCAACAATAATATGATAGGATAAGGGTTAATAATTAGCGGCTACACCTAGCTGCTTCTGTTGTAGCGTGTTACTGATTATACATGTAGGATAAACCTTGAGCATGTTGGATTATGGGTGACTTAGATCACACCCTGTTCTTTCTAGGAATAACCGTGCAACTCAATAGGTACCAGTAAGGGATGTGGTTGTGATTAATAAACAAACATTATTACAATGTATGTATCAAGTACCAGGTATTATGGTGTATCTTTAGATATCATTAATTAACTGAAAGACCTGAGCATAGGATAGGAAATGTGAAGGGTATGATACTTTACACAACGTTTGCCACCTTATATCTGGACGAGGCTTAATAAACAAACAATATCATTATAAAATCAATTTCTTATAATCATTTCATAAGAATTGTCTCGATTCATTTCTTCATTAGGTTACAGGGTAAGAGGAATTTGTGCAGAATAAGTACAGACACTTCACTCTCCGTCTGTTTTCATAAGTACGAGCCATTGCTCAAAACTACCCTCATTTAATTTATAGACCCAGCTCGCACGGAATCTTAGCCTTGGAAGATATATTGTTGTGGTATTGTGCTAAGTAAATGTATTCTCTGTAATATCCAATATAAAGATACTGCCATGATATGATATATCACGTTGGATGAAGCCCTATAGGGCTGTAACGTAACTCACCGCTTGTCAAGCTACAGCAGACATTCTGATTCTCTCATACTATATTACACTCCAGCCTTGGCTAAACTCACTGTTTATTTATTAATTTCACCCAAATAAGTGATTCCCGTGAGATAACAGATCAGGAATATCGAGAATATTAATTTACAAGGCAAGGAAAATATGGTGAGGTATCTAAATTATTAATGTTTTCCATCAAAAGTAGTTTGTACATGGGAAGAGTAATGCAAATATTTCTGTCAACATGCTTTAAATACTTGGATTGTCTTCTCTGATTCTGAACAATTAAGATTTTTTTGTAAACGTTTGGACAACATTGTATAAAGCAATTACAGTGTCTAAACTGTTCCTTGGGGTATTACCCTTCAATCTTAGACCCCGTTCTCACTCACTTTGAAAGTGGTCTTAGTTAGACCGCTCCAGAGGAACGGGTCTTGAGGAACGGTTGGCGAGCGTTCACACTCCGAGCAGTTTTTTATGGCTCAAACCGCTCCACGAGTCAAAGTGGTCTTGTCGCTATGGCAGCTCAATTTTTTCGCGCGCAGAATACAAACCGTATGTACCGTACTACATGTTTCGCACCGAAGGTCACTAGCTCACTTCCGTTCAAAGTACGCTTTCCGTTCACATTGCACGTTAGAGCGCTCCAAACCACTCTTAATAAGACCACCTCGGAAGGTGGTCTTCTGGAGCGGTCCAGAAGTCCACTTCCTGGACCACTTTGACCGTTCTCACTCACCTAAGAACCGCTCCTGAGGAACGGGTCTTAGTTAGAGCGCTCCAGAGCGCTCCAACGAAGTGAGTGAGAACGGGGTCTTAGCTGCAAATTGAACTTGCCTTTATGGACCTAATGAACATGGAAAAGCAGCTGAAATGCAGGCTAGTAGGGGCCTTGTTGACAATATCTTTTGGGAGCAATGTTAGAGGAGTGAGGGAGTGAGGTAGGGCTCAGCAGGTAATACATCCTATTAAATACATCATGTCTGATCAAAGGGGAAATGGTTTATGACTGTATTACAACCTCATCACAGTGACAAGATACCATGTATACTAAATGCCTGTTGTTGTTTTTGTTTTATTTCTTGACTATGATGTTATTGGCCTGTCACAAGAAACTATTTTAGGTTGCAGTCTGGAGACATCCAATTAAAAAGCATGCTAGAAATTAATAAATCTTTCAATGCCCAGGATATTTAGAAAGTTAAACTTGTGAAAGTCTCATGATGGTTTCTTGCATTAGCCCCTAGATCCCTTAAAAATAAAAGTAGCAACTTTCTTGCTGAAAAAGTTAAAATGTTGATCTTTGATGGCTTGAAAATCTTGACTTGTAAGTTGTACTACCGGACATTGAGATGAAATTATTTGTTAGGTTTCTATTTCCTGCGATAGAAATAACAATTTTAATACTGGTTGACAATTTTTTTTTCTTCTCAGATTGTTTTGACGATGTCATGGCAACTAAGAGCATTAGTTGTTGTATCCATCCATGTAGAAATTATAATAAGAATAGAAATTAGTTGAAAACTACCCCAAAATTACTGTGGGACAACCTAGTACTACTCCTTTTCATTGTTTGAAAGTACACATGAGGCTGCATTTTGTATTCAAAATAATTTTACTGCAATTGATTTTCACACAGATGAAGAGCATCATATTAATTACATGTTTATTTATTTATTTGATATCAATTTGGACTTTTGCCAAATTATACATGACCTTATGTTATGATAATTGATACAGTATATGTTGCCAGGATGACAATAACACATTTACAAATAATTCCTATGTGCGATAAAATATGTGGTTTAAATTTCAACAGACATTCTATTCTATGCTATTTTCTAATTGGCATTTTAATTTGTCCATGGTCTGTGAAGACACTAAAGATATTTTGATTTTAATCAATACGTGTAGGTCTGTAAAGTGTACATTGTAAACATGGTTTAGAAAGTGAAAGTGCCAATCTCTTATTCTGGGGAAGTTGTACTTAAAGTTAGTTTATATTGAATTACTTTCAAAACATCAATACATCACTATTTCAACACTGCTATTGTTTTGTGTTATGTTTGAAATGTGAAACACTGTTTGGATAACATTGTGAGCAGTGACCAGATAAATGCTGTTGTGTGCCAATTATGATAATTGTTTTACAAAGCCACTTGAACAGACATTGTCATCACATCTTGATCATCAATCATCAACTTGGCCGTTTTTGACAAATTTCCTGAATTTTGTGGTTTGGCGCTACAAGTTAAGATTCATGGTCCTAAAAGGGGTTAATACCCAAGCAAAATGAACAATTTCTCCATGATTGATGTGTATTTTAGTTGCATCACCAAAACTCTTTTGATGGTAGAGATGTTTTGAATGAAAATAATCTTAGAAAATTCTACAATTGACAGCACATTGAAACACCCAAGAGAAGTATTTTTCAATTAGAATTGACTTTTTTTTTTTTTTACTGTTAAATACATTTTTTCTGTGTACATTTTCAGTTTTGTTACATGACTTAATAAACGGTAAAGCAATGAAAAAATTATAATGTTGCCAGCAGTGGCGTACACAGGATTTTTTCAAGGGGGGGGTTTTAACATTTTGAAATCGGTCGCTGAATAAGCGGCGGGGGGGGAGTAAGAGGACACTTTTTTTTTTGGTCTCGAAATTTGAAAATTTGAAATAAAACAAAAACAAGGGGGGGGGGTTTTCCTCCAAAACCCCCCCCCCCCCCCCCCCTGCGTACATCCTGGTTGCCAGGTTGAAACAGTGAAGATGATTAATATAGCATTTCAAAAAATCCCTGTCGTTAAGAGCTAATGACCAATTGATCACTTTAATGACGCTGGACAGTTGGGCAGGGCCAAAATGCAAATTTTCTATTTTCAAGGGCTACTTTAAAGAAAAAGCATGACTTTATTGACTTGCAAATCATTGTATTGATTTATTTTTAGCATCATTACCCATTAACAGAAATAATATTTAGGAGTGTAGAGGCTAGAGGGTCTTTACAAAAAAACGTGGGGCCCTGTTATAAAGTTTGAGGTTTAAGTTTAAAATGCATGGTCACTGACAGGTGGTTATCTCATCAAATCAGCTCTTAATTAACAAAAGAAAAAGGGGACCATGGCCATGGGGACCAATGGTCACCGATTAGGCATTTTTTGGCTATATAAAGGGCGCAAGTAGCTATAAGTAGTGCAGTGGGGCTTTAAAAGAAGGAAAACAACATTAGTGTCAAAAAGCTGACACTCTGAATTATAAGTAGTTTAGGGAAACTTTAATTTATCCTAGCAGTACGTGGCATTGTATGTTACCCTCTAAGTGACTCATACGCACACAGCTGACTGTATTAAGTTAGTCTTCAAGGCACACTAACTATATCCATTCTGTACTAGCAGTCCTAGCTGAGCCAATTAAGGGAGGGGGTAGCTAGAATAGCATTCGTGACTTGCTCTCTCTCTTCGTTGCTTGAACCAAGTGTGCATCCTTGCATCACCTTAGTCACTCTTCAGTGTGATCATTGATTGCCAAGCGTATGTGTCTTTTGGGATTGTGAACGGGATAGGGGTGTATGTGCAGAACATAAATCGGGCAGTTCTATTGTTAACTTACACTGGTAACAATGCAGGCATGGCTGACTACAATGGAAAGGTTTGTGAATAATATCGGTACATTGTAGCCTTTCTGTGGCAGTTTCTCAAGGCATGCATATGGATTTCACCATGAATTCATGCTACATGTGAACTAAAATCTTGTATGTGTGTGTGTGAGAATGCTCATTGCTTGTACACATATATGCAAGATCATACCTCACAAACCTCAACCATATTTCCCCCCAAGAGTGAACTTGCCAGATATTCAGAGGCCTAAAGGTTCTACTTAATTTGTTCCGAAGGAAAAATCAACCCGATCTACTGTTGATTTTAATATTCAACCCTCCTAATTCTAAATTTTTGTATAAATGTTTTTTTTCTTTTCAGGGCAATCTGTATCCGACTGTAGGTCTCCAGACACCTGGTGAAATCGTTGATACAAACTTTGGTCAGAGTCCCTTTGTGTTCAATATAGAAGACCTCATGCAGGTATGTCAATTGTATAATTCTCTATAGGTCTGTTTTCATCAGTCGAGTTTACCAAATAACCCGCTATTTTCAGACTCGTGATATTATCCCGAAGCTCGAAATTGCATCTTCACCAGACAGATACGCTCATCACAAGCTAGCTCGGACAGGCGCAAATTAGCACACTATTTCACAAATAGCGGGTTGTTTGGGAAACTCGAGCTGATGAAGACGAGCCTTATTTCAATACTATGGACTGTTTTGAATGTTTACATGAAGGGCAATCTAGTTCTTTTGTATTTTGTGGTAAAGTTATTGGAAAGTGTGGCTTAGATCTTGATCCTGGATTTTTTTTTTTAATTAAAAAAATGAAATATCCATTATCAGTTACCGGTACATATTTTGAAATTGCTGTAGATCAGAGCCCAGTTTGAATAAATTTGAATTATTATTTAGTGATACATGTAATATGAAACTAAACACTCAATTAAGCACGTTCATTGATAAAGTTAAATAGAGCATAGAATGAAACCCTGTTTTTTCACCTTTGAGAATGAAATGCCAAGATGAAAATACCAAAATGAAATATTCATTTTAAAGGTAAAGACCAGTATTGGAAACGCCCCAATTTCAAAAAATGAAATGGCAGCTCTCATTACCAATCATGTGAAAGAATATGTTTTGACTAATACATGATGATAAAAAAAATTGCCGGGAAACCGCCTACTAATTCATATATTTGGTAAATTTGTTTCTCTCATGGTCTGGTGAGAGATATAGGGTAGTCCCATATACATCTTTCTGTGTATAGTGCTTGTAACTTTACGAAGAATGGGCCAAATTTCTTATAATTTTGATGATTCCAGAACCTTGCAGATGCTAGATGCTAGATGATTAACCTTTTTTGATCGATTCCACAACGTTTCTTTCACAATGCAATCGCATGACCATTACTGGTCTTTACCTTTAACACAACTAAGTGATTTTTCAAATTAGACACCTCCCTCCCCCCCCCAAAAAAAAAAAAAACATAATGTAATAGTGCTAAATTACACATTCAATTCAACTATTATTTTATTTTGCCAAATGGACTATTGATAAAAAAGAAACTATTATTTAATAGTTGTAATTTAAACACCATTTCTTGATGCAGGAAATGAGGATGAAGACAAAGATGACGATAAAGAATTATCCAGTACCAAACGACCAGGGAGAATGGCAATCAGTGCTACACAGGTATGTACAATATCTCTTCTGCAAAACACATTGCAGCATATTGGAGGAACATTGTTTCTTCTGTAGAAGTCATTTGCATCAATAGTATCATCATTGTCATGAGGCGTTTGGGAAGACAGCAATTAGTCAGTACGCGAGGATAAAGCTGTCACTCAACTTTGAGGTTCTTTCAGTTTGGTGGTTAGTCAGGAACAATGACATTGTTTTTCTTTGGGTGAGCCATTATTGATAGGTTGTTGATCCACTACAGGAAAGCTGGAACAGTCTAAAAAGACAATTTGGAAAAGCCAGAGTAATCTTTTAAAGAGACAAACCTGAGGAGATGAAATCTTTTATTACATCAAATTAAATGTTACACTACAGAGTTTATCGATACATTGTAATTATACAAGTTGGATTATGAGGACATTAGCCATTACTACATGTAGATAAAGTTTGATTGGATATTCCATGATAATTCTTCGATCATGCATGTCTTTTCTTCAATTTATTCCTTTCTTTTAGAATCGTGTCGACATATCTAGTTCACCATGGTTACAGTCAAACGGCAGAGAGCTTTGCTCGGAGTACAGGACAGACAATAGCTGAAGATGTCATGTCAATTAAAAACAGACAAAGTGAGTTCCATTTCCTTAATACCTCATTTGCTAATCCTCTTGGCAATAATGTTACTTGTAAATATATGTTTAGTGGCTAAATATAGTGACAACTGAAAATTACCCTTCAGATTTACAACAAACCAACAAGAAAACACAGAAATGTAACATCAACTAATCTTGGTAGAGCATGATAATGTCCTGTAAAATATATAAATATAATCATACCATATCAATCCTTAGCAAAGCTTGCAGATATTTCAAGAATGACTTTGTTATAATTATGTATACCCAGGAAATAGATAAATAAATGAATGAGTATATAAATGAATAAAATAGACAGACAGACCAAGAAATGAAGAAACGATAAATGAATAAATAAATAAATATAAACAAATTAACGTTTGCTGTAAACTGTCATACATCAATGTTTAGGTACTTGACATTTTGTACTATACTCTCATACTGGATGAATTTGTTTAATTGCCACTTGAATTCATATGCTGGTAGGAGCTGTGTACTCACTCTCATCACACAGTATGTACAATACATACAAACATTGTTATCATTAGCTGGTTGTCCTCCGGGAGTAACAATACTCATTTTCTATCCAAACAGTGATTCCAACTGATTACCCATGATGCAATTAGAATGGGGTGTGGGTTTTTATTGTCAGGTTGCCATGGTAATCAATCGAGTTCGCTTACATTCCCCCCTGAAACCTTGTGTGATTTATTGCATGATTACAGCCCAGATTGTAATGGTTGAACATAATTATCTTGAAGTTGGTATGGAAATTACGTGTGGTGGCAATGCATGTAATATTTGTGTATGCTTAAGATTTCACGAAAACATTGTTGCAAGATTTTAAGCAGTTTTGATTAAGAAAGTATCCCAGAAATAATTGGAAACATAATTCTTTTTCATTATGACTATTCCTAGTCATGTGCTTTATACATGTATATAAACAATATAACCCAGACAAATTAATAGAATGTGTTGAGGATGATAGTTCCATACATTTTTTTTCTCACAATAGTGCTACCGGTATTCCAATTTGAAGATCCCCAAACCAGTAACTAATCCCTTCATTTCCATGGTAATATTTAACAGCAGCATTGAATTGAAACTTTTGAAGGGTGATAGAGAAACATGTATTTATGTATTGTTTCATATTGATGCTACGATCTTCTTTCTTTAATTTTGCAGAACTTCAAAGACTAGTATTAGCAGGGTGCATGGGTGAAGCAATAGCAACGACACAGAGACTCTATCCTAGTTTACTACAACAGAATCCCAATCTAGAATTCATGCTCAAATGCCGCCAGTTTGTGGAGATAGTGAGCGGGACGGAGAGCGAGATACGGCCTCCCCGCAACGAGCCACGTAGCTCACGCTCATCACGGTCCAGCAGTAGACACGCAAGTCCAGCCATGAGCCCTCATCGTGATACCACTGCACCCTCCTCCTCCTCCTCCGCGTCGTCCGCACATCTCAGTATATCATCACCGTTGGCAACGGACCCTCTTCAACAAATGCATCATTCAGGGATACCAGGAGGTAGCAGTAGTAGTAGCAGTAGCAGCAGCAGCGGCAGGCACGGGAGTAGTCTGCTCAACACTTCCAAACCTATATCACCAAAGAGTCCTAAGAACTTACAACAACAGCAGCAACAACAACAGCAGCAACAACAACAACAGCAACAACAGCAACAACAACAACAGCAGCAACAACAGCAGCAAGAAGGACTACCCACAAACTCTGCAATGACCTCAACCATGAATGCCCTCAACCTCACTACAAACGGTAGTGTCATGAACGGTTCCTCAAGGATAATAAACCAAGAGTTGGATATAGACATGGACGTAGACTCTCATGAAACCAATGGTGTTCATACGAATGGAAACAGTAGCAATGGACATGCTGTGACAAACGGAAAGGCGTTGTCTTCGTCGGTCAATGGTGTGTGCCCGCCTGCAGAAGATATGGAAACAGATGATCTAGGTGAGTTGGTTGGTATTGCTTCTCGTACAAAATGCTTTACTTACTGTAAACCAGAAGCTTACATGTTCCTGAAATGTTCCTGGATTTTGTGAGTGTTTAAGATTCACAAAAGTTTCATGGTGCTCAATGACACAACACTGAATTTTAGCAATTTGCAGAAGTTTCATGCCTTAAAAATTGCTGTCATTTTAAATTGTGAAAATGTCATGTTGTCAGTTCTTCTTTTACAGTATGACCACAAGTGATTAATAGCAAAGTCATTTTCTTAGGGGTCAGATATTAAATATTGATTTCTTGTCCAGGACATAGAGCTTGGTTCATTTCCCTATGGAATTTGTAAGGGACTAGTGGATAAGTCCTTTGGCCTTTGATCAAATGGTATCTCCTACACAGGGCCTTTGTCAAGACATTAATCAACATTTGTAATTCTACTCAGCTATTCTGAACATCGCAGAAAGCCATTGTGATTGCCTTTGTCATTGCCCTGCATACTAAAATGTGAACGGTGCAAATGTTTATGAGACGGTGCATACCTGTGTACAGGCTTGAAATCCAGCAATCCAGGGCTTACAATACAGATATCATTCTCAAAGCACATTCATGTAATGCATATTTCTAATTGGAAAGTACTTTTATCATCATGTACAGAAGGGACATCGTTACCACCCGTCCGTCAACTCTGTGGAGGTAGTTATTCAGCAATTGAACATATGCTCAAATTCGGTCGGGAACTACAGTGCTTCTACGACAAAATCACCAGGGACAATGGCAAGAACGAAACCAATGCCAACGCATTACGGGTAAGAATAGATCAGTCCGGTGTAGAAAGGTTATTGCCTGATAGTTTACTGCTATTATCATTACCATCCACCGTTCTTCACCGCACCCCTTTAACCAAATATGACGATGAAACCTGTCTATAGCGACTGCCCAAGGGAAACACAAAAAGTGGTCTTTGTAGACATGTTCCTGTAGCACATGTTTCAATGAGAAACCATTTTCAAGGGAAATAAAAAATGTGATCTTTGTAGACAGGTGGTCACTAAAGCAGGTTTAACTGTATAAAGATAATGATATGAAGTGAGATTTTCAATGAATGAAGCTTTCTTTGTTTCTTAATTTTTACTTCATGAACTTATTGAACCACTACTGAGATGACTGTCTACTCTAACCTAGCAAATATACTGATTTCTCCCAAAATCATGTCGTATTTTCTAAATGTGAACTTATATTTTGATATCTGTGTTTTTTTCTTACAGGAGGCATTTAGTTTGTTAGCCTATGCAGACCCATGGAATAGTGAAAAAGGGTACCAGCTTGATCCCTTATTACGAGAACCAGTCTGTGCCGCATTAAATAGTGCCATATTAGGTGAGTCTCATATGTTCATTGTTTCCACAGTGAAATGATCATCAACTGCTAATTTGCATACAGCCTATGTAATACATATCACTGTTTCATGAAGTTATACAAAACTTTGAAATTCCATAACTTTAAAACTTTTCATCCGATTTTGATGAAACTTTCACTGTTTTGTCTGTTTAATTTTTCTCTATTTATTTGATTCAACTTGCAAATATACAGGACGTGCCCTTTGATATTAAAGCTGATCAGACCTTCTTTGCTTGAAATATGTCACCTGTAGATAATGAAGCCTTTCAACATGTATCTCAGGAATGAATGGTGACTGCAAAGATTTAAGAATATTTTGAAAGCATCTGATGAAGAAGAAAAAACATCCTCACGCTTGAATTGCAGTTAGTATGTTAATACAAGGATTGGATGAGCAATATAATTGTTTTTGAATCTATAGAAAAGTGGAAGATTAAAACATGAGCATTTTTTTGGACATATTCAAATGGCTTGACTGGACCAGTGCCTAGAGACTTTTTAAATATTTTTGTGGAAATGGACATACAAACATTATTTTCTCTGTAACGATTATTAAGTTTGCCAACCCCTTTTGGGTCTACCACTCGGCTTAAACGTGTACATGTCTTGTCTTTCTCCTTTCACAGAATCGCAGAACATGCCCAAGCACCCGCCTCTGGAGCTTGCCCTATGCCATGTGAAGGAGACCATCAAACTCATGTCCAAGTATGGAGCGGGGTTCTGGGGTCCTGTGCTTCCTCAGGAGTAGACCACCAACACTAACTAATGCTGGCCTTCCTTCCCTCCCACCCCTCCACATCCCTCCCCCTCCACATCCCTCCCCCTCCACCTCCCCTTCCTTTTTCCTTCCCTGAGTTTGTCTCAAAGTGTATAATCTTCTGGATTTTTAGGAAGAAAGAAGGAACCCAAGCTCTTGCAGTCTCCTCTGCCACCATTGCTCACCCCAGTGTATACCCCAGTGTATTGTTGTATGCAATAGTCTCACTTTAATCATTATTTATCCTTGAATTCAGATCAAATTTTCATAGATATTTAAAGAGCCGGACTCTGCAATTTGTTTTGGAATCATGATGGTTGAATATGTGAAACTTTCTTACCTTATGATAGTTATCCAATTGATTAAAACACAATTTTTTTTAGTATTTTTTTGTTTTTTGTAAACTAAACTATAATTATACTGCGGTTTTTAAAATACATGGTTTTTTTTTTCTCCTCAAATTACCTCTAACGTCCTTGATATGATTTCATTATTTTTCATAGTAGGCCAATTCCCAGTCATATTTTATGCTTTGGCCCTAATAATGTCCTGTTCTTTTTACATTCATTCCAGGTAATGTTCTTCCATCACATACCCTTGTGTTTTCTTTATTGTTTGGTAAATTGCACCTGTTTTGCCTCTGTTTACACAATGCCCCCCCCTTCCCTCTCCCTCTGCCTACCGGTATGTCCAACTCCTATCCCCTCCCTGTCACATACGATTCCACCAACAGTCCTGCCTCATCTCCCCATCAATCCTGAGTGCTGCCTCATTCATGACTCTGTGCAGAGTGACTTAAGATATACTCTTCAATGTAAGATCATTCAATAACACGATAATGCTGCCTCTGTTCACGAAGTACTCTTATGAAGACGATTTACCTGGAGCCGAGATGAACGCATGGAAACGTGTATCTCTCTCTTATTCATACCGGACGTGACATTATACCTACTGATGTGGTCAAAAGTGAGAGTTTGTGCATTTTAATCAGGACTGTGTGTTCAGTACATGGCTTGTCCCATAAAAGAATGTTTCTATCCGACGGATTAGCGCAGGAAAGGCTCTATTCTGGAGGTGTCATCTCATCTCTTGCTTGTGATGTAGCCTGGAGAGAGATGCCATCCAGTTACGGTATCCTCTGACTCTGAGTCAGCCCTGGGGACGCCCATTCAAAGTTTTGCACTACACATCTCATGCAGGCAGTCATCAATGGGAACATGATCGAGCCTGCTAAGATTTGACCAGAGCTAATATCGATCTGACACGAAGGATTAATGCTCTCCTGGAGATCGATCGTAAGATGTTTGGCCTGGATCGACTGCATCTGGCAGATTTGTAAAGGAAGCCCTCTTTCACGACTGGATGAAGAGCATAGTTTCATACATCAGCCTTGTGGATACTTGTTGATCATCTTCCCTGCAGTGGTTTCTGAAGTGCCCTCGAGGATAGATGAGAATTTGTCCAAATGCTGCACAAACCACAACGGAATTTTCCAACGTGACATCATACCAGATTTGACATTCAACTAATTCCCATCAAGAACAACATGAGATTGTTCTCGATCAGTCACATTACTCCTTCTAATGTTAGAGATGAAAGACTGATGAGAGAGACTGGTAATTTGGGAAGAGAAGACTTTGGGAAGAGAAGACTGGAGAAGATTGCTGTGTAAAGTGGTACAATGTAGCTATGTGTGAAAACTATTACTCAAATACTGTGCTTTTTACTCTTCAGTCCATCATGTCCTTTGTATTGCAAATATTTTGTGTGTTAGATTGTTTTATAACATTGTCCTTTTGTAAACTCCATTTTGTAATATTTCCCTCGCTTGAAAGATTCTGTAACTTATCAGACATTTCTTAAATGGATGTCTGCCTAATTGAATGAATTAGTCATCATATCAAGTTCAGTCAATTTGGAGTTTAGGCATGTACAATCCTTAAACCTTTCAAATTATCATGACTACAATCGTAAAAGAAATGGAGTTTTTACCTATCCGTTAGGGATGTGATGCTGGTCAGTTTTAGTTATAGCCATTATCGCTCTCATCGTCTTTTTAGTTACATCATTTTTCGATCATATTTTCTATAGCCTTATTTGCATAGAATTATGCTTAGAATCAGTTATTTCATTTTTCTCTCTTTTATATTCTGTTTTTATTTAATATTCCATTTCAATCAGGGAAAAAATATATAAATTGCTATCAGGAAGATGGAAATTATGGTGTACAGGAGTCAACATGATCAGATTCAATGTAATATCAATTACAAGAATATTTTTTTTATTTGCATTTGTAACTAACCAACCAACTAAATGTCTCTACAAAATTGTGTCATGTTTTATTTTTTTGTAATATCTGTCTTGAATTACACTTTACAAGAAATATGTCTGTAAACAAGGGATCTCCAAGGCTCAATTGAGAAAAAGAACCACCTTAATACTTAATACACACAAGAAAATTTCTGTAAATGATATTGTGGTGATTCTGCAATTATCTGGATGAAATTTACGAAAAATACTAGTGTATGCAATCTCTGACTATTACATTACAACTGACAATAGTTGAATGGGATAGTTTCATTGTGAGGTTCTCAAAGAAGATTGTATCCTTAAATTTGTATGCAATCTGAAAATGGTCTACAGATACCTAGTAATAAGATAAGTGTTCTTCAATTCTACCATCAGTTATCTGGGAACCCAGGGACATTGGACATTGATAAAATATTAGACCTTCATTTAAAGTAGAGTATACCTCACTAATATCAGCTTCAACAATTGTGGAAAATGGGTGATGTATTGTGGACTAGTATCGACTTCAGAGAGGGTACCTTGTTGTTTGTTGATATTGAAAGGGATTTGCAGCATTTGATTTCCTGTAGGAGTCTACAGTGTATCACTGCTGTCGATATTGGAGATTCCAACATAAACTCAACCTTGGTTTACTGTTTTATGACACTACTTCTCTCTTTCTGTCAGTGTCGAGGTGTAATTTAGCCTTTGGCAGGTCCACATTAAGTGGATGAGATGGATCGTAGGTTGACACTTTATTCATTGAAAACGTGATGTACCATTTGTTACCCCTTTCAATACTGTTGCAGGACAGTCCAGTATGTGATGTCATAATCAATCATCTGATAATTTTATTGCATATTTGCTAAAGAGGCTCCAAATAACACTGGCTCTGCTGCTAGGCTACCGATTTTAGTGCTCACAGCATTCAAGGAATCCCTTCTGACCAGTACCCATTTAACACCTGGGTGGAGAGTGGCAAATGTAGATGAATGTCTTGCCGAAGGACATTACTGCCGCAGTAGGATTCCAACCACAAACCTTGTAATCCATAGTCCAACGACTTATCCTCTAGATCACGACACTTTTACACAAGTAATCTAATTCTGCAAAATGAAGACAGACCTATTACCAGATCTGTATCTGTTCTCTTCTCAATTGCCTTCTTTTAATTGTCCTATCTTTGAAATGCACAGACATATTCAACACATTGTTGAAATCAGGAGTGTATGTTTTTGCAAGGTTCTGTACATTGGATCATTGTGTATGTGTGTATGTTGGGATGGCCACATCATGATATGTTATAGAGCAGTATTTTTCTCAATTTCTTGTATAGATTCATGTTTGAAAGTGATGAAATAAAAAAAAGATTCATGCAACCAATTGTGATGCTACATTGAAGTAAAAAACTATTATAAGAAAATGTATTGTTATATTATTATTATTATTACTATTCACTATCACATGAAATCTGATTTCTTAGAGATCTATAAGTCAGGGTTTTATATCAAACCAAATGAGTTTTCTTCTTATTTTTCTGTATGCACCATGATGACAATATAGTGAAATGAAAATAGTTGTATTTATTATATGGCTTGATTTTGTGTGTGTAGATAAAGCAGAGAGTATGAGTTGACAACAGTATAGAATCGTTTGATTCGTTTTGGAGAAAGCTATATGTTATGTAACACTAAGCTCATATATATTTTTCACTTGATCTTGAAAATTGTAGTAACATAATTTAATTTCATGAAGGAAACATACCTTACCTGGTTGTTACCCTTCAAATATCGTATGCCAGGAATCGCTGTGCATAATTTTTAATCCACTGTCCACAAGTAACATGTAGCTTGTAAAAATTGTAAGCAATAGACCAATAGTTGATATGCCAGCCAACTTTGATGTCACTGAAATAAAATGATAATTTTTCATATCTCTACAATGTTATTCCCTTGAAGGATGAAATATCGTATCCACCAAAAGTTATTCAGCTTTCGTATCGTTAATAATATAGGTTTTCTATAAATAGTTTGTCTAAAGTAATTGCAAATAATCTTACAGTGACAGATGGCTCTATCGTAATTCCCAGAAATGTCTTTTAACCTGTCATGTGCATTCCTTTCGTGTTTACTCTCTGTTTAACAACTGTTATGCAAAGAAGCAAGTTGATTATAGTATCCAAGGTGAAGATAGGATCATAGAAATCAATTACCTAAAGTTTCATTTCTCAGTAAACAGCTGTAGTGAGATAATATTGAACTACATGTGTCAAGATAATAACAAACAGAGTGCATTTGTGACCAACCTCTCTCTATATAGGTTATCTTGGCATGAAGGGCAAGTGAATGTTCTTTGTAATCAAACTTGATACACGTACTCCTAACCACCACTGTTCAAAACTAGGCTTTTTAATAAACACGTGAGTAGACAGATTTTATTTTTTAGGTATGTTAACAAGTCACAAACTCTTACAAAAGCCGAGCATTCACTCTTTTTGTTTGATGCCTCTTTATGATATAGAATGTTTGGTGGCTAACTATTACTACTATGTAATATAGTAGCCCCTCTTGCTACTCTCATTCCACCTCTCCAATCCTTGAAGCCGTCTATCCATCCCGCAGGTCGTCTACCAACTCGACACTTCCCTCAAACTCTGCCTTTAATTGTTGCTAGTACAACACTCTTCTCTCTTCTTTCTCAGTGCCCATACACTATTAAGATGTTTTTATCTGCTGTTGTTTCCTTCAGTTACTTGCAGCTTACTATAATGCATTATGAGCTTAGTGTTACATAGCAGAAATTTGGGTCTGTTGGTACCTCATTCATGGAATTTGACATTGAAATGTGTGGTTCTCTTATTTTATTATCATTTTTAATTTACGTGCATGTTTATGTACAGGAGTTGTTCAAGGGGAGAAAAATCTTATGAAATTTGAGTAAAGATGGAAAAAAATAATAAAAGTGAAAATGTTTATGACTTGAAAATAATGTGTCATGCGTCATATGTTGGGTAAGCTTCGTCTGTATGTTATGTTCATTGTGTAATGCAAGTTTTCAAGTAGTGGTTTTAGACATGTACTACATGAATTTATTATTAGATTTGTTTTAATAAACCATTCAAATACATGGCAGTATCCTAAAGCTAAGCCTCATGGCATAAGTAGGCATTCATATAGAAATGGTTAAGAAAGGAGAGAAAGAGATAGAGAGGAAGGAGAGAGAGAGAGAGGGAGGGAGGGAGGAAAGAGAGAGAGAGGGGGCACATATAGTTTGACATAGAGAAAGGGGAGTAGAGATGGAGAGGAAGCAAGAGAGAGGAGAGAGAATGAAGATGAAGGAAGCTAGGAGAGAAATAACCTTATAAAGAGAGAAGGCTGAAAGGAAAGTTCATAGCAAACATAAAATAGAGGTAGATTCAGAGATGGCAGTTAGAGAAGTAGAAATTCATGTTGAAAATAATTGTGATGCCTTGATTAACATCAACTGATTTCATATTCATTCTAAAAACGAGTATGTGCAGTGTTGTCGAATATCTTGGAAATGTGGAACATGTTTTCTTTGTGCAGATTACCATCCAATACCTTGAAAGGAACTGGGAAAGGTATTTATAGATTTGAATGATATCATTCTTGTACTCTGATTTAAAAGATATAAATGCTCAGTAAAATGGGGAAAATAGGGCCAACACAAACCTCAGTGAATACATGCAGGACCTTTGTTGTGCTCAGTTGCCATTTATTTTGCACGTTAAAAAAAAAACAGGGTTTTTTTTTTTCGCTGCAGTTTTAATACTGCATATCTGAACAAGTCTTTAAAGGACACAAATTTGTCCTTCCAAGCTTGATTTATTATAGTTCTCTATGATCACATTACAAGCATTCAATAACAAAAATGAAATTGAGTTAATTCATCCTAACACTAGACTTGCTGGTATCCCTATTCATCCCACTACATGATTTGTGTCACTTTTCTTTTTGTAAAAATACATTAAAAAGGAATTAAAGGTCATACAAATTTTGGTATGGTGTCATGAATTTGGTTCAAATGAACATATTGGAAGCACATGTGATCCTACAATATTCAATGATCGTTGTCATGGTTGAAATCAAGTCTGAAGTGATGAAATTGTGAATAAACTCTTTATGTTGTATAGCTCCCTCTCAAGATTGATATTACTTTAGCTTCAAAACAATGTTTCTCAACTAAAGTCGATTTTCTATTCTCGTTTGGAAATTATATCAAGATTTTCATGGCCGTAGGCGCTATTGGAAATATATCGGGAGCACCATTAAATATTTTAATTTCTTGAAATCGTTAGCGTTTTAGAGCCCAATTTCTAACACTAGATTTCACAATTGGTAATGCAAATTTCAAATTTCACAATCCAATCCTGTTGAAAAATTACCAAAACTTTGCATTACAATGATGTTTTAATGATTTTAGTATGGTACTGAATATTCTACAACAAGCACAACAAAATAGACAGAAGACTTTGCTTTTAATTTCAACATTTTTATTAAATGCTTACTTGTACATATAAAAACATTATAAAATGACAATCACACACATATTCAGTTGTTCACCATGGACATGTACTATACACATCCCCTTGGCATACAGCCAACATGAATGACCAAATCATATGCAGCAATACGAGGAGCTGCATCCATTGCTTGAATATATCGTTGGTGCTTGGAAACAGATCGTGGTAGATAAGTTCTTCAGGGTTGCTAACATAAACAAATACATGTACATATACACTGATCAGGGCCCTGTTGCACAAAACTTACCATTAATGGTCACTACGCCATCAATGGTAACTAACATGGAAACCTTGATTTTGATTGGCTGTTGAGCCCTGTAACCATGGTAGTAGCCATTGATGGCAAAGTTACCATGATAAATGGTAAGTTTTATGCAACAGGGCCCTGACATGACAATATTCGAGATGAAATACAAATCTGACACATAATTTTTTAAAGCCATGTTTTAAAAACTAACAAATTGTTAAAGAATAGTTTCTGAGTAAACAAATATATGTTTGACAAGTATGGCGATTCCCCATCCCACCTCCCCCCTCCCAACAAAAATGCAGAGGTATTTGAATAGTATCCTTGAACATGAACAAGTTAATAGCAATGAGAATCAACTCTCGTGTATAATTTCACTCTTCATGATTTATATCGCAATTTAAAAAACAACATACCAGTACATGTATTATTTGGAGTTGACTGCATTGTATAACAACGAAAGGACAGAGCACAAAAGGATATTGAAACAAAACAATTGAACAAAGCATTTTTTTTAACAGAAAAATATCAAATGAGGATGATATTAGGAGATATGTGCATTTTAAATTGCTAGAAATGAATAACCTTTAGGTAGATCATTATTGCTCGGTGTGTAAATAAAGACAAAGGAAAAATGTCCCCCTTATTTTTTGATAATTTGCATGTTTGAACTTTTGCCATGAAAAAGTCTATATTCTTGGGAGTGTGTAAATCATATAGTTATCAAGATCTTTGTTGATGCCTAAAAATCTTAAAGACAGTACAGCTCCTGGTTGCGAAAATAACTCCCAAGAAGGCTACAACATGACTCTGTAGCCCAGAGTAGCTGACATTTCTTGTAACTAATGACAAAAGCAAAGCTGTTACTATAGAATCGTGACATTTGGAAAAACATAGAGCTTCTCTATTTCCTACAGAAAACAGCTGCTCTTTTTCAGAATTCCAAGAAAACTTTGAGGTATCATTGCTTTGTCAATACATTAACATTTATCTATCCTGGCAGTTATACAAAACATACCAATTGTAACTAAAGTCTGTTTTCAACTAAAATAAACTTTAAAAATTATACTGTATCCTCTTGTCAGGTATCATCGCCAGTTTTGGTAATAACAAATGTAATAAAAGCATCTGTCTTTCCACTGGTATTAAGTTTTCTCTCATTCTTGAATTGTTGCTTCTACTACTTTTCTACCTTTATACCATTGTCTCTTTAGAAATGCTTTAGAGATGCATTGGAAGCAGACTTATTTTGTTTTATTTACAGTATGTACATTTTTACAGTTAACTCTTGCTAGTTATAGTCTGTAATAAATATAATCTGTCACACAAGGAATCGCACAAATCCCACACAATCATTTTGATGTTGCTTTATGGTATTTTTCTAGTACTGTCTTCTTGTAGGCGGCTTGGTTTGTCCACATATCTGCGGCTTGAACATTGAGGGGGCTGTCATTATTGGGTTCTATAGAGAAAGGTAAATAGGGAAAAACAGAGAGAGAGTAAATAGTAACTTGTTTCAATACACACACAAACTAAGACAAAATGCATTAAATTGTATATATTACTGGATGATCATGATGTGCATCCTCATTTTATTATGTATTCATAATAACTTTATATATCCATTATCTTTTTACATTATGAACAGAAAACTACAATGTGTTGATTAAACTTGATCTTGAACTAGCAATAACAAAAAAAATCAAATCAAATAACAAAAAACAACAACAATGGGATACATTTTGTGTTTTGAAAACATCAACCAGAGTTTCATGCATATAGACAAAAAATGATATGTGGAAATTTGTAAACATGGTCATGTCCGGTATCAAAGTTCAAAGTCAAACTATGCCACTGAAATATATCAATACAGTACTGCCTTTGTTTACAGCAACAACAAAAATTCCCCAACCAAATTCTATTGTTTAAGAAAGGATTCGTCATCTATTATTTAGAACATTCAGACATTTGGAAATTAAATTGTTTACAATTTTAGGGTACTTACCTCCTAATAAGATTTGCAATGACATGAGTAGTGAGCCGACATCGTACAAAGCTGACCACTTTTCTTTCAGGATGTCTAAGCATATATTGCCATCGTTGTCGACATTTGGATGAAATATTGGGGTGACAAACTTGACCGTTGGAGCAACGTGTGGGTAACGAGATGGGAACTCCAGTGAAAGCTTGTACTTCAGAGATTCATAAACCTAGTAGGGGATAAAATAAAGTTGAAAAATAAACAAGTTGAAAAAATATCAACTAAATGGGATACATCTGAGATGGTTACTTATGTATCTTGTATTATCAAAATAATTATCATAATAAGTATCATAATATTACTCATGATATAAAATGAAATAGGTTGGCAAAACATTATACAAATATTATATGCTCTGGCATTCAATATAACAAAATACATGAACCAAAAACTTCCACAAATTTGTATTTTATTTTACCAATGCTGCAGGTCAAGGTGGACAAATATTGAACAATGGATTACGGGTACAATGTATTTTGTATTTTATAATATTGAGGGTATTTGTAGTCCTATGCCTTCTTACTTTGAAGCCTGTCAATTACATTCAGGTTGCCTTCATGTCAGATGCGCACATCTAAAACAATGGGTACACTACTACTCATAGAGAAGAGAGGTGCGCAGTCTGTACTCATTAGACAATGTACAAATGTTATATTGCACCCTTGTGCACACATAATAAAACATTGAGTGACACATGAAACCTTTTTAGCAAATTGGATACATGTACTTGCTTTTATACAAATACCCTATTTCCTATTGGAATTTAAGCAATGTTTTCATGCCTGCAAATAAAAATTTAAAAGAGAAGAAATAGGAAATAACTGATCATTATTGTATTACATGTACTATAGCTATACAGTGTGGCACAAATCAAAAAGGTTGGCTTTGAATTTAGCAGATCTGCTTCATTCTAACCGAATACACAGTTAAAGATTAAGAATGAGCTCTCACATATCCAGTCCCAAGAGTGCACACTAACTTTTTTTACATCAAGTCCAAGGCTACAGATTTAAATTGCTGTTTTTCTTCATGGACCTCATTTTTAGGGCCATCTAGAGTTTTGGAGCCTTCTGGGAGTATGCTGTGCACTAGCCTATTAGTAGAGCCTTCATTAGCCCCCCCCCCCCCCCCCCCCCCCCCACACACACACAAACTAGAAGGATATAGGGCAATAGGAAGACAATGAAATGCTTATCATAGATCAAAGACAATCACAGGATGAAGGGGAAGGCCTTTGATAAAACTCCTAACAAATGCACAGAACAGAAATGCTTGCATTGACTTGTCACCTTATGTTTTGAAAATATGCTACTAAACAAAGAGGAACTGTGTGAAAGGGGTTAAATACCCCCAACATGAAAATATACAACTTCCTGCCTTTTCTCACTCACAGCATCAAAGCAAGGCTCAATACTTCTAACAGACTCCCTTCGATGCACAGTCACTCAAAATGTAACTTCAGGGCCCTGTCTTACAAAGAGTGGCGATTGATCAAAAAAAAATTGTTCTTTCTTTCCACTTTTTATTAAGATACTTTCTGAACAAAATCTTAAAATGTGTCGCTCTATTCTCTTACATACTCCTATAACAGCGTCATGTACCCCTCCCCTTCCCGGCTGCTATCGACTCAGGCATTCTTGCTTATGATAGTTGGCCTCTGCATTTATCTTGATTATTTTACTTACATGTACCTCCATACTTATATGCATTTTTATGTGTGTGTATTTAAGTTGTCAATCTTTATGTAAATCAATTACATGTTATAATATTATTGTTATTTGAATGTTTTATATTGGATTTATCAATAAATGCAGAAACATCTGCTAAAAAAAAAAAAAATCGCAACTCGCAAGTTTGCAATCTCCTATCTCTTATGTACATAGTTGTGATTCATATAAACTCTTTGTAAGACAGAGCCCAGATCTTCAATATTTAAAATAGGGCTCATGCGTATGGACTTAAAATTGTAGCCTGCATCCCATAAGAAATTTAGCTACATGTAGTAGTATGGCAATCTGATCAAAGCATTTTCTTTATAACAAAGAAACTTCCTGCTTTTAATGTCAACCATTTTTATTTTCCTTTTGCATCTAAATTAGAATTCAACCCATGGTTGCAATAAGAGAATAAATCATAATCACTCTTACCGATTCTGCAGGGCCCTCTATTGTTCCAATCCATTTGAATATGTTGTCATCTTCTGGAAAAGCTGAGATTCCTTTGCCACTACATTTCTATCAAATTAAAGAGGACATAAAAATCATGTCTAAGATTAGGCTTAAAAGAAATACTACATTAATTTTCACTTACCAACGCATCATATAAAGTAATTTCAAAAGAACCTTTAATAGTTTACCTCCAAGAAATGAGCCAATAGATGATAATCATTACATAAATCCTGATGAAAAATATCCTCACTGAAAATTTCTGAGGATTCCTAACCACAAATAAATACAATTAATAAATGAATTTAATAGATCATATGTACCAGGTAAATGAAAATTTGGTTTCTAACTTTGTAGCCTCATGTGGCAATACGTCTACACATTTTTTTGTAGAAGTTGAAAACTTTTCCCCACTTTATAATTCATATATTTTAAGGCTACAAGGAAAAAGAAATTGACTACATGTATTTTTCCTTTTTCTTTGATAATCTCAATAAATTAAAAAATCCATAACTTTAACTAATGTACTAGTATGCTAAAGTGAATTAATTCATCAGATGTTCATACAAAGTACAACATATTTGGTAGTTAAATTGAACTTAGTGTAAAATATTTAATTTTGCTATTCTAAGACAAACCCTCCCATGTTTTATGAAGAATATGCATAAAGGAACTTCAGTCTTATTACATTAATACTTGTCTTAATGAGAAAGAAAGAGAAAGAGAGAGTAAGAGATGATTGTCAACACTGACAAAAGAGTACAGCCTACTGTGTAGCCCATCCATAATAAGTCCTAAAATTCATCTTCAAATTAGTTCTTAGTAACTCACCATCATGAGACTCATCAGTTCTTTATGCAATCTATAGTGGAAGAAAAAGAAAAGCACTGTGAAACAAAAGCTAAATTAAAGGAAAAAACAACAAAAACATGATGCAATGTCTCTCTTTACATGTCATTTGATATAGGCTAGATCTAGAGTCTACAATGCAACATGTAGAGTTTGTACTGGTAATGAAACACTTGGTTTATGGTAACCCACTCCCCAAATCTGAGAAAACTTCTAGCCTAGATCTACACAATTTTTGTTTGATCTTGAATTCTCCTTTGCGGTTTAAATCTTGACATATTAGTCGACAATCTCATAATTTTTTTAATGAACATGGCAACAATTTCAAAAACTTTACTTAAGCTACAATACAAGATGACCGAAAGCAAGAATTTCATAACGCGTCAAATTATCATGCGGCTAATCCGACGATTCATTGATGTTGTATTGTCGATTCAACATGGCGAGGAGACAGTACGCATGCACGGTATCAGCGCAGCGAATATGAATATTCATGATATTCTAGAGCGCTGTTTGCTAGAAATTGCTGAATATGCATGAATCAAAGAGACGAAGCCCTCCTTAACTAGGCTACTAGTACTAGCTCCTCAACCTCTCGACGATACAATTACAACAACCTCCTTCCTCCACAAATAGCAGTAACCATGGAAGAATCCTGGATCGATGAACAGGCTTAGACATAGACCGAATTTTTCGTCTCTTTCGTTCGTTAGCCTCTTATTGGGGTAGGGTCGGCGGCTCTCTCTTTAGAGACCGAAACGGACCATCCCGCGAAGTGTGTAGGGTTATGTGGGCAAATCAGTACACCAAACTTGCAAAACTTATCCCCGAATTACTCCTTTCACAGGATGCATATTTGCTTCATTATATATTGTAAATTAGGTAAGGCTTAACTACTTCGGTTCCACTTACTAACTTGACTGAAATAATCCGTTTAATGGTCCATTTTTTAGGAAGTTATGGGTCAAAATCGACATCCATGATAAAAATCTTGCAGCGGGAGTTTAAACTCTCGCTGCGCATTGGGGTAGGGTCGGCGGCTCTCTCTTTAGAGACCGAAACAGACCATCCCGCGAAGTGTGTAGGGTTATGTGGGCAAATCAGTACACCAAACTTGCAAAACTTATCCCCGAATTACTCCTTTCAAGGATGCATATTTGCTTCATTATAAATTAGGTAAAGGCTTAACTACTTCGGTTCCACTTACTAACTTGACTGAAATAATCCGTTTAATGGTCCATTTTTTAGGAAATTATGGGTCAAAATCGACATCCATGCGCAGCGAGAGTTTAAACTCCCGCTGCAAGATTTTTATCATGGATGTCGATTTTGACCCATAACTTCCTAAAAAATGGACCATTAAACGGATTATTTCAGTCAAGTTAGTAAGTGGAACCGAAGTAGTTAAGCCTTACCTAATTTACAATATATAATGAAGCAAATATGCATCCTGTGAAAGGAGTAATTCGGGGATAAGTTTTGCAAGTTTGGTGTACTGATTTGCCCACATAACCCTACACACTTCGCGGGATGGTCCGTTTCGGTCTCTAAAGAGAGAGCCGCCGACCCTACCCCAATAAGAGGCTAACGAACGAAAGAGACGAAAAATTCGGTCTAGCTTAGACATAGATCTACAGCATCGTGTATTAAAGAACCGGTAAAGTAAAGTAACATGGATGAATCGTCGGGTTAGGACGAAGAATCACCCTTTTCCCCTCCAAAAACTTCTTTGAATTATAATTTCAAGTGGTTGGAAAGATGCCCAGAGGAGTCGGAAAAACATTGTAGTCTAAGTCAAAATAGTAGTTAGATCTAGATCTACTACCTGTTTACATTGCAAAAAAAATGTTACCCAACCCGCTGTGTGAATCGTTTCCCTGGACGTGGACTGGAGTTTCATTTATTAAAAGTAGACTTGTCTAAGGCTAAGCCCGTAAATTTCGCTAGAGTCTATTGCAATTATTCTAGGTCTAGATCTAGATCTACTTAGATCTAATTAACATTTTAAGACTTTTATATAGACTAGATCTAGATCTAAGTAAGACTAAGAGATACCCATAATTTCTTATGTCTGATTTATGGATCAGAAAATTAGATCTAAAGAAAGAAAAATGGGGGAGAAAGTTTTTGTACCAAAAGTGGTACAAAATCAGCTCAATCTCCCCCCGTTGTGTGAACCGTATAGGTTACAGTCTGTGTATGGGGAATGTTGACAAATGTCAGTTTTATTAAAGAAGGATCAAAACCAGACTGTTATTTCTGTCTAGATCTATGTATCTCCAGCTCCACGCCGGAGTCACAGTTGTGAACAAGTGCCGATTGAATGGACCGGGCCCGTATGCGTATGGCCTATTGGATCTTGGATTACCCATCCCCCGCGCCGCCCCGCTAACTAACTTGATGACTTACCTCGTACTGACGGAATGCCCATCTTTTTTGTTTGGTGAATCGCATGATTTATCTTTTCTTCTTGCTGCTGCAGCGGCCAGAGCAGGATCCAAATTCTGGGACGCCATTTATATTTAAGTTGAATACCCTTCCTATGAGTGAATTTTACGTAGACTGCGATCACTTTCCAGCGTTAAAAGCGTCTCCGGTTGCTCGTCTAAATGCGGAAGTTGAATATCCGCGATTGTTATTTAAAAATGGCCGCAGCGGTCTTATGTCCAATCAAAATGAGTTTTACGAAGAGTTGGCTACAATTAACCAATCATGCGTTTTCTTTCGCAAACAAAGGTCGGTGAGAAAATCCCGCAAAGGCCTCTGGGATATTAAAAATGGCAGCCCCCATGCGCAAGTCGAATGTCGTCAAAAACGTATTTGACAAGATTTCGAAAGTACAGAATGGAAGAATTATACCGAATTTTATTATCAGAACGTCAAAAAATCATACCTCTATCTTAGGTATGTCAGGTAAGTCACTTTGATTGCAAATAAGGAGCGAACAGGTAATAAATCGTCCTTTTTATGTTTATGGTAGGTCCCGTGTATGACTTTTTATGTGTGGAAGAACAACACCAACAGTTTTCATTGACGACATGTCGACAGTAAATATTGGACAAGATGTGTACTGTTATCTAGGGCCTGTTGATTTTTTTCTTCTCTCTTCTCGCTGCAAATTGCAGTCAGTGATGTTTGAAATGTTGAGAATCAACACTCTAGAGTCTAGATCTAGTAACAGTTTTAATACACAGCCAGCCAGGATAGTTAGTAATGATGCAGCGCGGCGCAGCTATATATAATCATTCATCATGGTTTTTTACTTAATACACATTAATTTCAGAGTATATATAGGGGGGGGGCGTTATACAATTGCCGTCAATTCCCATTGGCGTTAAATGAGCTGAAAGTCACATGAAATGTACATGTAGATTATTATATACTTTATCAAATGCAGGGTGCACAAATTGTAGCAGCCGACATTAAAAAGGTCTAACTTGAGCGAATATCAACCAATGTCCATAACAAACCTTAACGAATAGCGCATATACCTTTCAGAGTATATAGGGGGGGGGGGCGTTATACATTCGCCGCCATTTCCCATTTGCGTTAAATGAGCTGAAAGTCACATCAAATGTAGATTATTATATACCTCATCGAATGCAGGGTGCACAAATTGTCGCAGCCGACATTTAAAAGGTCTAATTTGAGCGAATATCAACCAATGTCCAGAACAAACCTTAACGAATAGCGCATATACCTTTCAGAGTATATAGGGGGGGGGGGGGGCGTTATACATTCGCCCCCAATTTCCATTTGCGTTAAATGAGCTGAAACTCGCATGAAATGTACATGTAGATTATTATATACCTCATCGAATGCGGGGTGCACAAATTGTAGCAGCTGACATTAAAAAGGTCTAATTTGAGCGAATATCAACCAATATCCAGAACAAACCTTAACGAATAGCGCATATACCTTTCAGATTATATAGGGGGGGGGGGGCGTTATACACTCGCCGCCAATTCCCATTTGCGTTAAATGAGCTGAAAGTCACATCAAATGTAGATTATTATATACCTCATCGAATGCGGGGTGCACAAATTGTAGCAGCCGACATTAAAAAGGTCTAATTTGAGCGAATATCAACCAATGTCCAGAACAAACCTTAAAGAATAGCGCAACAGAGTATATAGGGGGGGGGGGGCATTATACATTTGCCGCCAATGAATATTCAGTGTATTTATTTAATTAGTCTAATGCGTGTAGTCTAGGCCTATGTAAAGTCAAATGAGAAAGTTAATAAGATAGAAAGGTAATATAAGAGTGATGTTAATCCGATTCATTGATTACATTTTGCAGGTTCACTTTTATTCCAAAGGCACATGTGTCAAAATGTTACAACACCAAACAGGATCTTCATAGATACTCACTCTACAGTCAAAGCTATAGAGAGGAGTGGTAAGTTTCGTCTATTTTGTGACTTTTGTCTGCTTGATTGGCAGTTATTAAAAATAAGATAAGATATATTTTGCCCTCATTCATAGCTAATAGGATTGAAACATTTAATTTCTCAAGAGATGATACAAAATCTCTTATCACTCCATAAAACATCAAAAAGATATGATATCATTAAGAGATTCAACCAAAGATCAAAATGGTCAATATTTGTTCCCTAGAAAAATGATAACATGACTGTGTTTCTCTCTCTTATTGAAAATCAAGTTTTAACTGTCCCTTTATTTAAAGAAGATGAATTTAATGAGTGAGTGTATTATGAAATATTAATTTAAATTCATGTCGTATTTGTACTTTCAAAATAATGAATAATAATAACAATATTCCACTTGTATATACCACTTAATACATAATGTCTCTAAGGGCTTTACAGATATATATCATTAATGAATGATGCAGAATGCAGTTACATGCGAGCTTCATACATATACACTAGACAGTGGATAGTGAACATGTGTCTTTATTTGCAATTATCTCAGATATAATTCCAATCAAAGTGCATAAGGACTTGTTTCTAAGCAGCCTTTGGACTTTTCTATAAAGCAATCTTGTTATTTTGCTGCTTTTCTTCTCTAAAGAGAAAAGCATAATCTTAACTTCATTACACCTTCAATTCTAGTGATGAGCCATCATTGTCTTTTATGACTTTTATTAATTTGGTATTTAGATTTTTGAAAAGTAATAGTAACCATCATGATATGGCATAAACTCAGTTTCCTAATCAGCCATTTAACCTTATGTTCATGAACTTGATACAGAATTTTCATTATACATGCACCTCCTCAGGTTTGACAGCGGAACAAGCTGAATGTCTCACTGGGATCTTGGTCAGTATCATGGAAAAAAATACTGAGCTCAATCTGAAAGAGCTTGTGACCAAACATCAACAGGTAAAATGAATGTCTTTTACACATTGTTATTTACAAGTTAGTAAAATAAAATAGCCATCATCCATACTTCAAAGTAAGCTCAACATAATTTACTTAGAATTGATATTGTAAAAAGACAATGGTTTAAGAAGGGAAGAGTTGTCAAACATAAGGAGAGAAGAAAGTATAGCTGAGTTCAAATTATTGTAAGTCCTTTCATAACACATTGTAAAGAAACGCCTTCTCCAAATCACACACAGCTAAGATTCTAAAATGGCCACAAATTGACATGAAAAGTGGATTCATTTCTAAAATGATGTTATGGTTTTGCAATCTATGAAAATGCATGTAAATTCAAACTTGATTCAAACATGTAGCTCCTAATCAAAAGTTTAAGTTCATGATGAAACCTGGAAACATTTTTAAATCTTCCTTTTTCAATCTCAATTTAAAATTTAATACACTTTTTCAACATTTCTCATTTACATTTTGAATGGTTCTTTGTATATTTCTTTAAAGCACATTCAAAACATTATATGTTATTGTATGCCCTACATAAAATCACATATTCTATTAAATCAACAGGGATAGAAATAATGAGGTCTTGTGGTTAGTGGATCACAGTTTGTAGATGACATGATTTATGGTTAGTTATCCATGCGACCCTGCCTCAACACCAACATTTCTTTCACAAAACATTCACCCACTTTTGCAAATCAAGACCCAGATAAAAACTGGTAGAGAGGAATTTCTTTAATGCTAATGCCCTGTAAAAATAATGTCTGCATGAGTAATAATATAATATTTCCAGTAAATAGATTAAATAAATCAAGGAATGGTATCTTCATGGTTCTATATAAATGAATCTTTCTATAATTGTGTATCTTGTTATTGTTTGATTTTTAGGAGATAGTGATCCAGCAAGTGATGTCTCACATAGCCTCTGTTAAGAAAGACATGGTGATTCTAGAGAAGAGTGAGTTCTCTGCTCTGAGAAGTGAGAATGAGGTAGGTAGATTATTGTCTTGAGATTGATGTTATGGTACCTCAAATGTTATGTAGATTGCAATGCTGCATCACTGCTGTAGGGTGCTTGAAGTGCCTCATGGACACAATGCCTTACTGATAACAAACCATCCATATCATTATCAGTAGCATTGAGCAGTTGATTTCAAGTGATATGGCCCCTTGCAAATCTTGTATATTAACATTATTATAATTATAGTAATTCAAATTTATATGATGACTCCTATTTGGCACAGATTTTATGTTTCAAGTATTTATTTATTTTCTTTAAAAAATTGATGAGATACTTGATTAATGCAAGATCAAGAACCAAGTAATGCCTGGAAACCATACAGCACCTTCATAATCAAGCACAAAATAAAAAATTAGTAATAATAATAATAATAATGAATAATCATTACTGAAAGAAAAAAAAACTTTTGCTATACTAAGTTTACTTTATGTCACAATTGATTTCAATGACTCTTTTATTGTACCTCTTTCTACATGTCCTGTGAAAAAGCAAAGCTATGCTCTGTCTTTGAATGCAGCACTATTCACTTTTTAATCATTGCATCTTTATTATTTCCCTCTGACACAGAAATTGGTAATTGGAGTCAACCAACTCAGGCAGCAACTAGCTGTAAGTAGATTTCTTTGTCATCACCAATTACCCATTGTTGTATTTAAGTTTAACATTAAAGGGTTTTGTTTCATTTCTTAAAAGTAGCCAAACCCATGATGTAACTTCACCAGGTTTTTTTCTTCACAAAGATCCTAAGTCAAACTTAACTCTAAGTTGGACTTAACAATTATGGAGAGCCATTTGTAGCCTTTAAAACAAATGTATTCAAAAGCGAGAATTATTTTAGATTTTTTTTAATTAACTCTCCTTGATAATAGAAAATATGAATGATTTGAAACAACATTTTATGCCTTTTGAAATAACTTTTACAAAAATATTTTCAAAGATGCTAATTGGGGCTTTCCATAATTGTTATGTCCAACTTAGAGATAAGTTCAAGTTAGAATCATTGTGAAACACCCCCAGATCTGTCAGAAAGTTATTTTGTTAGTGAGATATAACTATGGTGGACTAGGCTCTTGTTTGGTATTCATCTGTCACTGATCTAGTGGCCTATCCAAAATAAAAACAAAGTGGTCCATACCAGCCATAAAATCCAATAAGTTTTCTGTTTATCAAGTTTGTTATACTCTGTTTATATGTAGTATGTTTGTTTTTGCTGGAAAGCCTGGAATATTGTGTACATTAGTTCTATTTATCAATTGCAATTTAATGATGTTTATGTATTTATCATTAATAAAGTGTGAGTTTGTCCAGGGAGTGCAGGGACCACCTTCTTGTTGTGGTTTGGTAGATTACAATTGATTTAAAATAAAAGCTTGACTGGACTGTGCAATTCTTATTCAGTAAGAAATCTGTAAAGTCAATTAAGTGGTGATACATGATGATGATGATCATAGCAATTTTTATTTGATAATTTTTTATTTTACAGGATGAAATCCAAAAGCTTGCCAACACAGTGAAATTAGACATCAATCTTGAGAGGAGTCGATCTATTGAGATGGTATGTCTTTATTTGTTTTGCATTTCTTGTTACATGTACTCTTAATCATTTCTTTTTTGTTAAATGTGTTTACACCTTTTATCTTGTCTTTTCTTCTCCCCTCCTCCCCCATCCCACCTTTCCTGTTATTAAGCATGTAAAAAGTAAACCGCCTTTGGAAGTTTCTTATGAACAGCTTCTACTAATTTGAAATCTGTTTCATGGTAAATACAGATACATTTCTCCTGTTAAAAGTTACTTGTATTTTCTCTAATAATTATTAATTCCTCCTAACTTGCTGCCAGGGATAAACTAAAAACCAAGTTTTTAAAGAGTCCTATCAAAATCTCATAGCACAAATTTTCGGCTCAATCAAAGCATGTGTGTCAAGAGCCATGGTATCATTCTGCAGTTTGTCTTCTTTAGTCATTTTGATGTGCAGAGGACTTTGAATTTATGATGTACCACAACTGAAAGTTTAATAGTAACTTTAATCTCTCTACACCTGCCATAGACTTAACTCTTTCTCTCTCTCTCTCTCTCTCTCTCTCTTTCTCTGTCTCTGTCTCTTCAGTCGGCAGGTCAAGAACAAGAGATAGAGTCAGTCACACAGACGATACGAATGGAGGTCGCCAATATGACAGCAAAATTAGAAGCTACGAAAACAGATATGATCAAATACTTTGCAGGTTAGTAAAGAAATGTCCAATATGACTGCTAAATTAGAGACTACCAAAACAGATATGATCAAATACTTTGCAGGTAGGTCAAGAGATAATCTCAACTAGCAAAACCCCACAGTTATGACACTGGAAGCAGATGAAGACATAAAACAAAGTTCTGTAATACGGTCCTATGGTGTCCCACGTGAGAGCCTTCCTGTTTCTTGCGATATCCTTGTAGTGCTAGATAAAATTAAAAAAGGGTGCTGGTGAGCAGGCTGTACTTGTGACTTCATATTTTATGTTAACATAACTTTGTAGAAATTTGATTGGTTGAGAAAATAAATGCCGCGGAGTGGCACAAACTTTTTGGCGCAGTGGCTCCTCAAAATTGCCATTCATTTAAACACCCCCCCCCCCCCCCCCAAAAAAAAAAAATTAAATTAAAAAATGCAGGGCTTTTTAGCAGGCGGTTGCCGCCGCATTTCTAAACAAGCCTTAAAATGTCTTTTCTCTTCTCTTTCAGGAACACTACTTGGTTGTGTAACTTTAGGGCTTGGTTTCTATCGGATCCTTATCATGTGACTTCTAGCATCACATCTCCATGGCATTATCAACGTAAAACATTACGTGTATATTGAAATCTATGAAATAAGTTATATGTTGAAAATGTCTTGTGTATTGGCTATTTCAGGAATTCTCTCAGTACCAGTATATGAAAAGTGGTGGATATCTTTTTATTAAAACAATATATATTTGTGTGATATTTAATAGCTTTTTTTTTTCTTTCTTTTTTTTCCTTTTTTTTGCCCCCAAAAATTTATATTGGTTATTTATTGAGGGTAATGCGGTCTCATTCACCCCAAATTAGCTGGTCATCATAGGGTTCGAGAATGTTAAGACAGCAGTTAATTTATAGGTCAGGTGACACACAACTGTTCAATCCAATGCCTGGATTCTTTCTATCTGTTGTAAACAGGTGTATTCCTTATTGTGAATATTATTGCCTTTCAAATATTCATTTTTAATATGCAGAATATAATGGAATAGTATTATAGTATCCTTTACTTTTATAAAACAATACCGTAGTGCTTGCCAGTTCTTGATGTAGTAATACAATGCGTGTGTTTACACCTGAGAATATAATTCTTGTAATGTTGTATGAATGTAGGTGTTATCATACATGAAGGACAGAATGGCAAGGGTTTAGAAAATTGCTGCTGGAAACCATCTACTTTTAGTCTCTTATGCAGATTCCCTGTTTTTGTTCCATTGTTATTATCAGAAAGGTAAATTTCTTTAAATTTGTGACAATCACTTCAGAATTTGCAGTATCTTTTGATAGAAGAGTTCAAGGATTTTTCTGAAACAATTCAGAGAGTTCACATTTATAGAATTAAATATGTTTGGGCATATGTGTTTTTTATAATATATTTGATTTCATTCAAAACAGAAATCGATGGTTTCTTATGAATTGCACATGTATTAAGTTAGTTGAATTATGTCAATTTTATTTTAAAATAATTTTATTTTGAAGAATTATTATGAGTATCGTTCTTATATTGAATGAAATAAAAAATTACAGATAAACAAGAAAGTATGCTTTGAATTAGAAAATGAAATTTTAATTGAAATTTGTGTTCAAGGCTGAATAATTATAGCTTCTTGCTTCAAAAGTTTACATTACATGTAAGATGCAACTCTTGAAAGTAAATCATAGATGTTTATCCTGATCGGTTGAAAGTTAAGCAGCCTTTTAATAAAGACTTACATTTAGTGCAAATTGTTCATGAAAAGAAATCTCAGCCATGTTGTTCAGGTCCTTATATATTTTCATTGATAGGGAATGAAAATAAAGATGAATTTATCAATAATAAATAAGAAATAGAGTATACAGTCTATTCTGTTCCACAAGTTCAGTACAAAGGATATTACCTCATTTATCATGTAATTTATAATATCTTTCTCTACACTCTTTGCCACACTTCTGCCTCTATATCATTGTTTTTTGGTTCTCTCCTTTCAGTCTCGTCTCTCAATTTCTCCCTTCCTCTCTCTCCTCTCTCTCTCTATTTCTCTCCTACATACTATTATAATATTGTATTACTATGGTATATGTATACATTTGTAAAACATTTTGTCTTTCATCATTTTACGTTGTAAAATCCATGTAATTCAGCCTCTTGGCTGCCAGGTGGAATTCTTTGGATAAATAACAATACTATTCTATACTATTCTATTTTATTCTCTTACCTAGTTTTGATATCAATCGACTTAATCTTTACTTTAGCCTTGTTTCTTTATTCAATTCATTTATAGGTGATCTGGTGCATTTTTGAGGGAGGGGTATTTTTTGTATAGACCAATTGTTTATCACTGGACCACCTATTTTCATAGTAGTATAACAAGAATTATATATTGAGCTGATATACCATCAGTTTTCTATGACTTTGTATTAACAGACTATTCAAGAAATAGGATTGCATTTTCATTTTCTCTCTGATTTTGTGATGTCCTTTAATCATATTCTATATGTATTTATGATTTATTCAACTTTTTAAATTGCAATTTAAATGCTCTTTATTTTCTGTGGTTCATTAGTAATTATTTAGAACAGTGGGAAAAAAAATACACAGGCTCGGGGGGAATTTGCCCCCGAAATGCCCCAAAAGGCCCCGAAAATCAGAAAAGAGTTCAATGCAAAACAAATTTTAGAGTGTTATCTTTATGCAGGCAAGCTTGAAAAGTATATATTTTTTATGCCTCCGTTACGAAGTAGCCGGAGGCATTATGTTTTCGGGTTGTCCGTCCGTCCGTAGTCCGTCCGTACGTACGTCCGTACGTCCCGTTCTCGTGATCGCGTTATCTGAAGAACCGATTGATGGATTCCTGCCAAACTTTGGTCATGTATGTATCTTGCAGAGCCGATGAACTGATTAGATTTTGGGGTCACGAGGTCAAAGGTCACAGGGCTCATTATGTATGCAAAAACAGCTCGTGATCGCGTTATCTGAAGAACCGATTGATGGATTCCTGCCAAACTTTAGTCATGTATGTATCTTGCAGAGCCGATGAACTGATTAGATTTTGGGGTCACGAGGTCAAAGGTCACAGGGCTCATTATGTATGCAAAAACAGCTCGTGATCGCGTTATCTGAAGAACCGATTGATGGATTCCTGCTAAACTTTGGTCATGTATTTATCTTGCAGAGCCAATGACCTGATTAGAGTTTGGGGTCACGAGATCAAAGGTCACAGGGCTCATTATATGCAAAAACAGCTCGTGATCGCGTTATCTCAAGAACAGATTGATGGATTCCTGCCAAACTTAGATCATGTATGTATCTTGCAGAGCCAATGAACTGAGTAGATTCTTGGGTCATGAGGTCAAAGGTCATGGGCTCATTATGTATGCAAAAATAGCTTGTGAACGCATTCTCATTAGAACTGACAGATAGATTACTATTAAGCTCAGGACATCTTGCAGAGCCAATGTACTGAGTATATTTTAGGGTCATGAGGTCAAAGTTCAAAGGGTCATATATGTATATGAGAAATTGCTTGTAAAATCACGATATTTTGAGAACCTGTTAATGGATTACAAATGAACTTGAATTTGAAAAATTTCTTCTGTTTTGGTTGGTAAAATTGCTCTTTGACGGAGGCATCATTTTCGACTGCGCGCAGTCGAATTCCATCTAGTTTTTTCATGATTTAGAACTGGTCAAAAGATTTTTAGTTGTTTTCATGACCAAGCAAAAACATATTACTCTTTCAGAGGTGCATTTTTTCATGAGCTTCCATATCAAACATATTTCATAATCATGATTCATGAGATATAATATTTTAATTAAAGTATCCTTTCTTATAGGCAGTTACTGATTGTCCCTCTGTGTAATTGTGCCAAATAGGTTTTTTGATAATCAACTGCGTGGTTGTTCTACAGAGCGTATAAAATATATACCCACTGTTGGTAGACAAACAGATTATTAGTTACTCTTTACAATAAAATACCTTACAAGGCCACAAAGGATGTAGAGTTTTTTATGCATATTGTATAACAGAATGATGTGTATTATAATACATGTGTAAAGGTTGAGTTTATACCAAGAGAAAATGTTAGAAGGAAGACAAGCAAAGAGAGAGAGAAGAAGTTACTGAGAAATGCGAAGAGATTGAAAGCGAAAATGAATAGAGGGAGAGAGGGTGGCATGCACAGGCGCGTAGCCACGGGGGGGGGGGGGGGGGCACGTGCCCCCCCTAAAATTTTCAGGATCGGTTGAAATTTTGTAGACCCCTTTTTTTTTACCTCGATCGATTACATGTATGTGCCCCCCAAACATCAAACTCTGGCTACGCGCCTGGGCATGCAGTCGGGCAAAAGCAAGATGAGAGCTAGAGAGAGAGAGAGAGAGAGATGTACCGGTATGTAATGAAAGAAAGGAGGGAGACTGGGAAAGAGAAAATAAAAAGGGATAGAATTAGAGAGCCTGGCAAAGAAAAAGAGACAGGCGAAGATGAAGAGCAAGAAGAGGGATACAATATCCCTGTATATTTCTCAACTTTCTCTCATCCCCCCCCCCGTTCTCTCCCTCTCACTGAGTCCCCTACACTCTTCTCTCTCGATACATGCAAATGTAGCACTCATGCCCAGGCGCGTACGCAGGGGGGGGGGGGGGGGGGGGTACCCCCCCCCCCCGCCTCATGCAGGAACTATATTGATTTTGATAGAGAACGATTGATAAAGCTTTGAGAAGTCATAACGTTTATCTATCAAGAGAAATCATGTTGTCACAATTATTTAGTAGAGAAAAATTAATCAAACTTCATAAATGGGAAACAGTGTAAACACGTGCTCAGGCTTTTGAAGAGTTTGGAGTAATATAAATTCATCCGTTTTCACACTTGCACCCAATCTGTCCCGGGACCTGAAAGAACAAAAGAATATGGGCTTTTGAACAGGGCTCGATCGATCCTTCCCTGGTTTTGGGTAAGCTTACATTGAGAGGAAGAAAACATGTGCTTAGTTTAAAGAATCCCATTCAGGTGAAAGATAGAGTTCTTTTGTGAAATATATATATTTTATATCCTGGTAACACAAAAGAAAATCATAAATTAACTTATCTGCAGAATCCAAAGTTCATTGGCCGGGCCCCCATTATGGCTAATACTCATCAGCATATTAAGAGGGAGATATACATGCCTGTCAAAGCTGTCAATGCTCTGAACCCAGATTTCATCAAAAAGCCATCAGATGAAAATGTTATTTGATTTAATAGGGGTGTAGCTAGGATTCCCGCTAAGATTATCAACATAATGCATTGCTATCTACTCGTATATATGAGCCGAATAGGAGCCGAGGTGGGAAGGAGATAGTGAGATACTCCTCATGCATCCATCCTCCATTTAGTCGCTCCAATTTCTCAGGTCTCGTTCTTTTTCGCTCTACTAGTGAATTTTTTTGTTGGTGCATTTATTTACATTCATGAAGGAACGTCACATTAGATAGAACTTTTTAGATTATTAATTTCAGTAAACGTCAAACTTTCAAATATACAAAAGTCATGTAGATCTCTATAGTACTTGGGTAGAGCTTCATACTCATGGAGGAAGTCAATCGAGCGCCTTTGTGAACGTGCACGCTTTACCGGCGTGCGTGCGTCCGTATATCACACGCGCCCCGCATTACAACACGTGTGAATTGTACTGTGATTCCAGTGTCATTTTTTATTTCCAGTATCTAATATTACCCATCATAAACACAAATCAACAAATATGAGTGGTAAGCATTATTTCATATATTTCTTAGAGTTTGAAAATATATCTTATATTACCATATTTCAATGGAATATACTGAACTTTTACCTTTTACGTGAGGTGATGTGCTTTTGGTTTTGCCTGGCGTGTTGAATTGAGCTCGGTCCCATTCACCGAGAACTGTGTTTGTAAAATGTTTTTGTTGAAAGCGGTCTTTGTTTGATTATTTTTTTTCTTTCTCGAAATAACTTGTATCTATTCTTATCATCGGAATGACTTCGCAATTAATGTGTGATATAATATTGTTTCTAACTGTGAAGTGAGGTCGAAGTTCATTTCGAATTTTGAATTGGATGAAACTAACTTTGACTTTTGAGTTTGAAATGAGTGATGAGTTGACAATGACATCTTTCATTTGCAGTGTTGAGCAAATTCAAATTGTTGGTAGAGAATTAGAGAAGCTCACACTCACCGTGATCAATTTAGTAATTTGGTTCATAAAGCCCTTATTATTACTTGTTTTTGAGCATCCCACTCCATTACTTATTGCCAGTAAGCTGTAATTTTAAAGGTTTTGCAGTTATCAAGCAAGGTGCAGCTCGGGGCGTATTTGCATTTTGAACTGTCTGGCTTTTGTTGTCGCAAGTCAAAAATTGGACTTTTGGTTGTTGTCCTTTTGCACACAAATTGAAGTGATCATGAGTGTAAAACAGCTGGAAAACAACATAGGAAGCGAGAATGAAAAGGCTTTATAATCTCGGAAAATGGACAAAGTTTTTAACACACAAGCAATTTTCAACTAAGAAAATGCAATTCCATTGGCAGTTTCAGATAAATTTGACATTGGAATTTTGAAGTAAAGTTAACATAAATTTAGTAGAATTTAAAAAAAAAAGCTACTGAAGTTGGGTATTATATATTTAAGAAAATAAATGCACTGTATAAAAAAAGTGATGAATAATGTAAAGGATGAATTTATACCAAAAGAAAAAGTTACAAGGAAGAGACAGGGAAAGACAGAAGAGTTACTGAGAAATGCAAATAGATTGATTAAAGCACAGGTGGATAAAGAGAGAGAGAGAGAGAGAGATAATAATAATAATGCAATTTTGTTATACTAGTTATAGTATTCTGCAATCAATGGCTATACATTTTGCTACCAATTTAACTTACGATTCATTTATGTTTATACCACATACATCTTTCTCAGTAATGTGATACCAAATGTGTTGATCTATGACAAATATTCTTCCTATTGAAGCTATTTACAACCTAAACTTCTGAAGTCATCAATTGAGCTTGAGCATGAATGTGATGTCTTACAAATGTATATTTTGAAACATTTTTTTTAGTTGTGAGTTTTATTTTTGTGAAATCACCAAATTTCTCACACTGTGTGGCATGACATTTTGTCAAACGTACATGGATAGAAGTCAATGTTTGACTGAATGTGCTTAGCTCTATATGAAATGTTGAATAAACATAATTGCATGCTTATCATTGGGCTTTCACACTCGGCTTCTCAGTGGGAATTTGAGTACCTTTAGTCCAAATAAAGTGAAAATGGTCCAACAGAATTGCAGATTGTGATTTGGGGGGATCAACACAACTTTAAATGTTTATTACCCCGTTCAAGGCGAAATTGTCCTTAGTATTTTTCTTCTGAAGTCCTCCACCCGTGGTATTACATGTAGCACCAAGTGTGTTGAGCATCAGTGAGAACTCTGCCACTCACATGTTCTGAAAGTAATTCTTGCTACCTATTTTGATTGACTGTACAGCAGAAGTAGCAGAGGTAGCAGTAGAGCAGGCTCCAGTGGAGACCCCCGAGGCCGTGCCTGATGTAGCGGAGGCCGCCCAAACAGAGGAGAAGATGGAAGAAACAGCAGCACCAGCAACAGAAGAAACAGAAGCTAAGAAAGAAACGGTGAGTTGTCCATCAGGCGACATGTAACATGGCTATAGTGCCTAGGTTTGCCACATGCGTAACCATGCCATGAAACATAGCATGCATCAGAAAATAATTATCTCATTCACAGTGATATTTTTGTGTCTAAAAAAAGAACTTATAAAAAGTCTGCTTTAGGTAATTTTATTCCCAACCCTCGAAATGCTATTTTAGTATTTTTCACATCAAAATTCCTCAATTTAGTATAAGACAAATGAGTGTGCAGACATGGAAACATTTGTTTTGCAATATCAAGTGACACAGCCACCTTTACTTGTAAAAGTAACATTGTTCAGAATACAAAGTAACATGAGATTAGGTATTTAGATGAGTATAAAATAAAATACCTGGTCATATCATGTCAAATATTAGGTGTGCAGACTCCTCATCATACTACCAAACCAGTGAGACACTGGTACACCTCTAGTCTAGGGCATCTTTACATGTTCATCACCATTTTTGTCAATTGTTTAATACTCTGTCACATGTCCCTAGATGGATTTTAACATGTTATCAGTAACATCTTACCAGATTGTTATTTTATGATTACAAAACATTTAGAGTGATCGTTAATTTAGTTCTTGAAAAGAGAAGGGCATTCAAAACTCACCACAGTGGGTCAAGTCAAAATTACATGAAATGATGACATGTTCACTGCAAATGGTTTAAATTGTGTCATTCTCAAATTAACGATGTATGTCTTCCTCTTTTCATTTATGTCCAGGGTTTGTCAGGGACTGTAGCGAAGCACTACAACGATCTAAGGGAAGGTTCAGTCTTCGACAGAGCCAGGAGCAGAATTTATTACCAGCGCAATTTCAATAACTGGATCAAGGTGAGACAAAGATTTTGCTTTTCAGCTGAACACTCATTTTCCTTGCTACATTCGCTCTCCTTATTTACTTTGTATTGTATAAATGCACAGTTGTTCACATAATGAATTGTTAAAAGCTTCCTTAAAAAAAAAATGAATTTTATATTGTGGGATGAAAATTCAGATCCATTTTAAGGCAGAACTAACAAGAAAAGCCAAACTCCAAACATAAATAATGTACAAGATTGCGACAATGCCCCACATGTCATGCATGCTTGAAAATAGGTAGAATGTCACCAGAAATTCTGCATATCTGGTGTCATGTACATCTGCTGTTTCAAGAAGTTTGATCCATTTATAAGCTATGGTCGGTGTTGGTATGTAATCTGTAATCACATTTGTAACGTAGATATGAATGTAGCTATTCCAGTTACAGCCATTGTGAGTCCAGGCTTTCTCTGATCATCATTAGATTTCTTTGAGTGCTCAAATAAATTGTACTTGCATGTCCATGATCCTTTTCTTTTCTTCATTTAAGTGAGACTAGCTCATTTATCCTGGAACCTAAACTATTATGTTACAGAACAGCATGTAAGTGTAAGGACAGTTTAGATGACAAAAAAAATGTCTTAATTTGATTTTTACAGAGCATGATCATCGCAAACTCGTTGAAGGCCGTTCACAGAAAGAAGGGTTGCACAGTACTTGATCTGTGTTGTGGGAAAGGAGGAGATCTTCTCAAATGGACCAAAGGGCACATCAAGAAATTAGTCTGTGCAGGTAATGTATACATGTGTGTACGTGTAATTGGGTTTTTAGTTTTTACAGACTTGTGTGAATTAAATTGATTGAAATCACCGTGCAGCAGAAGTAACCTGATATTGAACCAAGAGGGCCGAGAACCAAATGTTTTATTTCTGTGCCTGATATGCATGTTCAAAGATATTTCCTTCTATGGAAATATGCATTATAAGGGGTTGAAAAAATTGATGTGCTTAAAAAGAAAGGAAGGAAGTTACGAGTAGCCAAGATGTCATCGCTGAAAATGACATTAGAGGGAGTATATCTTTAAAGCTTATCTGCACTAGTTAGGCCAGGAGGGATTAGACCCCTGCGTGGTCACTGGCAGGTGTTTATCTCATCAAATCAGCTCTCAATTAACATAACAAAAAGGGGACGATAGGGGATCAAGGGGTACCACTTAAGCATTGTTGGCTATATAGAGGGCGCAAGTAGCTACACGTAGTGCAGTCCCACTTTAAAGAGGCCAATTTTGCTCTTCTCTCCTTGCAGATATCGCAGCTGTTTCAGTACAACAGTGTCAGAAGAGATACAACGACATGGTAGAGCGTAACAGACGTAGCGGTAACCAAAAGACATTTGCAGCAGAGTTCATTTCAGCAGACTGTGCCGAGGTATGCTTTTCTTTTGTTCTGTTCCAAGCTTTCAAATCCCATCCAACTTGAAGCAAGTCCGATTTGTTACATGGACAAAAGGAAATTGAACAAGTTTTCCTTTTTTCCCTATTTTTTTTTGGGGGGGATATGTACTTTCTTTTACAATTTTATCTTGATGCATGTCTGTAGGGATGTGGAAATTGATTGCTTTTTCTCTTGCACTATACATAGATTTCATTTGCAATTTAGAAAAAACTCTAAAAATGTGTGTAAATCAATGTTTGATTATAAAGATTACTGTATTTTTATTTAATTTAATTTAATTTAATTCTTAACCTCTCATTCTTAACACAGTGGATTGATACAGTGGGTTTGATGTGAGATACCTTTTCCTTGTGTTTGCAGGTACTTTTAACAGAGCGTTACCAAGAGAAGGACATGCTCTTTGACCTGTGCAGTTGTCAGTTTTCCTTCCACTACTCATTTGAGGCGGCTGCTAGGGCCAGGACCATGCTCAGGAACGCCTGTGAGAGACTGCGACCAGGAGGATACTTTGTTGGAACCATTCCCAATGGATACGAACTTGTGTAAGAAGTCATTCAATCAGCCACTGTTTCAGATTGTATTTTTAGTGTAGTGTAGCTGAGAGTAATATTGCCTTTTTATTTCCTTTAATTTTTTTTATTTAACACTTGTGGGATGCAACTTACTGATCAGCATAAATTTTGTTCTGTATAAGTGTTTAAGAGATAAAGTGTCTCAGCTCATTGAGCAAATAGATAGCTTCTTGTATAAATACTTTTTAAACGTTGATGGTAATCCCATGTTGTACAATAGAATGGGAAATATTCACATATGCAAAAATTACTGACACCAAGATTCTGCATGTGTCAGGTAATTATGTGCATGTTAGTGGAGGGAGGGGGTAAAAATGTTGAAAACTTCACAACTAAAAGAACTGTACGTTCAGTGACACTACTCAATGCCTTCTGCTTGTATGTTTGTAAATAACTCCTAAAAGTTCCATCAGTTGTAAAATTTATAAGAATTACTCTTTTTCTTTCTACAGATCAAGGTTAAAAGAGAGCGACAGTCTGACATTCGGCAATGAGGTCTACAAGGTCACCTTTGAGAACAAAGAAACTTTCCCACTCTACGGATGCAAGTATGATTTCCATCTTGAGGGCGTGGTTGATTGTCCAGAGTTCATGATCTACTTCCCTCTCCTTGAAGAGTAAGTAGTACATCATACAATATTTCATGGTGTAAAGCAATGCAGCAGTCAAACTCTAAATAGTTTGAATGAACATGTATTATTAACAAATTTCAATCTCATTTTTCAACCAGTGATGTAAAATGTAATATTCAAACCAAGAATTATCTATATTCACATCATATTTTATTTCTTTATTGCTTGTTTCTGCATCCTCATATCCCCCTTCATCTATGTGTTGATCATTTTGTCTAACAGCAGTTGTGTTTATCCCAAATATTCCCCATCTTATTGTTTGGCCATGTTATGATGATGAAGGATATTGACATGGAGGATGGGACCCTGAAGTTGTCAAAAAAATGTCATGGCGTATTTGTTTATTTAAAATAATATTTTGCTGATATTTCACAAATCCAGTTTTTGTCAGAATTACATTACATACCTTGTTTGATAGTCACCTGTATATAGTTTGCTCACCATGGTGTGGTGTATAATCGCAACACATGAAGACATGTAAGCACATTGATGCTGTGTTTGTATAGATGCTGTGTTTGTATAGAAATGCAAGATCTGTTTTAGGGGCCTAATAATTCATTTACATAGTTACAAAATCAGGACTTTCATCCTCCATCATTTTTCTTACCAATTTTGTTAATACCTTTTTACTAATGTTTAATTCCAGTGTTCTCTAACGTGAACCGATGTTCAAAGAGGAGTCTGTGTGGAAGACAGATTAACTAGCCATATAACTAAAAAAAAAACTGCAGCTTTCTGACTTAATCCTTCTTTAAAATTATTTCCATCCATTTATGTAGGATGGCTAAGGAGTTCGACATGGAGTTGGTGTACTTGAAGAAGTTCCAGGATATATATGAAGAGAACTGTGAGAGTGTAGACAACCAGGCTCTCATCTCAAAGATGCAAGCTCTTGAGGTATGTGTCTCATCAGGGCTTTGTTTCCTGTCTAACCAGTAACTTGTGCATGCCAGAAACTTGTGAAATTGGGGAGTGGTCCCATTTTGCAAAAAAATTTGCCTTCAAGTGATAGAATGATAACCCTGAATTTACACTTATGGGGCGTTGCAAGAGAGTCGCGATTAATTGCAAATTTGCAATTGATCGCAACTCAACTTTCTTGCAACGTCCAATTAGTAAGATAGAGAGGGAGAGAATAAAAGCTAGATCTAGTTAACTTAATTTAATTGTTAAAAATTTAATCCCAACAAAATCCTAGGAAATTTAGGAGACTAGTAGGGCGTTGCAAGGAAGTAGAGTTGCAAACGATTGCAAATATCAGTTGCAAATTCTGCAACTTGCAATTGATTGCAACTTTCTTGTAATGCCCTATAAGTGTGGAAGGTTCTTGCCCTTATGACGACCATCAGCAATTCCCAGCATAGTCTGGTTGAACAGTGGTCGATTGCTTCTATGAAATACTGTACTGAGTATAGTCACATGATTTGAAATGGATAGGAAAAAGTGGAATGACATTTAATCAGCCCCAAATATTCTCACCTTCATCTTCGATAAAAGCTTTGTAATTTTCTCAAATGAACCAAATTGATATGGGGTTTTGAAAAGTGATATTCTATTTTAGTTTGAAGTTTTAAAATTATCATAGATGCATTTCTGACATATCAAATGCTTTTTTGTTTGTTTGTATTTCAGCAATTCCCACCAGAGAAGGGCACCGGAACAGCGAGTAAGAAAGAGGATGACTACAGCCATGCTGAGACTAGGCATACTGAAGTGATGGGTATGGAGAATGAAGACAAGAAACCAACATCCATCGTAAGTTACTCAGTCGATTGCCCCCATGTTACATCTTTTCACTCAATAAAACAATAAACAAAATAAAATGATATATTAATTCACAACTTTTAAGGAAAAATAATATGAAATAGCTAAACGAGTACCTAGAGCAAATTATGAAATATGGAATAAATTACATGAATTTTGAACCTTAGAAGAAGATTATGTGCCCCAAGAAAATATATTTTCCCATTAATCTCTGACTCATCGTATTTCATTTGAGAGAAATGTCATCTGCAGTGTTATCCTTTCCATATTGATTAATGGATTTGTCTTTTTCAACATGTATTGATAAATGTTTCAGTAGTCCCTTTCTGTCATTATTAGATTTAGTACATGTAGGAGATTTAAAGGGATCCGGTAACTTTGTCTCAGATTCTGAAACAAAATCCTGGATTTAGCTCATGCTGCAATGATAATTATAAACTTTTAGGTCAGTCAGGAACCCCATGAAATTTACAAGGCGATCGCCTGTCTGATTATAAAGATATTTATGATTGGAAATCGAAACCAAATTTTGCGTTTGGCTATCGGTTTTCATAACACTACAGTCTATTGGGGAAGAACGAGTATGGTAAAACCTATCACTCAAAAGATTTTTACTTTTTTGAGGCACTTCTTGATCATTTTGAAGCACTATTTTTTTTAGGGCTTCAATATTACACCATATCACAGACACTAATAACATGTAGGTCCATGCATCTCAGATTTAACATTGTTAAACGATGCCTTTAAATGATGATTCTCTCTCTTTGTGCAGGGTACCCTGTCCAAGTCCGAGTGGGAGGCGTCTAGCCTCTACTGTGCCTTCGCCTTCAAGAAAGCAGGAGACTTTGAGGAGGAAGAGGAAGAAGAAGAGGAGGAGGCTGCCCCCGTCGCCGAGGAGAAGAAGGAAGAGGAGGAGAAGACAGAGGAGGTTGCCAATGGTAACGGTGAGGAAGCTGCTGCTGAAGTAGAAGGTGAAGCCGGCGAAGAGGCAGGTGCAGAGGGAGAGGCTGAGGGAGAAGGAGAAGAGGAGGCGCAATGAACAGGGAAGGAATGCATACAGCTTCATTGACTACTGTTACAGGTGAGGCAACCCACAGGTGGGATGAATAGGGTAGTGCAACATATGAATTTTTGTGTATTGTTAATGATAGGTGCTTTTGTTTTTTATGGCAAAACTTTCATGTAGTGCAAAAGTCTTGATGATAGATTAAGCAGATTATTTCATGCCATGAAACCTTGGAAATTGCAAACACTTGCAAAATCAATATTAGTTTGCAAAAGATTATTTGCTGGATTTTAAGACCTTGTTGACAGTCACCTTTCTTCAGGTTGTTCATCTGATGTAATTCATCATTGTACACTATGAAGACATGCTCTTAAATAATGATAATTCCAAGCTCTTTTCAACTTCATCCCAAGATCAATTGCTATCTATTTTGGGTGGTATTATAATGCCTGACTTTCACAGACATTCTTGAATCATGCAAAGAGCAGTCTGTTAGGACGACAGAAGTGAAAGTGCGCCATCTATTGGTGACTTAACTACATTTTGCTGCTGCAGCTTCTTGACTGTTGGAAACAATTACACAAAGTCATTTCATGTTTTGAGCTAATGGTATATGCCTTGAGCATGAGTCGACTCCAAGAGCTATTATTTACATTTCATCAGTATTTGTTCTATGTAGTAGTATGTTGGCGTAGGCTCTTTTAAACATGATTTGTATGACATGCAAATAGTCCAGTACAAGAAGATCGTCGTGTGTGTTATGAATTGTTTTATTTTGTTGCTTTGGAGCACTCATTAAGTATTTATTTCAGATGGGCTAAGTCATGCTTTCATGTTTTTCATGAAGATATATGACTAAAATTTAGAAACATTGATGTCCAATTTCTACACATACTCAAAGATAACTGCTATATTATAATGGAGTTTGTACCATTTCTTTTGTTAATTTATTCTTGATTTTCAGTCCATCCATATTCCTCTCCGTCCTTCCAACTATTCATCCATCAATTATTTCCTTCTTTCTTTCATGACTGCAGGATGTGCATTGGAAGAAAGGTATATCAAACAAGAAAAGGAGAATCATCTGTTGGATTTTGACCGGTTCAGCGCACATTCAGGGAAAGGGATTAAAGAAAACGGTAAAACAAGACCTTTTCATGAATACTCCACAGGGCACATTTACTTCTTTTGAGAGTCAGGAGGACTCGAGTCATAATTTCATCATTAATAACTGCCCTTCTGACTCTATCTTTTTTGTGTATTTTTTCCTTTTGTGTATGTTGTATCAAGGACACCATTGAATTTATATTTTCGTTAATCATGCTTAGTAGATTTCAGCGTGTAAGCTATGAGTACTCAAAGAAAACCATGCTCCCATTTCATTAAATTTAAAACGATGAAAGCAATGTGACTTGGTGCAGGGTAAGAATGTATGTGACCTGTGCACTTGTCTTATTTGATTCTCATGTATCATGATATAGTACAGATGACATTTCTTACATAATGTGTGGTAGCAGTGTAGTACAATGAAATCTCTTCTCTCCTTGATGCCTAGCTTTTAGAGAATATCCAGCTTGCATAGATACTGTCATTTTGCATATCTTTGAATTTCAAATTTTGTCCTGAAAATAATGTTTCCTTGTTTTTTTTTTACTATTTCACATGAATAAACTGCTGTTTGTGTATTTGAGAATGCTTTTCTGTATTAAGAATGAATGCTGGGATTGTTGTATCTTGTATAAAACTAATATGAAACTAAATGACATTTGTGTGTAAAGCAGTAGTTTATTGTGTACTTACTTACGGTATACTCTAATGACGGAGGAAGGTTGGCTGTCAATCAATCTAAACTATGTAAATAGAATGAATGTGTTAAGTTAGATGGCAATGCACAATGAATTCTGATTGATGTTAAAAGCTCCAATTTTGTAATGTCTCATTCTAGCTCAGGTCTGTGAATTTTTTTCCCCCAAGGTAGACCGATGTTCTTTGTAATGCAGTAGATCTGTTAAAGGTATCTCATAATTCCAGCACCGTAGGTCCATGTTTATCGTAGGGTTTTCATATGAGATGCGCTTGTCCTTGCTTTGCCATTCATCTTGAAATGCATTAAATCACAGAGAGGAGGCCATCCATGCATTGTGGGATCTAACACAAATATAGGGATATCATAGATTACTTTTCAAGTCAGATGTCAAAATTAAATTTCTCTCGATTAAAACTCTTGAGCCAAAGACATATAGGCCTTGAGATGGGTACTAGGTTTAGTATCACCCCCAAATGTTGGTCCTTCGATAGAGTCCATAGATCTACACACTAAACCTACCTACTTAAATGTATAAGTGAGATTATCAATGGCAGTTGTGTTTATGTAGTCCCACTTGTACTTCTTCTTGTCATCCGTGAATCAAAATTGGTTTGCACTTTTTGTTGTTTTGTGCATATACCTGAATAGTTGTATGTACTTGTTCCATCATGATGTAGAGATTGTTTTGTAATGTTTAAGTTCTACTTGTGATATATCATCTGCCTAGAGCTTGAGGGGCTTTGAATCGTATCTTCTTAACACACAATGTTGATGCCTTATCAGCAGATGTTATATTGACATGTATTGAATAACAACGTCTATGGATATGTCACATTGTTAAAAATATTGATGAGATTGAAAGTTTAGTAAGAAAAAGTAACATCTTGATCTTGCTTTCACATTGTACATTATGTTCCGTAGCTTTCTTGGTGTAGATATATATACGGATTGATAATGGGCATGTTAGGCACTGATGCGTGTACTGTTAAGACTTTAAAAATGTACCATATTTTGTTTTAATAGCATGTCTCTCTTTGCAAGGACATACTGTAGGTAGGCGCTTCTCAATCCTCTCTTGGCTATGTAGCTTGTTAATACATGTATCATATTGTTATTGGAGAGTTAGTCTTAGGCGTAGTTCCTTCACACAATCAGAAGTACAAAGTCTAGGATTTTGACTCTGCTTCTTTGTGATTTACATGTAGTAGGTAAATGATGCATACACATACCGGTATATGTTATTATCATGGTTCATTACCGGTAACTTTATTTAGAGAAATATTACCAACACGATGATTTAGAGACTTCTTCTTTTCAGTGCCTTTCCTCAAGATGACTACACTTGTTGAACCGATTCTCTGCTCACTCTCTCTATGACATCCCCGTAGAAGAGAGAGAGAGAGAGAAATAGAAAAAGAAATGACCAGGATAGACTCCCATGGTGCGCATGCTGCATCATCACAACATTCTCGTCTAAAATCTCACACTACAAGCCATTCACAAGAGGGCATTTACACACTTCCCTCTTATTTTTCTACAGACAATATCCAGCGTACAAATAGACAAGTCCAAGGTGTTTTGTCTCCTATATTTTTTAGCAAGAAGTGATGGAATTATGTACATAATTAACATCAAAAGTGTCAATTTGGTTGGTGAATATATCATTTTCTTTGTTATCTGGTTAACTTTATGCAATCTTATTACTGTTATCAGATAACATATGGGGAAAGAATTCCTGGGACTTGTCTCTCCGACTAGATCTACATAACAACACTCTTGAAAGGGGACTGACGGATGTATTTTTTTTATTGAAATGCCCCTTTCTGCTTCCATTGCATCTTGTAAGGAGTAATTGAATCATATTTCGTAAGCTTGTGTGCATTTACTTTTCAAGCTGTTGGTCATGGATCGATGCATTTCACTGTTGTGATGATTACATAAGGTAGAATAGATATGTGGTGTGTGAAACATACTGGAATTTTGTTTTGTTACTAGAAAATGCATTCCTTTACCTTAACTGATGTTAATAAAATATGGATTCAGGGAGCTCACGTAGAATTGATTTAAGAACAAGCATTGTCTATTTCCCTTAGTAGCAGTCAAATGGGAATGTTAATTGTTGCATGGCGTAGGGCTGGCTGGGAGGGCGTTTGTGAACAAATTGATACAATATTAGGATTGTGATGTTGTTGTACAGGGGTTTATCAACCCATTTTTTGATGTGATATTATGTTAAGCTACCAAACTTGTTTGGGAATTTCTTTTGTAATGTACAGTTTTCGATCAGTGGTGTATGAAAATCAGCCCATCCCTGGAGATTCATTCTAAAGAATATTTTTCCTCCCAATTTCGTTGGTGTAAAATGCTTTGTTTTTGGTAATTATTTGAAGAAAAAAAAAAACAATTTTTGTAGTATCGCTAAGAATTCTGTATGGAATTTTAAATGTTGTAGAAGTGTAAGGATAGCTCAATTAAAAAGACTGGAATGTATTCTCAATTTGACATTTTGAATGTTTCATTTCTGTTGTGTATTTTGATACTGTTTGTGATAATTAATTATTAATCCATCCGTAGATAAAATCTTAGTATGGTGAACTATAATTTAAAAAATACAGTGAAAACTGATAATGTGACATAAGTATGCTGATGTCTACATAATAAAAGGGATCAGTGGTGACATATCTGAATGGAGATCAAATTTGCCAAGGGGGTGGGGGTCACAAAATATGTTCATTGTTTTATTTGACAAAAACCATGCTGAGAGAAAAAGGATTAGGTCAAGTTAAATGGTCATACCCCCCCCCCCCAAAAAAAAAAAAGAAGCAACAAGAAAATTAACATCCTTATGGACAGTTTTATTATTGGGGGGGGGGGGGGGTAAATGCCCCTAATGTCCATCCCTGACAACATAGACACAAATCTTGTGGAACATTCTTGTACTTGAAATGTAGGTGAGAGAGAGAGATAGAGAAACAAGCAAAAGGGGGGGGGGGGGCAAAAAGACTCTGGGAAAGAGCAATCGCATTTTATGTTTGACGCGCAAGCAGTCATCCATTGCCATGACAATACCACATGTAACGAGATGATGATGATGATGTTACATCTCCGAACATAAATACCACTCGCATGCCATATAAAATGCCGCCCAAGGGATGTGTACACTACCAAACCAAGGTGTATTGTTTTTTCTTTCTCTTGCCGCCGGTGATTCTGCAGATTCTTAAGTGTTTTGATGAGATTTATCGCCATCTCTTCATCCTCCTCGTATCCTCATATCCCAATACCATTTCTTTTTTTTTGGATTTAGAAGCAGATACAACCTCCATAAAACAACTGGCGGAATGTCACGCAGTTATTGATTTCCCAATCGTCTTTTGAGAGGACAAGCTGAAAAAAGATCGACGGATAGAGAGTTAGAAGAGCGCAAATATTAAATCATTAACAAAATAACTGTTGAACGGGGAAATGTTCAATATAGGTACCCCTGAAATAAAGTAATGTAAGTAAAGTAAGAATATAACTATAGTAGAATAACATTACAGAAGTGGGAAATTATCCGTCTGTCTGTCCCATTTTCAACATTTTCTTTCTCTCTGCTTCTATACAGTATCACTCTCTGCAATATATTAACCGTTTCTACATTTACATGTATATCTTTATTCAAATGTCTGTCCCTCCCTCCCCAATCCTACCCCCCCCTCTCTCTCTCTCTCTCTCTCTCTCTCTCTCTCTCTCTCTCTCTCTCTCTCTCTCTATATATATATATCTTCTTCATTCCCTTTCTATCCCTCTCTCTACTTTATATTTGACTCTGATTCTATTTCTTTCTCCATAATTATGTCCATCTTTAGTACAATGTCTCCCCCTCTCTCTCTCCCTCTCTCTCTATTATATATCTCTTCCTCATTCCCTTTCTATCCCTATCTCTACTTTATATTTGACTCTGATTCTATTTCTTTCTCCATAATTATGTCCATCTTTAGTACAATGTCTCCCCCTCTCTCTCTCCCTCTCTCTATTATATATATCTTGCTTATTCCGTTTCTATCCCTCTCTCTAATTTATATTTGACTCTGATTCTATTTCTTTCTCCATAACTATGTCCATCTTTAGTACAATATCTCCCTCTCTCTCTCTCTCTCTCTCTCTCTCGCTCTCTCTCTCTCTCTCTCTCTCTCCCCCCCCTCATCTCTCCCACCCTCTCTCCCTTTTTGGTTGTCATTCTTTTAATGTGTACTCCTTCCCCGTGCCCCTAGGGGCTACGCCATTAGATGTATTCACATGAATTCACAACCTTCAGTGCTGGCTCTAGGGCGCCGCGTAAGGATATATTAGTATTGGTAGGCCTATAGCCAGCCAATGTTATATAGGCCGAAGTCTCAGATCTTTCCCATCTTCATGGGCGCGTTTCTCATAAGAGTGGGAGGGGGGGGGGGGGGCACTATTGTGTTGTTGATTTTTAAAAGGTCATCAGATGATGTGAAGACGAAACCCAAAACTTCCTGTTTGCATGTATTATTGAATTGTTATGTTAACACCACTTTTCAATATTAGTAGATTGTAGACATCTATAATTAAGCGCTTAGTACACGCTATCGTCTAAAAGAACAATGTTATATAGTTCTCAGCCATCTAGTTAGATTTGAAGGAGAAAGGTCACCAGTTGATTGGAAAGCTGATGTGATGAAATCTCAACCTCTAATTATAAGTACAGCAGCTTGGTCTCGACCGTTAGCTCATTGTTGATGTTTCAATTCAACCTCGGTCGGATTTTGATAGAAATCTCATGATGATGATATATTGCTTCAGCAAAGTGGGTTTCTTTTTCTCTTTTAATTTGTTTACTGCATTATTAAAGCAAGGGAAGAGATGAAGAAGGCTGAAAGAAAGAATACGACATGCGTATAACGCCGGCGGGAAGGAAAGGTTATTTACATCACTGTTCGGTTTTTCTTCTGCAAAATTAATGCCCCATAGGGGAAAGGAGGAAAGAAAAGAGGGGATATGAAAGGAAAAGGGAAAACGAGAGAAAATGGGATGGCAATGTCTGGTACCGGTAAACACTGTAAAGCTAGGCCGTCGGCATGCCGAGGCGAATGCCAAGCTTTTTAGAATTTTGCTCCTGGCATTTGGTTTTTTTATGCGTTCTTTCCACTGCTTTATAATACGGGTAGTCAAGGCGAATTGCTTTTGTGTAGAGTCGAGACTTCGCCCTAACATGTCCGCCAGTCAACCCTGGGGGCGCTTTATACCCAAGTCGGCCCCAACATCTGCCGTCAGTTTTTGTTTGCAATTTCTCTTCTCTATGTCGCATTAAAAGCTTCTGACTCGGCATTAGGCATGCTGTGCCGTGACATGGGCAAGGGCCAGGTTTGTCGAATCTCATTCCCAAACGTCTTGAGGTGCTCATCGTAGATGTTTTCTAATGATGATTACAGTCTTCAGCACAAGAGCGCGGGAGATAAATAATGAAGAGGGGGAACTTAAGTGTGTGTGTGTGTGTATAGGGGGGGGGGGGGTTGAGATCAGAGGCTCAATGGTCCGCGTTTACTCGGTTACGAACAGTGAAAAGAGAAATATGTTGCAAATTTTAGTTATATCACAACGAGAACCTGAAAGTCAAATAATTGCACAGTACATTACGATCAACAATAATGTATGAGACGGTGCTCTCTTCGACACCTTTAAATCCAATAAGGAACATCGGTTCTGAGAATATTGAAGAGCCCCCTCCCCCACCCTGTGAAAAAAGCAACAACGACATCAGACTAGATTGCGTCAATCTTGTAGATGAATCAAAGCACATCATTCCCAAATGAACAATAACATTATCATATAAGCCATATACTTTTGTCTATAATATTATAACTCTTACAAAATGGAAAACGAAAATAACCCTATGCTGCTAGCTTAGGCAACTGTTATCGGTGCACAGTGGATTTGGAGGTCAATTTAACAGGTAGGCCTACCCACCATGGCATACCTGGGTCAAGAGAGGCAACAATCAATAAAATGCATTGTCAATGCAAGGGCACACGCATTGAGCATAATCTTGACCTTTGGGTTAATAATAAAGACAGTGAAATAACTATGTAGGCTACCCCGAATATACACGACGACATAATCATTACAGTGATTCTGTCCGGACGCCATTTATTTTCAGCATCCGATTTGATAACAACATAATCTCGGATTGGCTAATGTCATACTTCCCGCCTCAAATGATGGGTCTAAATCCTGAACATGATTGAAATCCAGGCCTAGGGGCGCAATGTGTCTCAGTATTCCCTTGTGCCCATGTGGCTCAAAGTCACTCCGACTCCCTCTCTTTATATATAATTATTTGTTCACTCTCATATACAATCATGACACGACTGTATGTATTAATGTGGAAAATGAAACATTTCAGTGTTTGAATAATTGAAGTGTTAAACAGTGTTTGAAGTGTCAGGAAACTTTGACATAACCAATGAAATCATCATAAACAAAATGTTTGCTATGCATTATCTCCTTTGTCTGGTATTATATGCAAAGAAATTATATTGTTTACACGTTAATGGTTGTTTGTCTTATTCGCCTCCCCCCTCCTCCCAAACGATTGTCACTGTTCTCTTTGTACATGTATTATAATGACCTCATGATAATTATGTTTAAAGAATGCTCGCACTATGAACGTGAACATCACAAATTGTACCAATTCACAGGTGCATTTTCTAAACTTTTTTGCAAATATTTGCAACATAAATTAAAACACTTTCAATCCATCCAAATGGTACAAGCTAGGTAACCTTACATGGTGAAAGATTGGTTTAAGAAACACATTTTGGGGGAATAGATATTACATCCCTAAAGATGCTGAAAAAGCCTGTCATTATAGGGTTTTAATTTGACATTAGCTTCAATGCATTTAATCAGAATATGTAGGCCTATTCATGACAATGGTACATGTCACCTGTATATCAATGATAATTTGTACGACACATCCTTCAGCAAAAAATTGCTCAGAGTCTGTGGCTTACAAAAAGCGCACTCTCAACTTCAATTCTTATACCCATCCCTTAATTATCCCAAAACCTTTAACCCATAGTAAAAACCTGTCCGATGCTACCCAAGGAAAACAGGGAAAGGGACCGCTGTGGGCAGGTGGCCTTTATAGGCAGGTTCTACAACGCATATTTGTTTCTTGAGGGAGACAAAATACATGGTCACTATTTATACAGGTGGCCTTATCGAGAGGTGGTTGACCACTAAGACAGGTTTGGTATTTGCAACCCTAATCCGATCGTTGGCAAACTTAAAGGCATCGTTTAACAATGTTAAATCTGAGATGCACGGCCCTACGTATTATCAGTGTCTATGATAATGGTGTAATATTGAAGCCCTAAAAAATAATCGCGCTTCAAAATGATCAAGAAGTGCCTCAAAAAAGTACAATTCTTTGAGTGACCGGTTTTACCATACTCATTTCCCCAATAGACTGTAGTGTTATGAAAACGCAAAATTTCCAATTATAAATATCTTGATAATCAGACAGGCTTGTAAAAGGCATGGGGTTCCTGACTGACCTAAAGGTTTATAATTATCATTGCAGCATGCATGAGCTAAATCTAGGATTTTGTTTCAGAATCTGAAACAAAGTTACCGGATCCCCTCAAGATCGGAGCGATTGTTAACAGACAAAATCTGATTCACCGAAATGTCCAGATTCATGCCATAAGTAGACCTGCCCGTCCTCCGTCATTAGCCGGTATCGGAAGGGGAAAAAAATCACCTAAAATCGTTATAATTCCTAACAACTAAAAATAAAACCCCACTGATCTACGAAAAATAATAGATTTAACTAGATTTAACGGAGGGCCTATAGCAACCACGTTCTTACAATTTGTCTATTTCCGACCCCTCTCCCTCTACTCCCGCCGTACCAGCTCTAAGTCGATGCCCCCTCCCCTTCCACTGCACTCCACTATCCCCGTGGTACCCCTCTAGCGCGGATCATCGGGCAAACCTACATAGAATCCACTCCAGTGTCGCGCTCCAGGTTTACCACCTAATCCTAGCCCCAAACCAAGCTTTTATCCAACTCACTCCTCTACTTCATGACTTGTGTGATTATTTAAGATAATGAACCACCACATGCTCACTGTTAAATCTGGTTATAGTACCCTCGCTCCGTGGAGATAGTGAGGAAAATTCAATCACCATTGGCAACGGAGTGGTAGCGATTTATAAAGTTAGGCCTATAGAGATGAATTTTGAGACAGGGATCTTATTTCATATATTGTGGCGGACGTATTGGCGCAATATATGAAGAGCTGTCTTAGAACACTTAGACCTTGTCATTATCAACTAACAATCAATAAAGTGACAAGAACTAAATCAAGAAGAATTGTATAAAATGACAAATTAAAATAACGCTTTGTCATGGTAAGAATTAAATCGATCAAGTAGGCTTATATTTAATTTTGATTAATTTTCTATTTATTGGGTTTAAAATCATGATGTAACAAAATCAGAATCAATTAGTGTAAATGAATTTACAATAACTTATTTACATATTAATGAGGTATGGATCAACTAAACGAATAGTTTCATGATAACTGTATTGTATGCATACATCTATTTAACTTGTTTAATACGCCTACCAGACGAGTCCGCGCGAATAGCGATATACTGGTATTATTATACTACTGACAAAATTAGAATTATACCAAATGTGAATTAGAAACAAGACTTACAAAATATAAAACTTTCAAATTTAAAAACTGTACAATAACATCAAGGAAAACCAGAATTAATCATCAACATTATCAATTGTGTGTGAACATTAGATGAAGGACTCCAAACGCTTTATTTTGAAGCTGTTTTTAATTTGTCGATTTTTGTGCATAGTAACCGACCTAACATGTTCTGTAATCTGTGATTAATCGGAAGAGCTCTTTTTCAGGGGGGATACCCCTGCGAATTTGTTATAAAAGCTATCATGTCGAACCTGCCTAGTGGCGGAGATAGACCGGCATCGAGTGGCTCGAGTATCGGACAAGTGAAGTGACCACAACTCGGACACACACAAGGGTGTGGTTTCTAATGGCACACTTAAAAGGCGCCATAAACACCCCTCCGGAGAATTGGCGCCTGCAATCGGCTGAATTGCACATTATTGTAACAGATCTAATACTAATGTTATCTTACTCAAACCACTTGTTTTTAAATGCCTTTTCCCATTCTCATCCAAGTATATAGAATAATCCAGTAGTCCATATATACATGTACATTTGCATAACATTCTTTAAATGCTTTAAAAGGCAATGCAGAGTGATGGTGCAAGAATCCAAAAGGGTGGAAAAAGATTTCCTCCTTTTTTCAAATTTTCAGATACCCATCATTGTAAAATACACTATCTCTGAAACGCCTGTCACCATGTCGAGATATCACACTTTTAGCTTAGAGTATCAATGCATTCATCAGTCATCGATATTGATTTACCCAATGATTTCATATTTGAAACTGTGGCAAATTAGCAGATTGTCGTCCCACTGATAAGGTCACACCATGGAAATGCTGGGTATCTAAAGCGGAAATACAAATTCGTTCAGGCAGACAGATGACCCTAACTTTAATATGTCCTGTTATGAATCGTTGTCTTTGTCTATGTCCTATGTCCTTCTAAACAAACATACATAAACGATTACTTTCAACATTTTCCAACACTCTATATGCAGCCTGACATCATCTGACGCACGAATAGGACAAACATTTGTGTGCAGCCATAGGCTCCGCGGAACAATACAGCAAGATTCCCCAGCAAACAGTGCATTTACTCCAGAGTAAAGAATTTCAGCCATTTTGCTTTGGTCAACTATTCTGTCATTCCATTGGCAGTGAGGGTTTATTATGAAAGATGTTAAATCGCATTTCAAACATCATCAAATGAGATTGACAATTAGTGTTTTAAATGTAAGTTTGTGTGACAAGAATTTGCTCTTTAAAACAAATCGCATAATCATCAAATCGAGAGTAAACAATGTGATGGAAGATTGTTAACAATTTGCACTTGATACATTTGTTATTTCTTAAACTATGACAATTTCACAGTGCTTTAATACACACGCTTTTACGCTAGTTTTATGAATCTGCATCGTGTGACAACGTCGCATATTTTTTAAATGATCGGTAGTCTAAATCAGAGTTGGCTAAAAAAAGGGAGGTGTCTGATTAAATCTGTAAAGTCTGAAATGGGGAAGTGTATGAGTGTGTTCAAAATTTGTAACGGACCATGCAGACATCAGTTCGGCAACTAATGGCTATTTTCTTTTTTTTTATGAGTCACTGTGTTGTTCAGAGCTCAACATCGAGTCGTGAGGTAAATAGCTAGGCCCTCTCTCGACGAACTCTGAATACGACAACCTCTGTCACTCTTTGATATATTTTTCTTCTTCTGTTGATCTTCAAAAGGCTATGCATCACCTATCACGAACTTTACGAAGATCTGTAGAAAGATTACCAGTTTTGAATGCAGGCACACTAAACACCGGATTTACCAAAATTTTAGCGAATCAACATAATTATGGTTAGGTGACTCTTCTACACAACTCGATCTCTAGGAGCCTCCGGTTTACGTTCTAGTCCGAGGAACGGAGTGTTTTCCTCTGAACCCGAGCCTGCATCGAGAACAGAGGGGAGGGGCGCGCTCACGCACACAACGCGGCGACAACAAAGCGGTTTTTCATGAAAATAAAAACACGATTACACGTATTAGCCAAGATTGTATTAGATCTGTTGAAATTAAAGCTACCTTGTTTAATCCGTTGAATACTGAATATCCTCATTCGCATTTACTAGGAGCTACTCGGTACCAGTAGGCAAGGGGTTAATTTGATTATAGTTGCATTGAATCGCTTGGCGCTTGCTTTTTACATGTTATCACACAATATATCGTGGTATGGAAGCACCAGAGCTAGCAACACATCAAAATTGAAGAAAAAAAAAGGGGGGGCGGCAACATTGTCTTGCAAGGCGCAAACAAATTTCAAGTCAGGGGAGGACCCCGAGGGAAGCAAGGGGGGGGGGGGGGGGGGTCAGAGGTGGGTATATTCATTTATTGGTATTTTTGGAAAGCTCCCATATTATATGTTTTCACAAATAGATATGCCCCAACCACCCCCCCCCCCACTTCCTTAAAAAGATTGTTACAATTTTAAGCAATTACACAGTTACGTATGATAATGCCTTGTTTACAGCTACAATTTGCATTTACCTTTGAAAAGCTCAGTATTGACATGACTTGAATATCTTAATCATCATCACAGCATTGTTGTAACTATACTAAGATAGGATACGTTCTATGTTATTCCTACATTTACGTCGGGTGTCGAAACCCTTTTTTCAGATTTTATGAACATTACGTCAAGCATCGTATATAGCTAAGATACATGACGAAGCTGTGACGTCATCAAAGCTTGATGAGTTGAAAACATTTCCAAAAATATACCCAACTACTCGGGTGTTTCATTACCTCGAAGACAATAGATACTACCATGTAACATCAACAGGTGTAGCCTTATACTCTGATAGGAAGTTCATTTAAGAACATCCCCCGCAGCTGTTTCTCCTTTTTCTTCTTTCTTTTATACGACATGGAAGACAACCTTTTGGACGGGTGGGGAGACAATCCGAATAATTGGAAACAAACGTCTCGGTTTAAACGCCAAATTAGTTCTTGTCTTAGTTCATGGATTTTCCCATGCAGTCTATAGGGAATTTCATTAAAATACTGATCAATTATTAGATCACATCGTGGATACTGGATACACTATACTGTCTTATAAGATATGGCCTTTCCAAAGATGATAAAATATTATGCTACAATCGATGTCAAAATTTAATGTGTAAATTGTTTTATTGTCAGGTATATCATTTCCTCATGCTTCTTTTTCTGGTAGATTCATCCTTCCATTTTGATTTCACTTATTCCAAAGGCATTTTTCACTTACAATAATGATCTTATGTAACAATATAACATCGAAATTTACATTTAACACAAAATGTATTGACGCGTGTATCCGCACACACCGTTGCTCACCCACCCATACCGCGCACACACACACACACACATACAACTTGTAACTGTGACAAACTTCTCTAATTTGCAAATTGTGCCCACACATCGCTTACAATTATTTTCATATTTTACACATCAAAGCGACAGCTGCTACTGTTTATAGCGAGATGCAACGAAACTAAATCCCCATCTTGGATAATTCTTAGTTGCATTATTTGAGGTTTTTGTTTTCCATTAACAGTATCCTGTAATAACACTTGGCGCTTCTGGCAATCTAAGCTGACGCTTGACGGTATATAGACACATACAATCCAGGCTATGCTTTCTTCCAAAACGACCTCCAGCACTTTCTATTATGCATTATCTTTCTTGTTTCTGTTCATTTTTGTTTCATACTTTTTTCTCTCTGGATCTCCTTCGTGTTCCTTCTCTTCTCCCGTTCTCGCCGGCAATTCTAATTTGACCGAAAATGGAGGTGGCTCAAGGCTGTGTACGGACCTTAGCTACGCCTCTCAGAACCCACGGGGATTACGGCATCAAGGGAGAGATAGAGGGGAGAGCGAAAGGGGGAGAATTGGAGCCGCTTCCGCGGAGGCGGTAGCAAGCAGACGACATTTTCACAAAGCGATGCAAAGATTTCAGCAGCGCCGCGAAAACCGCTCGTGTTTCGTCCACCTAGGGCGCCCTCAAGGCGATAATCCCGTCATTGCCATTCTGGGCTGTTCCATGTTGGAGGCAAATAGGGGTACGTTACTTATGTCTTTGAGTCGAAGCGGGTATAATGATTAGACTTTCCTCCCATTATTTCTGCCCCTCACATTTGGGAAGGTGTTTTGTTGATGATGTCAAGCAATATGAGGGATTATTACTGAGTAATCCACAAGGGAAGATAGAAATAGCATTTTAGCTTGGAGGTAATTAGTACTCGTCCAACATGGCATCTGCGAGCAATTATGCGCGAGCGGGGGAAGGAATAGATTTTCGACGATTAATTTGAAAGCACAAATCACTATAGCTCTCACTCAATAAGGAATAAAACAACGGTAATCAATTAAATTTGGGTAAAGTGATACTACCGGCATTATCCCACTCTCAGTAGTCATTGTTGCTAATTTGAGGATCAATGTCATGCACATGATATCACTCAAAGACAATAATGTATCGCAATCATTGGGATCCTCAGACATAGGTATATTTTGTACAGTGAGACTTCGTCTACTACATTCTGTGTGGATTATGTAGCCCTTTTCCTCAGCCTTAACAACATACAAATTGAACAAAAGTTTAATTGACTAACTTCAGGTGTCTGCCTACAATGCCCAATGTTGTACTTTGTATGAATTTCAATGAAAAGGGGGATAAGGAGATTTTAATTTAATACGAAATCGCGCTGAACCTAGAGGGGAGAGTGGGGTCTTACTTTTTTCTTTCACTTCACCTTTCAATGTTTCTCTTCTTTTTTTGCCATGTTATGGGGGCGCGAGGGGGCACTGTTGGAAAGTGAACATGTTACTTTTTCTTCAACGCCGCCCTTAGTTGGTGGACGCCCATTCGGGGCATATCAAATTATCGGGGATGGGGCGGGCTGCAGACCTAGCCCCCGCCACTCACCTTTCTTGTCTGGTTCTCTACATACTTTTGGTTTGATTTAATTTCATTTCATTCCTCTCTTTATTATGATACATAAAGTCCTAAAGAAATGTACCTCGAAATTGAACAGATAGAAGCATCCCTAAAGACAACGAGATCGTCGATGTCGGCCTTTTGAGCATTCAAAAAAATAGGTTAGAAGGTCGACGAGACCGACATGCCGATTTCGTGGGCTGTTGGTCTCATAAACCCTCATAATATCAGGGGGTTTTCAGTCTGAAGGCTCACCAAACCAACATTGTATGTCCCGTGGTTTGAAAGTAAAAGCCAACGATGAACCTCGATCACCTGATGCTGACATTGAAAGGCAACATATTTTTGCCCTTTGCGGCTTATGTTTCTGATTTCTTTTGACCCGCATAATCACAATATACAATAATATGCTACAGTTATGTTGCTTATAGTGCAAAGTTGTCAATATTTTGGATGTAAAGCAAACTAAAAACAAGATATACTTTATGTTGACGATCGATTTATGAATCAATGGGCGTGGTAGGTTCAGCAGGGCATATTATTGCAACTTTGCAAGGGACAATCATTATCGTTTGACCAGAACTTTGACCCATTTTCTTTCCACAACAGAAAGGCGCTTGGAGCCTTCAAACTGCGCGATATTACCGTGTTAATATCGATTTGTTGCTTTACAGCTGTTCAGGTGCATGATGGGAGCCATGTGTTTACAATCGTCCAAAGAGATGTAAGTATATTGGACAGGTTAACGATGGTTAAAAATTAAAGCAATATTATGAACATTACGTCATCTGAATCAACGTATACAACTTGCACTATCAACTATTAACTACCATATTCTTGAACAGGTATACGAATGGCAATGGTTGGATCAAAATGAAATTGAGAAAGTAGACTGTCTAGCCTTGTCTTTTAAAGAGTATTGGGTTCAAATGAGCCCCAGTGGATAACCACGTAATCACTAAGTCCTATCTTTGTCATGGGATATAGGCTATCAGGAATGATCATCAACCTAGAATAGGGATGTGTAGATGAATCCGCAAGTGATAATGTAACGGTTTCAGTCTCCTTATTGAGGAAGAAAAATTAATTTTGGGTTAAACATTGTTATATTCCTCGGGGAAATGTCACAATTCCCTTTCGGTCTTGGTGGGTGGAGGGAGGGGGGGGGGGGGCGTCATGAGTACAGCAAGAAAAGAGTTTTGAAAATAGATTTGAAAAGAGGGTGTGTCAGGCCTGGGGAAACATTTTGGGCAGATTTCTTTTTCCTAATCATCCCTTAAATGTTTACTGAAATCTGGTTCTTGTGATTGTCAAATATCGAGAAAATAATTTTCTGACAATCTTATATCAGTACATGGGGGATGGGGATCGGGCAAGCACATCAGAAGAACATAAATGATGATACACATCAGTGGGAGATATGCCCTTATGCCAACACCACCAAGTTCGGCACCCATGTCTTGTCTGTTCGTCGTTGTCTCCACACAATTTTTTGTACATCAATGACAGGGAACAGATCTTGTTGTCACCCTGTCCCACGGTCATCATTAGTGTGTATCAGTGGGTATCTTTTAGCTGGTACAAGGGTCATAACGACATAACGTGACTTCTCCGTGGATGAAGGAGAGTTGGGATAGTACTTTAAAGAGTGGAGGTGACAGACCAAGTTTTTATTACATAATAATTATATGCCTACCTAAAATGACACAAGAGCAACAAACAAACGAAAAAGTCTTTAAACAATTATTTCACCAAGATGTCAAAACCAAAGCCCTACTATTGACAAGTTTTTACTTTTATGTAAGCATACCCCCCACCCTCAAACTCGTGAGGCCTGCACGATAGAGAATAACATTATTGACAGTCATAACATTCCATTTAGACTGGTGAATGCGTCTACAGAGTCATAATGGTATTCATGAATTGATATTAAGCAAGTCACATTGGATGCTTATTTGTTTGATAATATTAATAATTAAACTCTTTTGCATTTTGATAACTCTTCATAGGATATTTTCATGAGCTATCCGTCTCTAACCCCCTCTTTATCATATTTATAAAACTGGACGTAAGTAGCCGAGGATGGCGCGATCCAAAATAATTCATCCGCCTTTAGATTGCGCCATCCTTGGAACTCGTGGAATCGCTCAAGAAATTCAACCTGCTTGATTTTGAACTTGTTTGGCACAACCCACAAATTCTATAGTAATAGCTTTTTAGAACATATTTGTGAAGCGCGCGGTAGGGGTTATAGAGGCGCCATTGACCATTGGTTTGCACTGATACCTCGTGGCGTGTATCGGAATGTTTGCCATCAAAGGCGGGTACTTGTCTTTCAAACTGATTGACGCGGAAATTCGTTGGAATTACTGCATTAATTGTTTCTATTGATATACATGTACATATTTAATTTAAGGTTTTAAAAATATCATTGTTTTTGTTTTTTGATGAAGTGGTTTAGTATACAATGGATTCGTGTTCGGGTTCAATGTAGACGACGTTGACATGGAGACGGATTTTGGCGTGGTAGTTGTAGGTTTCATGACACCGCGCGCGCACTCCAAAATTTAAGCCTCGGATTGTTTTGTTTGAAGTGTTTAGGTGGAGAACGAGAAGCCATATCGCTCTTCCGACTGGCCCATCCTCCTCCTCCTCATCACCATGGTAGATATCATCACATAAGTAGAAGGAGAGGAGGAAGTAGGATGATGCAGCGATGGTCTGAAGTTGGGAGTTTGATACACCTCGACATGGCGCATAGCACGTACCATGTACAGACACCCTAACCATTGCACATCAGGCCAATCAACTAGATCCGCTAAAAGCTCACTTTCAAAGCTCTTACCTTCTACGAAAACCCTCCCAAATAACCCCTCAAGTGATGTCAGTTGATCTTCTTGCCCGTAAACCACCTACCTTTCTCTCCCTTTTCCCCAAACTCCTTAATTTCATTTCGGCGCTGCGTTTACCGCTGTGCCTTGTTATCGCAGCTGAAACGGGACACCCTTTAGCCCCAGAAAATATCGGCGTTCCGCACGGTGACGAGACCTGCGGGGCGATCCGGGCAAAGTTTGGTGTAGCATCTCGGTGGCAACAGATGGCGCGCAAATTTTCATATCATTAGCTAATAAACCGTAGGAGCCCTAAAAGGCTCTCATCTCTTCATCATCACCCATCATGTTGTGTAACGTTATATGAAGAGAAAATGTAGGCATTATGTGACCCGTTGATGAGTAAGAAGGGTATGATGCACCCCTAAGCATGATTCCATCCACTCAGAAAGAAACCTCTTTCATTAACCATTCCTATACCTTTCACATGAACACTCAATGAGACACAATACAACAGGCCGGAAAGCTCTAGTCATTTGACAAAATTCCCCTTTCTGCCCGCAGAAAAACCGAGAACAGGAACCGTGAAAACGAAATTGCGAGAAAAAATAATGTGTTGAGTGAATACATTTTGCTAATGATAATTGGGTAAAACTTTTCGCGTATGACATTTGAAGAGAGTTTCCTAACTTTTGAAAATTAAATCTGTAATAACTACTTGTTTCTATTTGAAGTGTATGCATCAGCTGTCGAGGAGGATTCATACATCATCGTGCACCAAAAACAAGCGAGGAATATGTAAATAAGTTAGTGTGCCACAACACTGAGAGAAATAGGAATTGGTAAAAACCACTATAGATTTACATTGCCATTGCCTGTAAATGTGTCCGTATTTTTGATCCACTGATCAAGGTATTAATGTATTGATTATGTGTGCTAGTAGCATAGTGTGTATCCATGAGGTGGGGGCGGGGGCATTGGTCTAAAAAGCTGGTTGAGACTCAAGGAATCGTATATTTTGATGATAAATTTGCATTTTTTTTTTTTTTTTTTAATTTTTAAAATCTCAGACATAAAATGAGAACCATCTTCCAGAATGACATCACAATTTGTTCCCAATGATCTACACGGTTTAGTTGATATCCAATAACCATGATGAAAGGCTTTATTTATTATAAATGCTCGCTATGCTGAAGATTCGCCATCAGCATGTTTAGCTTGCAAGCCATTTCAGGTTATAATAGTTGTGATACTTTGACCAGGGTCGTACCGCCCTCGCATGTCTATCATAATCTGTATATTATAATACGAATAAACTAGTATTCGTAAAATTGTTATTTTAAGGGATAGAATTCTACATTCATTTTACATCTTTTATGTAGTTTAAAATTGTAACAGGTCACATCAACTATAACTGGCATTTTTCTCTTGTTCATCTTGATTGTGTCACGGACCTGGGCCCTGTTGCATAAAACTTACCATTGATGGTAACTTTGCCGTCAATGGTAACTACCATAGAAACCTTGATTTTGATTGGCTGTTCTGGAGCCCTGTTAGGCTGTAACCATGGCAAAGTTACCATCAATGGTAAGTTTTATGCAATGGGGCACAGGGGGTGTTTCGTCAATATCACCAATCATCGTTTTTTAAAGTAATATGGTGGTATAGTCCCTGCTAATGCAGTTCTTGATGCTGCTGGATCATCATTCATTTTATCGGACTTGTTATTTATTTATTTATTAGTCTTTTTTTTTAGTAGGGTGGCTCAATCAGTAGTTAAATACTGTTTTCCGTGTAGGCCATAAAACATAAATACAAAATTTGCAAACATAATAATGTAAACAATACAAATTGAGACAATATAAATTACGTTACAACATTTTCGAACAAAAGAAAAGAAACAAAAAACAACACAATGGAAATGATTTAGATTATCATATGTATATATCGATAATCTTTGAGTCATTCTATATCTGAATCAAAATGATCATTGATTATATACCTCTCTTTAGTATGTTGAATAAATCTAGTCACCTGATTGGTTGAAATATTATTGGAGTCGTGATTTTTAACCATGCACGTTGCCCCGGGTAACGGGCATAGTGAAATTTGCTGAGATCCCAATTGGTTTCCGTGTAAAAGGTTTCTTAGTGCAAGCGCGGATACCATATAGTCAGTGTATGTGCGATTCCCGAATGATCGTATACAATTCAAGCAACTTTCCAGCGAAGATTAACAGATAGTGTCTCCGATTATCTGTGATGTTTAACCAATCTTCACTCAAGAAAAGGTTAATTAGGCAAAAATTCTTTGTAGACTATTTTATGAATTCGGTATATAAAAGATTATGGACTGCTCTAATATTCGAGGCATAGCATAGATCTAGCTTTTTTCTTTACTGGCTTGCGGGGACGTATACGTCCTGCTATGACCCCTTGGGGCGCCATGGCGCGCCTAGGGGGCATAGCAGGATGTGACGTCCCCATTGAGCCTATACGAACAGCTATGCCTCTCATAGCAGTCAATATATCTATAATGTTGGGGTAGACAAAAGTGGACACGTTGATCTTAGGAAAGTGGTAACCCCCCCCCCCAACGATGGGTGATAGAAACTTTGTTGTCTCATCAAACATGAAGATATGCACATCGTTCCTGTGCAATGTGTCAACACACTCGCTTGCCCCCCCACCCCAAACGAAAAAAGCTATATCTGCAGAATTGTGTTATTCTCATATCTTTTGTCACCCAAACTAGAATTTGGAATCTAGAAATTCACTTTAAAATTCATGAGTGTGCATTTCGTACTTATTATACTTCCTGTGTAACCCCTTCTTTCTTCAGTCCTCTCTTTCAGATCTTTGTGACTGAAATGTCATCTGTTTAAAGAAACAAACTAATGAATGATTTGACAAGACATGACTGAGGAAACAGCCTCCCCCTTTCTTACCCCCTAACTTGTCAAAAGCGACCATGCACCTAGTACATCTAATCATAGAGCGGGACCTCGCCTTGCGCTATGCCGGCGGGCCCCGCGCGGTAGGAGACGAGTTTGGCTCCCCTGCTTCCGTCTCACGGGCCCTGCTCGGGGCGTATTCCTTATCGTCCTCTTTGCAGTTTTCTTGGACGTAATTGCGTCAAGAAAATTAGCGATGGACCCGATAGTGAAACTCTAAACCTTAAAAGTATATTTCTCTTTCTTCCCTCGGCATGGCCTGTGCATTCGCTTTAGGATGGCTGTAAGAAAGCACTTAAGCTATACACATGCAGGACCGATATGGTTTTTGCAGTAATGATTGCGTCCCACCAACAAACATTTGAAATACATTCCTTTACATACATACCAGTGTTCCAACCTTCACTGACATTTCTCACCGCTATCTTGTTTTCAATCGTTTACCTGGTCCTTGCTGCAAATTTGTATTAATTATATAAACCTATTACAAGATTGACTTTTTGATTTTAAATCAAAAGGCAACTATTTATTCTGATGATCTACAAACCTTTAACACAAAATATAGCAGTTATCCAAATAATCAAAACTATTGAAAAAATAATTGAATGAACTAATCCTTTGTTATAAATCTCTGAAACACATTGACCGGAATTCTTTGATTTTGTTGAAGAGTCGTAAACAGTGATACAATCTAGGTTCCAAACAGCTTCAGATATTTCCTTTTAAGCAGAAAATAGTTAGTGAAACGGTATTTACTAGAGAAAAGCTTATATTGTCAAAAATATTAATTACACATTGGAATTCACGTAAAACTATGGCTTCTAGGAGAATATTGTCAAGCTATATCATATAAAAGAGGAACACCATAATTACTCCTATATGGGGAGGGAAGGGGTGACAATAAATATTTTGCTTTTGCATGTTCAGGACATTATAACGTTAAACACAATCATGTGTTCGGGTCTACTTCCAATCACTGTCCGACAGCATCAATATCTTCCATCAATGAATATACCTATAGTTATAGCTTTTACTAAAACTACGGAGAGTAAACCATTCCCCCCTCACCATTCTCCCTCTTTTTTTTCTTTGGAGTGAGTACAGAACGCACAATACTCTATTTCTTGACCTAATCTTATATAGAGGTGACAGGTTTGTGGCTCTCAGTAGCCTTCAGCTTGTGAGTATCGTGCTACAGTAATTGCAATTAAGCTCCAATTTACTCCTCTGATTGTAACACCGAGGAGTTACTCGGTCTTCAGTCTTCCTGTTTCAAACTATGATACTTGCACCACTCGCCCTTCATCCATTTTCTTTCAGCTGGGGTTGTATCGTCATTTGATATGCTTTGGTACTGGATGATATTGTTGGTCAAAAGTGGTATTATATATATGATAATAATCGTTTTCCCTTATTAGAATGATAGGAACATAATCTTAGATAAATGATACACCTAGAATTGTTGGTGTCGTCAACACAGTAATACAACAACAATTAGCACAATTTTATTTTCATAATAGTACATTAATTTGTTTAGAAAATATTTAAACATTTACAGAAATGCTACGGACTAAATTAGAGAGAAGAAATACCAAATTATGACCTTTTTCTGTAAAATAAACACAAAACAGAACCGATAGCATTTGTTTCTATCTTCAATTTTGTGTTCATTATTTAAAAGATAACTAAGTTGCTGTAAGGAATTAAGGGAACATTATTTTTGATATTTAGAAGCAACACATTAATTTTTAATTTCTGTATAGTCATAAGTGAATATACAAACTTTGAAAACGAGTTTCTTTCTTTTCTGAAATTAGAAAGATTAAGAGCAACGACATGAAGATTTTTGCATGGGAGTCCATAACCTATAGATTTGAATTATTTTGTATTGCATAGGCTATGACCCACTTTGATTGAATTCCTGATAACGAATTCGATAAACCATTCATAAAGGCTCTCAAGGTCCATATTTGATATGCAGATCACGAAGAATACAGTAATTGTATGTGTATCCGATTTCCACTACTTGATGAATTATTAAACGTATTCTGGGTAATCGATTATGTGGAAATAAAATGAAATTTGATAAGAATTTCATTGTAGAAGAAAAAAGAAGAAGAAAGAAAACCGAATTTGGAAAAAGAAAAACGTTATAAAGCTGAATTGTAGGAGGTGCGGGGAAAAAGATAACCTAACTTCCAGATTAGAGAAATCATAGCTGCGCCACCCAAAATATCTATACATAATGCTTCTATGTGAAGCTAGTCACGTCAGTATGCAATTTTCCACCAACCAAACACCCCAATAAATTAAACACCCTTACAGATAGCTTCCTTTACCTCACAAAATGTCATCGTATAATTATAACGAGATGCAGTAAGAATAACTTTGAACCAGGAATAAGTAATTTTTGCACCAAAATTAATTTTCTGTTATCAAAGTCGTAACAATACGTTTACTGATGGTATACTATATTGGTGTGATTAGGTTCATTTACACCCCTGTACAAACGTGACACTCAGCGACTACAACAGTACTGTGTCATCAAAATCATGGGATTGCCTAATCATTAGAAGGTTTATTGCGGATGTCCAACATTTCATTTTAAAGGATAAAGTTACTTTGAATAAAACTAATCTCTTATTTGGATTTTATGGAAACGTTGGAGTTCAATTTAATTTCATTATTTTATATGCAAAATACTATATAATTATGTTCCAACAAACGCAAAAATAGCGTTTTATCACTACATTCTTTTAAATGCATTATTATCGTTCTCTTGAAGATTACGTGATAATAATATATTTTACCAAATCGATTTTTAATGTTTAATGTTATACTTTTGTATGTATCAATCTTTTGTAAATTCAATTTGTTTCAGCCTCTGGCTGCTATTTTTATTGCTTTCATTTTTTTCTTTCTGTTCCTCCATGTCCTGTATAATCAGTTATATTTTTGTTTGTATTCTACTGGTTATATTATGCATGTATATTATATATATATATATATATATATATATATGTTTTGTTATGTTTTTGCAAAGTCGAGAGCAATATTGAATAAACATGATTCTATTTAAGAAAAAATAAAATCATGACGTTTTGTTGTTGTGTAAATGGTCCTATGATAGCGGGCTTTGTGATAGCATAAAACCGAGACAAACGATTACTTCAAAGAAGATATGAGATTAATCACATGTATAGCCATTTTGACGTCTAGAGACCTTTTCCCTTCAGCTTTTGACCTATTTCATTGTCGATCATCCCTCCGAGTCACACGGTACTATAGGCGGCCGACATTAATTTTTTTCTCACAAGAACAATGTCGGTTGTTTCGTCATTGTAACCCGGATGGACGAAGATGAGAGTAACTATGTGGAAGGGTTTTCATTTAGTATTCATCGTTTCGATTTAAAATCAAATTCAATTATCCGTTAGAAATGTAAACAATTTTCTATATAAGCAAACAATAAAAAAATTCAATCAATACTAGAATCTCTAGTATGAACCATCACCATTAGTTTCTTCTAAATATTTTGTTATTTCAGTGATTTTCGAGTTTACCGCGTATAAAACATTGATTTGAGATTTTCCCTTTAAACTTGCGAATTTATATAAATGAAAGGTTATAGTAGAGCTTTTTGCTGATGTAAACTGAAAGTTCTTTCTCTAATTTGGAGATAAGAAAGATTTTTGTTTAACCTTCATACTCTTCTAGCTACACAAGAAATTTGATTTTAATAATCTACTTGCAAATGAGGATTTCGCATACTACCTTTAAAATACATCATGTCAAACGGAATACCATGTTTAATGTGATAAGGATTTCCCGCTCAAATTCGTCTCTTCTCGTCTCACATGGATGACGTAATCACGCCACGATCAGACAAGAACATGAAACCTAAACCAAACACAAAATATCGATGACAGGAAATTAATGTTGAAGGGGGTGAATACCCCATAGCCCCCATGACCTTCCTAGCTGTGAACTTGCCCCCTCCCCTCTTCCTTTGTAATGTAGGTCATGTGAAAGCTTAAGGCAGCACTGTTCTCCCTACAATAGAAACTCGGTGTCAGACGGATGAGAGTAGTGATGAGACGCTAATTGGTCCCTTCGAGGAGTAATCTATTTAACATTCAGCATTACAGGCAGACATTGGAAAGTATTCACGAACCGTAATCTATGCAACCAGTTTTCTTTTCAATTGAATTTCGAAATCACCATTGAAACATTTTAATAGTTTTGATTTACGGAACTGATTGGATGTTTTGATTTAATTTGATTTGATTTGATAAGGTTTTATTTGAATATTCAACAATACAGCTGGAGGCTGATGCAAGTGAATTTACAAGGTAAAAATAATTCCATAGACATAAATATAATTATATGCTTTAACACTTTTAAATGAATCCAGATATAAACAATACATAGTACATAAATCATAAATAATGAAAACAATAATAATATTGAGTTCGGTTTGCATACATGAATATGAAATAAATAGAAAGTCAAAGAGTATAAGATCAGATATACAGTTTGAGAGTCGGTGCAGGACATCTTGATAATGTAATAAGAGAAAAATTATTATTGATCATTAACAAATTGAAACTAAATGATTAAACTGTAACATTTACATGAAGTATATATTAAAAATAAATCGATAAAATACAATTATTAAATATTGTTATGTATGATCTTCATGAATACGTGATGTAAAACCCGGCTTGAAAACATGAAATTACATTTATTAAATTACATTTATTGAAATAACATTAATAATTATTGCATTGATCAATTTGCATTTATCAAAGTTAAATTTAAAAAGTCAGATAATATACATTGTTCTTCTGAGTTGCATAGATTGGCAATGAGAATATCTTTTATAATAATTTATCGGATCAAAATTGCATTCAACTAAATTATTTTCTAAAAATTACATTTTTTTTCTAAAATTCTTAAAAACTGCATTTTTGCTTTTTTAAGCTGAGACTTTGAGAGGATTAACATAAAGGTTATCTATACAGACTATGATGCATATTACTATGATCATGATGATTCATAGCATTCCAATTTTTAAGTGCAGATACAATGGCATAACACTGCAATCGTATTCTACTTTATGAAATTTAGCGAATTTAGCTGGAAGACCGCAACATCAACAATATACTATTGCAGGTGATTATGGGTTACCAGCCGTATGTTTCCTTTTGATTTTTGTACCTGCGTTTTGTTTGTTTTTAATTTACAGAAGAAAAAAAAAAGAAGAAAAAAATCTTCCAATTAAATATGAAAAATTTGAGATATTTGAATCAAAGATAATTATGACTTATATGGTTACGATTTAAAAAAAAATCAAACAAAACTATTACTAAGATTCTCAGATAATAAGTGAATTGCAGTGCAAAATTGTATGTATTATTTTACAGTGTGACTGTATTAACGATACTAACACTGGTAAAAGAGAGAGAGAAAAAGAGAGAATCCCTGGGAGAATACAGATCAGTCCGATGTTTAGAATATTGTTCGTGTTTATGAAAGTTGTTTTTGTTTTTTGTTGCATACAGTTCCTAACCTGAACGTACACAGCAGGAGAACCTAGCGAAGAACTAAGCTAATTAAAGTAGCAAGCAGGGCCGCACGCTATTGGTCAGATCTGCGATGTCACGTGACAGAACGCAATCTGCGCATGCGCATTGCATTAACTCACCCTCCTTTTCCTATCTCCTAGGTTTCTCTACTCCATGTCTCCCTCTTTTCCCACCTCTCTTAATTTGTCTTCCTTTTTCTTTCCTTCTCTCTGTGTCTTTCTGCTGTTCTCGCCATTCTTAAATTAGAACTCAATGAATTTATTAACAATCAAATGAATATGAATTACGTGATATAGTACACATAAATAAAAAAAAATTACGTGATATAGTAATTTATGTGATGACTATAATTTTTGTTGAGAGATTTACAAGAAATGAATACGATCGATGAACTAAAAGACAAATATGCGTAAGACGTGTAGATAGATTACAACCTCCTCAGCTCAATGCGTAATGATATTGACATAATTTTCACTTTAATCATATCACCGTTTCATGATACACGAAACAATGCCCCTTTCTATTTAATGGGATTGTACCGTATCTACACAGTCCGTCTAATCATATTTCATATTTGTATAAAACGGGGCTACTGTCAGCGGGTGACCTTTTTGTCAGGGTATAGACCTTGCTTTGAGAAAGGCCTCAGCCACGCCCGTAGGCCATGCCTGGGGCAATGGGAATACAAACTCCACATGATATATGCATTCTCGCATACTTCATTGCCTTATTGTGCATTCTCATTCCTGCCCCTGATAACACATCGCAGACATTATGAAAACGAGGGTGTAAAACAAGTCAGCTCTGACCATAAACAGGAGGGGGACGTAATTATATTTCCAGATTGTAAACGTAGAATAGCAGGGGTATTGATTTTGTGCATGAATCTATTATCTTAAAGGGACTATGTCCCATTTGCAGGCCAAAAAAATGAAAAAGTTAAATTACAACTGCATTTGAAAGATAATACTAATTTAGAACTTCCCTAAATAAGGTGGGGCTTGAAAATGTCTTCAAGTGGGAAAATAACGACTATTAGTTGTCAAATCGACTTTAGGGCTATAGAGCCCAAAAGTAATAGTCTGATTTTCAGAAAATTGTACCGAATAGTCATACGTTTTATGCTGCGCAAAGATTCAATCAGTTTAATCTTGGCCATTACAAGAAGTGGGTTATTGATGTAGACAAATGCTCACGTTCCCTTTACAACTCTTTTCATGTTTGTTATTACCAAAGAAGAAAAAAAGCCAGTCAGTCACTCAATATTGTCTGACAGTGAAGTCTAGCAAGTAAACAGTTTCCCTTGCATAATTTGAATATGAGGACACTGCTAACGTTTAAATTTCACAGATAGGACATACATGACATATTCATAATTCCTGCTAGGTTCTACAGCATTTGAGGTTGGCTGCAAAAGGGACACAGTACCTTTAAACAGTCATATCATAGTTTTGAGTCGAATAAAGGTAATTCAATGCGTTATTCAGCGTTTTAGAGACATGTGACTTTTTACTTTTTAAGTTCACAAATTTGTTTCATTCAATTGTTAACTGGTGTTTTTGTTTAAATGTGTTTTAATCTTGCCGTTTCTTATTGATTGATTTCCCATCGTAGCTCCATACTACTCGTTATGCACAAACGTATCATTAACGTTCATTTCCGCTAAGTGATACCTCCTTGGGGCTATCCTCATGATACAACCATAGCACGTTCTTAAATCCTAAGTCTAAGACAAAGAAAATGTGATTAAAAAACCACGAGTAAAAAAACAATATCATCGTTATCATTTTATGTGCAGGAGCAAATATAGGAGAGCTTTCCGACATATCAGCACAGTGACATTACCAATTTGCCAATATGAAACGGGCCCACCCACTATAAAGTGCTTTTGAATAAAAGAAACAAATTAACATTTTCTCATCGCTTATCCGATTTTAGTCTTTCTTTCACCAATCGGTTATCCAATTTTCTTACTTTCACTCAGATCGCCTTCCTTATAATACAAGGCTAGATTTCCCTTTAAATGCACACGCGATTAAGTTCTTTTAAAGCATATTTCCCCCAAGCCGTATGCCAACCCGCACTATCCATCATTGCCACCGTGAAATTAACCCGCCAAGCATCGGACGAACATGTCTTTTATACCGTCCACTTGTAAACGGTTTGGCTAGAGACCGTGGCGGTATCGATGGGGTTCACAATGTTTACCGTGTAACATTATGCCTGGCGCCGAACAACCTCGGATAAGCAAGCCCGCGAGCACAGCCCCGGGCTACACGCGGTCTGATTAGCTCGCAAGGTTTGCATCAAAATGTTTTCTCTCATTACCCATTGGATATATTGAAAGTGAATGCACGATTTGCAAGATACCTTTTCTATCTAAGCCAAACTGTGGATAGATATAGGCCTACTGTCCTCGTCTTTTGAAACCCATTATTACAAAGCTATCTTTCCGCGTTAATTTTCAGGTGTTGTATTTCAATTTTCAGGATTTGCTGTGTGGGTGTTCCATAATAGATTTTACCATAATTATAGGCCTACACACAATATGGATAGAATACCAACACATTAACTGTAATGATTATCCTTGTTTATATCCTAAGTGTATCTGGATGCACGCTGAATCCAAACATGAAAAGGTCACCACTGCCCTAATCCATCAGCGAAAAAGGACATTGTAAGTGCCTTTCTTATGCAAAATATCACTTCTGGGAGTGAGCAGACCGTTCTCATTTCTCCCGATAACTACTCTCCACTTCTAAGTTGAAGAATGTAAGGAAATACGGATCGGACGCGTGTTACACCACTCTGTCATAAAATACCCTCTCCATACTGCCACGATGACGTATTGACTAAACGACGGTTACTCCTACTCAAAGACAGAAACTCAATATTCCATCTAAATGCGATTCTTGAGAGGCTTTAGATGATGTAGTTGAGAGGGAGATAGCGAGTGAGGAAAAGAGAAATCGAGGGAGGGAGGGAGGAGGGAGGCAGGGGGAGGGGGCAAATTATAGCGTATAAATGGAATGAAATTAAATATCGAGCGAGAGTGAGAGAGAGGGTGGGGAAGAAGAGGATGATATAGAAAGAGAAAGAGATAGAGAGACAGAGAGGAAGGGAGAGAGAGAGAGAGAGAAAGAGGGGGGGGGGGGAAACGAGAGAGGGAACGAAAAGTGCACGAGAAAAAGAGACAGAGAAGAATAACAACAAGTCACAGAAGTTTGAATGAATGAAAAGCGATATAAAATCACGCAAGTATATTGGAATGATCACAGAAGATTATAAGACGGATACAATGAAAGTGAAGAAAATGTAGTATAAAACCAAGTGGGTTCAAAATTTAAATTCGTCCATAACAACAATAAAGACATCACCAACAAAAGTTGTTAAACTAAGAAAGAATATCTAAGGGGGAAACAAGTTGACAATATAGGAGAATCAGGAGATCGGAGGTATATAGTGGTAAGATGATATAGCGATATTGAAACGATAATATCAGAGAGAGAGAGAGAGAGATAGAGAGAAAGAGTGAGGGTAAGTGTGCGTGTGTACGTGTGTGCGTGTTCGTTGAAAAGGCACTGAGAGAAGATCTTTACCAGATATATATAGAGAATATATAAAATACAATTGAAAAAAGAGATAAAATAATGTAGAATAATAGGACTTACAGAAATAATTGAAAATAGGAGTAGATGACGAAATAAGTGAGAGAATAAAAAGGAAATCTCAACTGAACGGATTAGAGGATGATGGGGAATCATTTCGGGCGAGTGAAAAGAGGAATAAATTGATATGCTAAAATATCTGGATGAATATCAGCACCAGAGGGGATAAAAAGACCCTACAATAAGGATGTCATAAAAGAGAATTGAGAGTCTAGCTAAAGCTTCTAGATGGTGGTGAGAGTTAGATGAAGAGGAGGAGGAGAGAGAAAGAGAGAAAGCGAGAGAGAGAGAGAGAGAGAGAGAGAGAGTCATCGCTCTAGCCACGCCACGTGCCCATCTCACTAAATAACGATCACCGATGTTAAATTGGCACCTCGATAAGTAAATGAATAAATCTACATGAATTGCACGCGATTCCACCGCGCCTATTTTCGCCGTCCACCGACTCGGCACCAAATACAAGGATTTATGTTTCAATTTTCACGCATATTTTTTCCCTTTTCTCTGCAAGATACTGTATCGTTTCAGAATACATTTATGGCAACGCGATGCTTCGAGTGTAAGATGAGATAACGTGGTAGAATATTGATATGTCTTTGGTCTGTGATTCAATAGAAGGGGTTTCTCTCGTCTCACCTTACCCAAACGTCAATCTCGCTCGAGTTGAGGACTATAAAATTGACAGATATATAAACAGACGAGAGTTAAAAAGGAGGAAACGAAGTTATTGTGTGAAATTAATGGGTGAAAATTGATACAGAATAATGAACATCACTTAACATGTAGCTAAAGTACTCTATGAAAGATACGCTTATTGTTATTCTATACTTCCTTATTGTGCACTTATTTGCAAGTGATTACTTTAGAAAGTGATTATGAATCATGACGAAACATATTGATCTTAAATGTCATTAAAGATCTTGCTCCCGTTCTGAATATTGTAACAGAAAGCTTATTTACAAGTACATTAAGATACTCAACTCAGCCATGTTTCAAATATTAAAAAAAACTGTCCGGATACACTTTACAAAAGCATATTCCTTAATGAAATAGACTATGATTTAATTATCTCCAAATAGCTTACCTTCGTACCTGTATAACCACGACAATGGTGAGGTATTGAAGCTTATTATGTGGGTAGCAGGCAACGATTTAAAAGCACAAAATGCAAAATTGTCGAAATAATATTTTTTCTATCTCTTTGTAGTTTCTCTCTAAAAACGATTACATAGATATAAATATATACACTGATCACAATGTTTTAAAAGTGACGATTCAAATTGAGCATAGTGTCTAGTTATAATTATCCAGATAAACACATAGAGGAAAGGCTCGAAACAATATTTCAAAGATCTTAAAACGATATAAGACAGAAGAAACAGTAAGTAAGATACTAGAGTGGAAACGGAATTACATATGACTGGAAGAAGCCGGTCTAAGGATCTGACCTTGAAAAATAAAAGAAGCTTAATTTAAGGTGGAAGGTTGGAAGCTGCATAATAAAGGATGTTTACTTTTAAGTGGTATATCCTGATAGAAAAGTATAGTCATGTGGTATTATATCCATCAGCACGAAGTTAACCATACGCTTTACTCAAACGTAATTATCTCGTCACCCGCCTAGTATAGGCCTGCAGTGTATTTAAGTTGAAAATAAACGATGCCAAGATTCGGCGACAGGACTTAAAACACAGAAGTTTGATACAATTTAAAATGATAATCAAGTCGAAGTTATTATGAGCATTAGTTTCATGATTCGTATATAGAATAAAAACCTTCATCAATAAGATGTTTTAACTCAAAGGTAATGAATGAATACAGACTCGATTTTTTAAAATAAATTGTATAATCATACCAAATGGTGGTAATTGGAAATTACTCTAGTGATATGCTGAGGGGTATGATTGTGCAGATTCGCTCATGACATTACCGGTGTATAATAAATAAAAGAAACGCAAGGTATCATCGTTTTTTTTAATACCCAGTGTATGTAGAGTCCATGCAGATCAGGATCAAGCAGGTTAAAAGGGTTCCATGGAATCTGCTTCTGTCTTTGTCTGGAAAAGATAAAATGTTTAAGGGCGCCACTTGTAAACAATCTTGAAATCATCCAAGTCGCATGTGTGCGGGGCATTTTCCTCACTTTCAAATAGCCGAACGGTGGCGTCCTTTTCTCTTTGCTTTTCATCGGGAGACATTTCCACCTTATTATTTTTCCCATTTGCTGGAGCCCTCCTTCGGGTTCATTATCGAACATTCTTACTAGGTATGAAAGTCACAGGCCAACCCGCACAGCGCTGATACACGATACAAACCCCCCGAGCTTCCCGCGAGGCTGCGTTAGCAAGACTATCAATAACAACATCGTAATGGCAAACTTAGGGGGAAAAACTTACATTAATGGCAAAATCAAAAGGGAAGTAAAGAGAGAGGGGTAGTATCGACAGAAGAATCAGGCAGAAAGGGAAACAAGGTGGTAACAAGGGGGTGGAGAAGAGAGGATATGTGAGGGTAAGAGAGATGAGAAGAGAAGTGAGAAATGAGGAAGAAAAGGAAAATGTGAGGAGTGTAGAAAGACAGCTGTGATGTGGCCTCCCTAAGGCGTGCAGGGCTGCAGCAGAAGTCTTTTCTAAAGTTTAGGTATCTCGGGTTTGTTCGGCATGCTTTTTCATTCTTGTTTTGCCTCAAGGATTAATCCGTTCTGAAAAATTCAACCCTTACTTCTTTTTCCTGTCGCGGGTATTTTTTCTTCGTCGACTGACCCGTATTTGGCCGGGGGCGGGCAGCAATCAGGATGGCCTGACGAATACACAGTAAAACGCGGCGTATTCCATGGGAGTTCAGGATAGGACAATCCGGACACAGCCCATATCTTTCTTTTTAAAAAAAATCATGACAATTACATGACATCACAGATTTTGATACGTTCAGATAGGTAGACGGCTACGACGAGTTTGAGTTCCAAGTTGCTACTTCTGACATCACGGTAGTCAAAGATATGTACCATTGTTGACTTACGGCATAAAGTTAACAAACTGCAACTGTTGGGAGCGGTGCTATTGTTGCTCAAAACCAACTCACTTGCCTCATACCTGTTACAAACACGGATCGCCCACTTAGCTGAATCGACTCGCAAAAAAATTTTTTTTTCCACTCTGGGTATTGTACAAGAGGGAAAGATAAAAAGGGGAGAAGAAAGAACCTGGGGACACAAATCCCCTGTAACCCCGACTCTGTAAGCCTATACACTTTTAATATAAGCATGGACGGTAGGCCCGTGTATTGTTGTTTGCCCTAAGAAAGAGAACAGTGGATGCCACGGCGTGGCCGGAGGCAAGATTTGTAATTATGCCGGTTCTCGTGAGACCCGCGCAGTGCGTGATGCCCGCCAGCACTTTCTGATCGCCAACGGCCCTGAATTCTCCACTCCTCACCATCATTCGGCGCGGTTCATGAGCCTCACACATATTTTGCACCAAAATCGCTGCGTTTTACTTGCGAGAGAGACGTGCGACGTTGTGATTCTCCTCCAAAAACGACCAAAAACCCGGTAAGTTTGGAGTTGTTTGTATCTTTTACTTGTGACTTTGCGAACACTGTGTGAGTATAATAGAGAGATGGTGAAAAGGCATGTGACTCGGTGCGTCCATTCGATGCAAAGGGAGGGAAGAGAAGATACTTGTGGAAAGGAGATTTTGTTTGACGCTTGCTCGTACACGGAGCAGCCGATAAGCTAGCATTACCTTCTCGTAGGGGTTTATAGTCGTTCGTTCAAGCAAGCAATGGCTTCGTCGCTAAACCATGTCTTGACATTGCAATACCTTAGCATTCTCAAGTCCTCCAAGATTTGTTTTTCCTATTCATAACAACTAGTTTATTAGTGCAAGAAGTTTTGTCAAAAATCAATCATTTGAATATCTTATCCAAATATTCTCGTCTTGCGGAGATGACGAATGCATGAATGGCGCATCTAGATTTCATAATTGGTCTTACGAAACTGACCACTATGCACCTACACCTCGTGGCTCTAAACGTTTATCAGACGGCCAAAATTTCACGTAATGTGTGTTCGCTCCCATATTTATGAGGTTATAATATGAGTGATAATGTCTATAAGATTTGTTTTTCTGTTGTCTTTTTAGTATAGGTTTTGTCAGTTTGCGATTTTTTTCTAAAACATCCATTCAAGATGACTGTTGTCGATCGGTCCGCGACGAACACATGAAACTTGAAAGTACGTCTGAAATTTTTGACCCAAATTTGTACGAACTTCGTCAACAACTATCTAATTTCTTTCATGTTTCATTATAGTCCTACATTGAGATATCGAATATAACCGGGGAGTATAATAAATGCAGAGAATATCAGACTGTTACAAACAACTTCAGACGTGCATTAATTTGAGACATTGAATCTTAATTTACTAGTTTATGCAAATAAGGCAACGCCAAATGTCAGCATATTTGCTTCCCTTATTCCTTCCGAATCATTAAGTCTTAATAAGCAGCAAGGAAAATAAATACCATTATCATTTCAGAAATTGGAATAAATGGGTTTGACGAGGATTTTGTGACAATAAACTGGAAATCCAAAATATGCGTTTATAGAAATAAATGTCATTACTTTTTTATCATGTATTTACGGATCATATTATTATTCATAAAATGACAAGACAGACAATATTTCACAGTGCCTAGGTTATACTCGTAAAAATGGTTCAAATTGAGCAATAATTTCGTCCCAAACAATGTAACATCTTGATACTACACATGCGATGCAGAAGTAATAGCAATAAAACGTACCTTTCAAAATAATTCAATTGTATAATTATAATAAAGCGAGCAGGGTCAGACATCGCCTTGACTACAATACACAGAGGTCGACGAGGAACAATCGTACACGGTAAAGCTTTGATTGAATATTGACTCGTATAATCGTACTATTGTACAGTCTCTTATATACCGCCTGCTTCGCAATAAATAGGTCGTGAAAATCTGCGTTAATGACGTAGCAACTAGGCAAAACAGCTAAACTACTACCGATTTGCTGTATACTCTCTGATATCAGTAATTTGCTTTTTGAAATCTTAATATTCATGATTATTTTGATGAGCGTTTTGGCGAGATAAGACTAGAGGACATATAGTTTGATTTCTAATTTTCCTTCTTTTATACATTATTGTTATTTACTGATTAACTGTTCATAGTTTATAACATGCTATTGAATATTTATTTTTTAGTTTATAATATGCTGTTTTTTTGCAAACAGGATTCAGGAAACATATCCAAGAAGTTCGATGATAAAACAAAAAAAAAATATTAAGAAGGCCTACGCGTTCGTTTTAGACCAACAACTACTAAAAATTTGTCATTTGTGGCAGTTATAATGTTACTTGCAACCTGTAGCACAAAATCAAAACGGGCAATACTCTGGAAAAAGTACATTAGTCGTTAAAATGAATGGAACCTAGCTTCAGTCGGGCCCCTTTTGTTTTCAATTACGAAAGAAATGAGGAAACCAGAGTTTAGAAAAATGGAGCGAGGTTTGAAAAGCCTGGTTATATTTGATTCATAGCCAACTGTTGGTTATGAAATAGCATAAAAAATGTGATCCATGATTACTGAATGGATACCTCTTTTAAATTGATCTGGAGGGTGTTTCACAAAAGTCGAACTAGACTCTTAAGTTGGACTTAAAAATTATGGAGAGCCATTTGTAGCCTTAAAATTAAATATATTCAAAAGCAAAAATTCAAGTATTTTAGACTTTTCATAAATTCCACATCAAGAACATGAAATCTCCTATGATAATAGAAAATATGAATGATTTGAATCAACATTTTATGCCCTTTAAAATAACTTTTACAAAATATTTTCAAAGATGCTAACGGCTTTCCATAATTGTAAAGTCCAACTTAGAGATAAGTTCAACTTCAAATCTTTGTGAACCCCCCCCCCCCCCCCGGTCATTAGATAATGTGAGAGGATGGATAAGAAGTCACCGTGATCTATAAACGGGGATGGGGTCTGTTTTTCAAACGCCCTGGAGAGGATTTTATATTCCAACAATTTTTGTTCTCAAAGATTTTAATTCCAAGAGAGTTTATTTTGTGCAACTAATCCCCCATCGTCATCAACATCACCACCATCATCATCACCGATTCACCATCGTTATGTAAATTATGATCACGAGAATTTCGGACCAAAACGATGCTTAATCTGATACAACTCTGGGCTGTCTGAATCATTTTAGTAAAGAACAGTTTAAGATGAAATGCATTTTCTACCGTTGCTCTTGGTGGGTCTATCCGCCCCTAATCTTTGTGCATCCGTCACTCGGCAATTTCTACACTTCATTTTTAAAGTAAAGTTGATATTACTCGTGTTCTAAAATCAACGTATGAAGTCATATTCACCTAGTAGCACGTTGTAGCCCCGCGGAATTAGTATCCGTACTTCATTAAGCATCCGCAAAACGGCAACACATGTAGGCGTCTATGCATCATGAAAAATGAGTTTATGCAATCTATCATATAGCCTAGAGGCAAGATTTAGAGGAAATTGTATAGGAAGCATTTATGCGAACTCATTCCAAAGAAGGACTGGATACAGCTCGAGTAGAATAAACTTAAAACTAATCTCCCCCTCCTTCCTTGTCTCTCCCCCTCTCTCCGTCTCTCTCCCCCTTTCTCTATCCCCTGACTCCCTTTTCTGTCGGTTTTTCCGATAGATTGGTATCTTCAAAGAAAACAGGGGCGGCAACGATGTCATTATGTGTGCATAATGAGAGTTACACGGTTATACGCTTTTCAATATGGCCGACTTTACTGATCTATTTACTTAACTTGCCATACAAGAATGCGTGCTCTAAATCATGCGTAATTATGTTCGAAAGAGATCGGCACCTTTGTGAAGTGTATCCATCAAGTTTGTTTTTGTTCCATTTTTCAATTAATACCTTATTATAATGCAATATACGTCTTGTAGCAAATAAAAGAAAAACAATATGAAATATGATATGGTTTTGACCATTTTTCATGAAGTATACAAAAGAAGACTATTCTGTGTTTTTCTAGCATCGGGGGCTGCTGATGACATGTTATTGGCAAAAAATAATGACTTTAGCCCGGGGCAATATTATTTTTGCCGACACTGCCGGTAGCAATGAGGTTGTTATTTCCTCGTATAAAGCCGTTTTGAATTAATGTAAAGAGGTTTTAAGTGCATTTTACTTGGTTTTTTTGTGTAATAATGAAACATATTACATATGAACATCTGATCTCAATAAAATTCTAGTTTAAGCAATTCCGCTTGATATATTCTTGAATAATTATGAAGAAGAAGGAGAGATAATGATGAACAAACTTATTTTGACTGCATTTTATAAGTAGAATAACGCATTCCATAATGGAAATAGAGGAACGTACGTATTGTCTCAAGCATGGTTAGGTATAGACTGATATAACTCGAAAGGTCACCATTTATGAATATTAATGAATGCGATTGTATAAACAACAATTCGCATCATATCATCTTGTTCGAAAACTGTAATATCCAAGCTTATTTCTTTGAGAAGATATCTATTCTTGGTTTAACCGTTCAAACATTAATTTTTGGAATCCAAATTTACTCGAGTATCAAAACATTTATCTTTTACGTGACTGCCCAATTTTCCTCCAGATCGTTGGTTGTTCACCGTGATGCATTTTCGGTGAAAAAGAAATCAAAGACTCTGCTGCATCAACCAATCGTGATCGATGTATTTGATACCTTAACCAATCAGAAGTTAACATGTTTATCAAGTAATCATCATATCCAATATTATCCTATATAAATGAAGTCAAATATTTCCACATTATACCCTTCATCTATATCATCATGTCTTTATGTTGTTTATGCATGCCATACACTCCATTGGTACTATGTTGCAGTCCTCTTATTTTCTGTTTCTCCAAGCTCTCTATCCTCTTCTCCTCTTTGCCTATCCCTTTCTTCCTTATACTTCTATTTATAATGTATATTATGTATTTGTGTATTCGGGCGTACCCATTAAAAGCTATGCTTACCGGGATACGCGCCTTCTTCCTTGTAATACAAGTTCTTAAATTATATTTATGTTCCTACGTATAAATGTTATTGTTTGAACAGAATCAGATGTCAAATATGTTGTCAAATTGATTGGAAGAAAATTAATGTTTATTTGAATTGAATTGAATTGAATATTCATATTTGTTGTTATAGATTCACCAATGACATCAGTGTGTGACTCGCGGGGACACAGCCCACTTCGACCTACTACAGAATTCACAGATTCAAAGGTAATAATATACAGGTATTGTATACAGGGGTCATGAGTACATGTATTTTGCAACTAATTTTACGTTTTTTGCTAATCAGTATTCCTCGAAAGTATAAGCCGATCGAGATCAGGTAATTCATAACGCCAGCTACATAAGCCAATAATAATTTTTTAGCTATTTGCCAATCAGGATCAATGATCCTGTGAGAGATATATGCAGCTTTTCCATTGGTCAATAAAATGAGGACTTTGGTACATCAGCCAATCAGGACAAGGATATCTAATCAGAAACAACATTGTGCTTTGTTAACCAATGAGAACCAACGATTGCAGGGCGTTTATTTATTTTTATTTTTTTTGGAGGGGGGGGGGGGGTCGGGGGAGAGGGCTAAATTGCCATTCAGATTGGGCGTGTGTGTGTGTAGCCTTTATTTTATTCCAGTAATAATATTTTTTTGAAAACAATCTTGACCAATCACAATCAAAGCTTCACCTATTTAGTCAGTTAGGATCAACGTTTCTACCAATTTCGATTACGTTTTCTGCTGCACTAGCCAATTATGATTAAGATTTCTATATTACTAAGACCATTTAGGATCTAGATATTTTATCGTTACAGTAAATCAAGATTAGGGCTATTGCTACACTGGAGTCAAATTTGTTCAGGGAGGGTGGATACTTAAGCACGATTTATGTGACATTATCACCCACGTTTTTTCTTTATTATTGTCATTTCAAAGTGTGCTACACGTGGCCTTGTTATAAGATTAATCTACTGGCTAAGGTTAATGTATTATATGTTCAGTTTAATGAATACCGCTGATCATAAATCCAAATTTGATATGGATCATTTTTTCTCCATAGTTATGAGTAGTGATACTGACACTGTGATAAGTACTTGGGTGTGTTAATTTGTCAAATACGTTGATTTTGTGATCTGTTAACAAATTAAAGAAAGTCTCATCATCACAATAGGCAAAATAAATTCGTCAAAGTGTTTCGCTTCTGCAATATTTTATTCGTCTAACATGATGATATTACAATACAGCTTTGAATGTGAGGGTGGTCGACAAGTTAAAAACAAAACAAGTAACGAGTTACACAGAGAAACACTGCATTTATTACAATCTGACCAAGAACGAGTTTCTATAGAACGACGAATTTCTGAGAACTGCCTTCTGAAATGACCCTGATATTCGTGCAGTGATTTACCGTCAATGATTGACCAATCCAAATATGACACGTGTGTGCTCCTTTACCGAGGCCTTAGCAACCACCTTAACAACGCTTCTCCCATTACGCTTGCAAATTGATTTCTTGATTACATCATATCAATTGACTTTAAATTGGTTTTATTTTTCAAAGACTGGAGGACTCTTGAACACGAGCAAAAAAAAAGTATTAGCTTTTTAGTCGTTCGATCAACGAATGATTAGGCATGTCCGCTATTCCCCCTCTGTATAGGTGTATTGTAAATGACTGTTGCTTGTATAATCGCTTTGTATTTCAATGATAATTAATTTTAAACATCACAACCATTGTTTAGCATTACGAAATTACAATTAAGACGGTATGGAACTCTTAATGGAAATCTCATACAAAATTCCTTCAGGCTTATACCATTTAAAACACTACTATATATATATTACAACTGAAATTAATGATTCATCGGTATTTCCAAACCACTCCACAAAACTTTTTTTTTGTACAGTGCATTTTCCTTGTACTTATAAAGCGTTCGGTTCGCTTTAATAAATTATGAACAATCCAATTTAAAAAGACCAGTTGATACATCTAAAGCATAACAATCTATGTTCCATGACAAATAAAATGCATCTTCTAAAGTCTCTTGAATTGGTCCACAGATATAGTATAGTCTTTGGTAAGATGATCACAAAGCTGGAGTTTCAGATGAATAAGATGGATTCAGATGAATTTAGATGAAATTGATACATGTCATGCTACTGTTTTGAAGCGCGAAAGACATTTACTATTTGTTTTAAATACATAAATTCACAACTGAATTGAAATCCTTCATATTAAAATTTTAGGATGAAGGGATGTGAGGTTACAAACAAAATTAACATTTCTTCACAAGTAACATTTTATAATTAATGGTTAGTTAAGTGACTTCAGTCAATAAAGAAAATCTGATATCAAGGACCTTTCGACTTTCTTTCCAAGGGCGCTGCACCCATTTACAAGCTCGCTTTTTGTTGGCTTATTTTTCTTTGTCAATATCTTTCTTGTTGTACATGGTATATATTTTGTATTTGTTTATGATGTTTAATGATTTAGAAATATATTGAAATTGAGTTGAAATTGAATCTTACCATTCGGTGGAAAGAATGATTCACGCTAGGATTAAAGACCGGTTAATATTTATAAAAACAGATCTGCTTCGCAGTCATATCTGTATCACAACTCAAAATGTTTGCTTTGCAAGTGAGATGGCGGCAGCTTGAATCTCTTTCTTCTCAACTTCGGGACATGTTGAAATGTTATCTATTAGCCAAGTTCATTAATTACGTTACATTTCTCTTAAAACGATCGCCCCGTTTGGCAAAATATCAAATCATGATGACTTTGAAAATTATTAATTGGCATTACCATGTTTATTAATAGTCGGATCTCGTAATAATACTCTTTAGATTTTGGTTAACACACTTGAAATGGATCTTGCTCGTCTTTTCAAGTATTGTATCACAAGATACTGCTGTCGTACCCCGATCTTGATAATCTGTCGGATTCTGTCCGCTTTAGGCCTCTCAGTTAAAGGTCTTGAACTTATAATCAGAACATTTCATAAGGTCTGTATAGATCCGGGTAAAGGTCTTCATGGTAACTGATATGTACGAATACAAAATCACCAAGATGTATTAATCTGCTTGAATATAGATACACAAATTATCTGCTTATTAGTATTTTCAGATTGAAATCGATTTCCGATATTTCTTAGAACTTCTTCGCATGGTCTACATAATAACGAACATACCATCTATAACTACTGTTATACATAATTTATTTAATGCTTTTTAGTGGAATCCTCTGTTTCCAATATGTATTTCTACATTTGTGGTAAATGTTTATAATTGATTTGTAATGTTTTGTTGGAAACATAAATAAATTGAAATTGATAATTGAAATTGAAATAGGCCTAATGCTGTTGTGCATCGTTGATACTGAAATAGAATACACGTATTGACATAAGTTAAATTCTTTAACAAAAAGACGTCAATCTTTCAATTAAGATTTGGACTATTCATAGCCCTTAAACATTTGATTTCTGCTATCGCATATAGAATAGTCCAAAAAGCTGCACGAGATTTTTGTCTCTCAAAGTGTTTCTGTTCATATCATTTTCGTCACTTTGAAAGTCGTCAAATCTCAACGTCCATATACCGGACTGAAATGACTCGGAAAGATAATGTTTCTTCCACATCTCGACACCGAAACAGATTTGTGTAACATCAACAACAAAAAGGCGATATATGATACGGGATTATTATGCGCTAATGCTCAGTCTCTCATTCCTTTGCTCATTACTCCGCCAAAGTTAATGCACGCTTTGGTACAAAGCGCCCCTCGTACAACACTCAACGTATTACATTTCTTACCAATATATTTCATCATCGTTAGAGCATGTCAGTGGAAACTTTGTAACTTTCTAATTTTCAGACGCCTGAATAAATAAATCCAAATGAATCGCGTGTTATCTGGCCGTAGGCAAAGAAAACATAAAATTTTCAAAAACATCGGAATAGGCTCGGGGACATGGGCTTCAAAGCGTCTATGTTTTCTATGGAGGGAGTTTTGGCGCTATTTAGGCCCGTTGGTATTATTCGAGGGGATTATGAAGTAGGGAAGAATGACAGACGGAGCTTTAAACCCTCCCTTTATTTCTCTTCTTCTTCTTTAGCAAGATCATAAACTAAAGCTGTTTCAGCGCGAAAAAATTAATACATCCTGAAAAAAAAATGTGCGATTTAAACGCGTCATTTCTGCCTTTGTTCGGCTTATGTTCTAGATTATTCGAACTGCTGCTACGCTGAATACAAAAGATTGAATATCCTTGAAAAGGAAAGTTGTTTATCACATACCAGTAGTCCAATGTGTAATATGTTTTCTACCTTGTTCCATTGCTTGAAACCAACATGTAAACAAAACATGTGAGGAAATTCGTTCCAATTCATTAACGACACTGCTGAAGTTTCGCAGGAAATCTTATAGTTGTAATCTTTCATTTTCCTAAGTACTTGCTTCCGTTGATTCTAAGGTTATTGGAGACCTGGTAAATACCGGATGGAAAAAAAAGACTTGTTGTTGAAAACTTTAGACAGGTTTCATGATTTTCATCACCATTTACAAAAGCATCGATTTCAGATATTAATTACCCATCCGTCACCGTTATTTCAAAATCAGAGTTCGAAGTTTTCTATGACGTGACAGAGCTGCAAAGTGCATGCATAGAAATCAAACTGCAAAGTAACACATAACGATAGTTTTTTTTCACTTGAGCAACACGTTTAAAACAAAATGTTTGCCTATACTAAAAGTGCCTAAAGAATATTGATATTATTGGTTCAAATATGCAATCGTTATCCAATTATATACCAGAGACTGTTTCCTTCAACGAAATGTATATTATATGCAGGAAAAGGAGGGTTTTTAAAATTTCTGTATTAACAGATTTAAGAATATTTCTGTCCTTTCTCTGACATAATCACTTGAAATAGATCATTTTTAGAACTTTTTTTTTGCACTGAGCAATGACCTAGACCTATGTTCCTTGCGACACTGAAAGTTTGTATTCACAAATCAAAGAGCCACACTATGGTTTAATTAATAATTTGTTTAATATTACTGGTATATGGACTGAAATCACTGAATAATTTTATAACGTATTTTTTGTCTCATCGGCGTCTATGATTATGCAACCCATTATAGACGCTGTACATATTCCCGGGTCGGATAGGATTGGACCGTTTTATTGCTGGTTTTTATCCTGTGTGAGATTGTCCCTTGTTAAACCATGCGTGATCCTCGATCATATTTCGCTTGATAACTTGTATTACTCCAGATACAAGATGATAGCACATGACTTTATTTCATATCGTAGAACGCGTACTTTCACCGCCCCGGCCCGACGCCCCCATGAGTGTCGAATAACCCCACCCATATATCTGTCTGTTCATTTTCTTCTCCCCTTCTTTCTGTCTTCCATGCCTCCCCCTCTCTCTCTCTCACTCTCTGTCTCTCTTTCTCTTTGGCTCACTCTTTCTTTCTCTCCCTCCCCCTCTCCCTCTCTCTTTTTTCACTCTCACTCTTCTTCTCTCCCTTTCTGTCTCTCTCTCTACCCCTGTCCTTGTTCCCTATAGGCCACACCCATAGTCTATTTATTTTCTTCTCCCTCTTCTTTCTGTCTTTAATACCTCCCCTCTCTCCCTCTACCTCTCTCTGTGTGTCTCTCTCTGTCTCTCTCTCTTCCTCCCCCTCTCTCTTCCAATCTTACTCTTCTTCTCTCCCTATCTGTCTCACTCTCTCTCTCTACCCCCGTCCTTGTTCCCTATAGGCCACACCCCTAGGCTAAGGGTTTCAGCTGTCAGTCTAGGAGCACTCATCTGAAAGACATTTTGGAGAAAAAAATAGGGGAAATGATTGTGATGATGTGTTCGCCTCTTATTTCCTGTGTACATTATGATTATCATCATTCTCTAATGTTATTCATGAGATCCGCAATGATTGGGCATATAAAATGTTTAGCTTTTATATTATGAATGTTCACATTCCTATGTTGTTAGTTTTTAATGTTTTTAAAGTTTTTTTCTTCTGAAATTTACTTCGCCAGTTCTTTGCCCTTCTATTCTCCTTATCAATGTCTGATACATTATATTTGTTGCATCTTGGAAGCCCAGCTCTCTATAGTTTTGGATTGAAACTTTTGCTAATGTTGAATATACATAGTAGGTTATGCAAATGATACTATTTTTCGACAAAAGGGCGGCCATTTTGAAAGCCCTCTCCTATTTCGGTTGGTTCGGTTGGTTTGGTTGTTTTACCTGACCGCTAAGAAAGCATGTGCTTGTTAGAAAGCAACCAGGAGACCGACGACTTTAAGTCCTCTCCGAGGGACTATTGTTATTTGTGACCCTTCAGTCTCATGAGTAGTTGATCGAGGGGGGGGGGGCAGTGATGCAGGGTAAGAACGCGGATCTTCCCATATTATTTACCCCCTTCCCTTTCTCGCTCTCTCTCTCTCTCTTTCTCTCTCTCCGTTTCTTTCTTACTTTTTGCCATTCGAGTTAGTGTATAGGGGTGCACCTATGACCCAGTAAGTATGCCACAGCTCTCGGTGATACATTGAAGTTCTGTGTATAATAAAATCTTACGCGACTTTATCTAATTGTTGATATGCCAGTCAAGGTGACGCATTTGCATCAAGTAGTTCATTAATTACTTCATTTCATTTGATATCAACCCTGTTGCCTATACTGTAAAGTGTTTTTCTGAAGTATTTTTTTGATATTTATTTTCAATTATTGCTTTGATATTTGTTTACTTAGATGTCGAATGGAAAAACTTCAACTGACTTTTCATCACCCTACGCCATGGAAATTGGTGATCAGAAGGTAAGCCTTGATAGCATCATATTAACCAAACCATTGTCATATTCTTTGCCTTTCAAACATGCCGAAGATAATTATGTCAAAATATAGCTTTATTCAATTTTATTCAATCGTTTCATTCAAATTAAGTGGAGATAGGTTAAATCGAGCTCGAAAAAGGCGACATTTGAAATCACCCAACCTCCGAATGTGATGCCTAACAAAACACTTAAAAGAGAACGGCAATTACTTCCTATATTATATATAGATTATCTAGTCTTCAAAATGCAAATGTGAAGGTGCGAGCACGTCGAGCGTAAGTCGACTTCGTTACTGTAGCAAAATGTGGACTCACGCCACGGCGTGCGCCTCTACGATGCGTCCTAATGCGTGCGCGCTTATTGGACATCATTTTTTTACATTACGGGCAGAACGTGCTCATTGTCAAAATTGCTAACAATTGAAGCGAGTATAACATAGCAGAGCAGCCTTTTTCATTGAATGATCACACGTGCTACGTTCGTACAATGAGGGAGATTAATAACCTTTCCTATTTATCCGTCATTGGCGACGGGTCCTGTAATAACGACCTTTACCCTTTACTGCTTATCGTCATTTTGCATACAAGGTTTTGTAACTGTAGTCCCATAATATTATGTAGCCCCTCTGTAGACGTGTTTAATGAGGGAAGGGGGGGGGGGGGGGGTTGACGGGGACTCGAATAGTCTAAATAATAGGTGATGGAGGTCTTCTTTGGAAATTTCAGATAACTTTGCACTTTTAAATTGCCATTTCGTGGCCATGTGCCATTAAACTAAGCAGGACAATTATTTTAATTGTAAAATCTGATGTGATGTTTGCTTGTAATACATTAAATATTATCTCTTTCAACTTGTGCCTTTTCGTTTCTTTCCCCCAAATGAAACAATTTACCGCCCTACCCCCACTTCAATTTCTTTCTAATTATCTAACATAGATCAGCATGTTTTATTAAAATTATTTTTTAAACAAATGTTATTTCGTTAACGGGATGTAAATGTAGTAAGTAATATTAATATTGCATTTGTGTTATTATCTTTTTTGTGATAACTTGTTGTTTCAGTTGTTTTCACAATAATAATGACATTTCCAAGACATACCTATGTATTTAATGAGTCAGTAGCAGTGAAATAATTATGCAGATAATTCTCTAAAATAATGATTTCTCCTTCTGTTTTTTCTAGATCGCTTCTTTAAATCTCTTGTATAATATCTTTAATTCTCTCTCTCTTTCTCTCCCTCTTTCCCTCTCGTCCTGACTTTCTCTATCATTTGCTCCGTTTCTATATCATAATGGCATCTGCCTTTATCCCAAAAGAGGTACGATGTATATAGGTATAAATTGGGATTAGGTTATCAGGCGCACACATGTCTTTTTCCTTTACAACCCCGGGACAAACTCGGCTACATCAATTTTTCCTTTTCTTCTCCATCTCCCTAAGAAACAGAGAATAGACTCCTAAATACCATGCAGCCGGAAAGTTGAAATTCTGGCTTGTCTCCGCTTCTTCCATATCTAGCCGCAAGCGATACAGGGTATGAGACGAAAAGGGAGGAAGAAGAACAGAGAAGACAAACAAAATCATAAGTAAAATTCGCGAAATGATAAGATAAAAGCGTTTTGAGTACACAGTGGATTTATTCGGTTTCGGGACTAGGTGTGGGTGGGGTAATACAAACATCACATACTCTGTATATCACACTCATTCACTTTTCCTCACAACTAACGGGGTAAGAAATCAAGTAGGAATAATATTCGGATATAATATTGACCTGACACATGTAAGAAGGCTGGAGTATAATTTGTAAATACACGCCTTGTTTCTGTTTCATGAACATAGTGAACCCAAGTTTTGAGAAAAGGTTTATCGAAATTCATCCCTCATAATAATAGAATGATCTCTACTTATAATTGCGTGTTCAATGTTATTGACCCAACGGGTTACTCGCATTGATTTTGTGTGGAACGATACGTATTGCTGCACGAAAAAGAGCTAACACTGAATACACAATTATGGGAAGAAACAGTTTTTTTTGCATCTTCCGCTGCTTATCGGCAGTGGCGTATCCAGAAGATAGACAGGGGCGGAATCCTCCGACGGGGGCGTATCTGAGGAGCCCCTCGTGCTGTGTTATAGAGCTATTTCATGTTGTATTGATATTTTCCTGGGCCTTCAGTGAAAGAGGGCTGATGGGGGGGGGGGGGGGGTAGGGGTTGTATGGTAGATATGCCATATACCCGTCTATCTTTTCGCCACAAAGTCACACTATCGCGTATCGCCCTCGGGGCTCATATTCATAAACCTATATAAGAATATTTGACAACTAATATGTACATGTACTACAGCCTAGACAACTGCTTAGTTAGGTGTTTATGAATATGGGCTCTGATGACTAATCACTCTAGAAATTAAGCACAATAATGTATGCGACCGCAATACATTATAGGGGATACATTAGTACTCAAATCTCGTTACGGTACAAAACAAACCAGACTTTTTGTCAAATTTGTCTTATTATGTCGGACCAATGGAACTAATATATACACTGATAAGCAATGGCGTATCCAGCATAGATTAAAAATATCATTTGCCCCTTTTTGTAGGCAGATTAAAATTATACAAATTTAAGCACCAAGGGCAAGGGTTGCCTACAATAGACAATGTCCCCCATTGACATGATTACGCCCCCTCGTTCATCAATTTCTGGTTAGGCCACTGGATAAATCCCCTCTCAGTTTGAGTTGACACCAGTATTTCCCTTCTCAAACACAAAAACAAAGCCAAAAGAGGAGGGATCGACGAGGGAAAAGGAATCCAATTGGGGACGAGTTGTTGCCAATCGGTGCTGAGATTGTCCTAGCTGCTATGACCTTAGAACTGAGTGATAAACACGGGGCGATGCCACGGGCGAGTTGCGGGCGAGATGACGGCATCGAAGCCTTGTCATCCGGTATGTGGCTTGCCACCTAGGCTTACCTCAAGTCGGTTAATGGATTACGTGCCAAGATGCGCCTATGGGCATCTTTTCATGAATATGTATTCTTAACTTACACAATTTTGAAGAAAAAAAGTCATCCTTTTCTACATTTCTTTTGGCGTGAAAACATGTTAGACAACAATTTCGTTCGCAATGTTATGCCAAGCAACAAAAAGGTCTATGAGCAGAGTTCACATGGAAAGGCAGTATTTCAAAATCTCGTCCAGAATAAATCCATATTAACGATAAAGTAACTCGTGATGATTTCAGTAAAAGTTATAATTTAAAGTAAACGCTGTATCAGCCTTTCAGCAACCTATAGTTCTGACCTTGAATAACAGTTATCGCTTAGTGTCGACACTGGTTTCAGTTAGCTTTCATCTTTGAGTCATCTTACTTGACTAAGTAATATTCGGATCTTGGAGGCGAGTAGCCCATATTTGCTTCCTTCATAATACTCATCTGGGAGCTTGGTAAAAGTAAACGTTTATCTTTGCCTCGAGGGTAAAATTATTTGCAGATGTTCTTCTTTACTCTAGATATCCCGTCCTTATGCGGTGTCACTGTAGAAAAATCTTCTACTTCTATACTGTCATCACGAAGTGGTTTTGAATAATTTTTCTATTGACAAATCATAAGTTCATAACACCTGAACAAAAAATTAGAATTAAAATTTATTTGGCCTACTAGTAGTTTATACTTATAGGCTTTCTTAGTGTGGTAGATGTTTTCGTTTGGTTCAAATTGGTCCTAAGTGGTCCAGTTTCGTCCATCAACATTTCGTTCAAAACTAAAAAGTATTTCACCTTCGGAAAGAAGTGTTGTATATAGGTTCACCAGCACATTGTGGTATGTAACTTTATGTTAATACTTAATAGTATTAAATACTGCTATTATTATTTTTGCCACCGTCAGTTCCGGATTAATAACTGTAATCGTCAGGCTTTCTTTTGGCTAATATTTCGGCTAAAATCTTGCTTTTTTCAAACGAACTATCCGACTTGAATAGATAAGCTGCTTGATATATCTATGACTTCTGCATGAAACACCAACATAGTCCAGCTTCCGCTATTTACACACACAATAAATACGCCCCCACACGCGCATGTATTTTTTCAATATATTTAATTATGTAGATGTATACATTATACATGTATATAGATACATATACACGATTTTACCAAGAAGTTACTATGTATTTCATTGTTTGGTTGTCAGACTTGTCGCCCGAATTTCAAACACGTCTCAAATTGCGAACGCTCTGAGTGCGGCCTAAGACGAAAATAGGGATATGCCTGGGGCAGTGCTAGAAAGGAAAACTAGGCCAGGAACGAACTCTGAAGGCCTGAAGTTATTCCAACAATGGTAATAGAGCCGCCTTGCATGCACTGAGGTCATTACACCGATAATGACCCATTACAAAGAAATGTTATCAGTTACTCACTTAATACAAGGGGCTGATTGATGGCACACTGGTCATAAAGTAGGAACAATCGGCTGGGGGATGAGCCTAAGTCATGATGCATGTTGTGAGGGATGATGGGAATCCAGTCTTTCTATGGTGACCCTAAAGAGCCCAAAACGCCCGGAGGGGTTGGGAAAGGATTAGCTATTCATATGATGAAGAACAAATCCCATAAAGCACTGAATGCAAGTGTAGAAAATAGCCGGATGAATTATTGCCGCCTGCGACATGGAGTCAGTGACTTTTCAAGATATGGGGTTTATCCCTTTCATATTATCAAATAGGTGGGAATTAAGATTACTTTTTAAAATAAAACACGAGATACAGTGCTACCACTCTTGATAATAGAATAGAAGAAGAAGAAGTAGAGGAAGATTGGCGAGAGAAAATACCCTGGAGCAGTATCTACTTGAGGACACGATTGTACAAACATGCATCTTCCATCATGAAAAGAATCAACAAAATGAGAAGTTTCGTTTCCATCTGATATGCCTGTCTTCCATTATCATATCCTAATAGAAGCAATGATAAAGGGGAATATCATTTAGAGAAAAGGCGGGAAAAGAAATCTCAACGCTAACGATGTCGATAAATTATGGTCGGCTGAGTCAGAGACAGTACGCCTGACCAAAGCGATTTAACGAATAAGGTTGTTATGTGGATGTTATTTCTGCATTTTCATTTACCTTTACAAACAGAGTAATGCAAACGAGAGACACATTATTTTCTCTGGCTTTTTCTATGCTTGTAAGGTAAATGAGAAAAATGTTGTACTAATAATATGAGCGCGCGCGCACACACCATTATTATAGACACACAAATATAATTCACTTGTATTTTACTTCTTTTATTTTATTTTATTGTTATACATATTTATGTCAATTATTGTAATCCCAGTCCCTTTTTGGAATAGCCTGATATAAAGAAGATTATTTTACACCCGGTCATTTTTGAATTCATAAATATATAGGTCGCGATTATTATCGTCGCTCGCTTATCCTTTTCTCCGAACTCTATACGATTGCGTGAAGTCATATGTAAAGACTGACCTCGTTTGAGTATCGATCTGTTCAAGATCAATTTGAATTCACATCGCGTATTCAAGTCATCTCATATGTAGGTCTCGATATTGAGCCATATCATAACGAGAGAGAAAGAAAAGCTGAAACAAACCGAGCAATCTCATTTACAACTTTGAGGCCGTAGAGATTTCCATTCCATTTGTTGTATGTGGACGAGTTTATTTCTCAAAAGCAGAATTTGTCCAAAGAGGAATGTCAAACAATATTCTATTATTGATAAATTTGTCTGCGTTCCTATAGAAATGATATTAATTGGTCATATATGTGTTATTATTTGTCAGTGAACCAGTATTCCCACAGTGGCAGGCAGTTTGCATAATAGCTTATTCATAAGGTATTATACTTCTTCCGTTTGCCTAGGAATATATTTTTTCGGGGAGGGGGCGTTCCATCAACGTTACTCTTCAGGGTTGAAAGGGTGCCTTTATAGGAGTGTAAAAATGATCATGCGATATAATGTTCACGCGTGCGAACATTTCCTTTGTCTTAATATAAGTACCTGCCAAGGAAAAGGGAAAAAACATTTCAAATGCTTTCCATAGTGCATTTCGTCTAATGCAAGCACTATTTTTAATTCAAATTCGATATTGTATTACGAAACTTTACATGTACTCAGCCCCATTATAAAAAAACGACTTTGATTGTCAGACAAAACATGTATTAAAAGATATTTGGTGAATTCAGTGAATCATCTCATGGCTCAATAATCATAATCAACGAGAGGGTTAATATTGGTGTAAAAAGTGCTACAATTCTTGAAGAAGTATATTGGTTCACTTTAGGTAAAACTGTATAGTGCGCTTTTTTTTTTTTAAATCTGGTATTTCCAAGTTCCAGTGAATACCATTTACATTTACATTATAAATTTTAAAAAGTATATTTAAAGAAGCTTTGGGTTTGAGCTTTTATAAACAAAGAGGTATATACAGTTTACTTTTAAACATCTCCGTATTTTGAATATAAATTTCGCAATACGTGAAGAGGTATAGATTAGCTGTTGACTGTGTATGTTAACAGTCAAATAGGACACTTATAGGGGCATCAGAAAGTGGGGTTGGCATGAGCTATGTCTCCCTCCATGGCTGCTTCTGATTATCTAAATACTAAATCAAATGCAACTTTGCCAACAGAGAGTAAGCACATACTCAACAAAGTGATAAGTCACAATGTCAAATCTTGACATGTATCATGTTTAGCCATCTAACCATGTGTGTACACCAGGAAGTTCTTCACTCTTTTGTGTAATTTCATTTCCGTTTGATAAGATGCACACAAGCTCATGAATTTGCATTTGTCATAAATCCTTGATCAGAAGCCAGCGCCCTTCGCATACCCTCAAGCCATGCTCTCCTTCTCCAAGCCAAGAATATTTTAAATCATGATGGAGCTATTGCTGACTTCAAGGCTCGTTAATGCATTACTATGTACACGTTAGGAACACTGCCAGCTGCTTATCATTTTCTTTAGCTTCTCTTTAAGTTGCATATTCTGAAATTGTAAGAAGATAGCGCTGTCACTCCAGAGTTTATCCAATACACGGGAGACAATGATTCAATATTAGTCAAGAAGACATGCAGATGTCTGATGTCGTTGCTATTGTATTAACAAATTTTGGCATATATTCTTTGTCTTGAATATGTTGCAGATATCTACGTCATTCATGTCAGGGGTCAAGCGTAAGATGTCATCATCGCTCTCACCATCACCAGTGACCACGCCCAGAGCCAACTCTGTGACACCACCACCCACATCGACTGGCATCACCACCCCTTCTACCACCCAACACCAATCCTCCTCACAGACTCAACACAGCGGTGTACCTCGAGTGGCCCCCAATACGCGATACACCGCTCCTGTCCACATCGATGTTGGAGGTCAGATTTACACAAGCACGCTGGAGACGTTGACCAAGTTCCCCGATTCGCGGCTGAGCAAGCTATTCACTGGCCACATACCCATCATCTTGGACTCTCTGAAGCAACATTACTTCATCGACAGGGATGGACATCTCTTTCGTTACATCCTAAATTACATGCGAACAGCCAGACTGCTCCTTCCTGGTGACTTTACCGAATTGGAGGCCCTGTACGAGGAAGCACGTTACTACAACCTCACACCCATGATGGAAGCTCTGGAACAGATGAAGTCTTCTGAAGAATCTTCAAAGACCACTCAAGAGAAGCGGGAGAAGACACCCGCCATTAAGTTGGAGAGTGGTTGTACCGGCAACGAGTGTGTAATCGTTCATACCTCACCGGACTGCGTCGAGCGTATCTCCCTTAGCGGCGACAAGAACATCATCTACGAGCTGTTCCCTGAGGTAGGAAGCATCATCTGTAACTCAAGCCCAACGGCAGCGGGTTGGGCACAGGATTCGAACTATGTCATCAGGTTTCCATTGAATGGTTTCTGTAAGATGAACACGGTACAGGTCCTGCAGCGCCTGCTCCAGAACAATTTCGGTGTGATCGCCTCAAGTGGAGGTGGTATTGAGGGGTCGCAGTTCAGTGAGTACGTCCTCTCCAGGAAATATGGACAACTTACGTAACTTTACCTCACCCACTCTCCAACTCTGACTGTCTGAGGATTCCTGATCTTGGGAAAGTAAGGAGTTGACGGCGAAAAAAAGACACTTTGAATATATCGCTTTATAATCAAATACTAATGGATAGTTTATGTCCATCAACCTGCTACGATATTGTGTCACCAAATCGCATAGCACCTGCTTGGATTTGTCAAGCAGGACAGAACCCTGAAACGCCCTCTAAGATAGAAGTTTGTTAGAATTTACATCCGGGAATTTGACCTGAACCAAAGGCAAAGCCTTGTTTCATAATACTTGTTATCAATAACACATGCTCGAATTCTTATAAAATACTTATAAACGTTATTGCTCTTTGTAATTGATAACTATACTCTTATGAAACATGGCCGAGGACTTGGTATGCAAACTTCTTTCACTTAACCAGTTATGTTGTTATATAATTTGTCAATATTAGACATAATTATCTAAGTAGTCACTGATTTTAGCTAACTGAATATGTTTAAATCTCTCGGAAGACATTACTCTTTGATAATCATGTGAAAACTGAAAGCAGAACAGTATTTCTGACTTGACTAATGAAATACCGGTAAGCAGAACCTCGTATTTTGTGTGATTGGCATTTCATTGAAATTCTGTTTTGTTGATTTACGTCTATATAGGCTTCAATATTTGGTGCGTAGATAGCATCTCAGCTTATTGTGTTCTAATCGATATAATATCATAGTTTAGCCTTTTATTACGATGATTGGATATAATTATTTAATAATAAGACCATTAAGATCAATGCGTCTCACTCGTTAATGGTGTACCAACCTTGGTTGTTTACTGTTGCGGAATGTCACATGCTTATGCTTGAAGTGTATTACACTAGAAGACAAAAGTCATTGGTCTGCCATTATGGATCATGCATCTGTACATTTTTTATGAGTCATACTTAAGTTTGTGTTCATGTTGAAGTATATGTTCAGATTATATCATATACCGTCTTCATGTGTTATTCATTTAAAAGATTTTCTTTAACATATAATGATAATTGACTGATTTCATTGCAAATTGATTTGTTTTGTTATTTGTTTGAATGTGGACAATACGCGAGTCAGATCGATCAAAATTTTGAGTAGAAATTAATGGTACTAAGACATTATGATTGCTTTTATTAAAGAAAAAAAGAAAAGTATATATTAAAAATGATAAGTGAAAAAAAGTAACATGCACACATTTATAATATTGTATCAAAATGCATGTATAAGTAATCAGTATTGCGATCTCTTAGTAACAGAGTGCTATATGATCAAAATTTGCTAGCCAGTTTGTTACTAGATTAACGTTATTTTTTACAGAATTCAGTTATTGCCGTTTCTGTTAGGCTGTGCATTGTCGGTTAACTTCAAGATTATGTATGTTTCATAGATGTGTTTTATTCATCCTGTCATAATTCATAAACGAATTCATTACTTCTGTTACAATTATGAACATGTGAACCTTCAATCAGACGAGGCCCTTTCTCGATTTTAAAATGTATGACAAATAATCACTTTTGTGACACATTCCCATTCTCTTTTCAAAGTTATACGACCATTTCGATTTGGTCCTTAACAAATCTTTACCCTTATTTGCAAGAAAACAAATACCAAGCGCAATGATTCGTGAACTGTGCGGTTGTGCGTTTGTGCGTGCGCGTTATTTGAAGCTTAAACTGCATTGTATTCCTTTTTCGCGCTTCACATAAATCAACAACTTCTTGAAGAAACAAAGCCTTGACGAAGAGAGTCGGATTTAAGTTGAGGAGATATCTCCAGGGAGTGTGTCTTTGTTATGAAGGGACTGATAACCCTGAGGGTGCAGACGTACCCTTCAGCTAAACTGTCCAGTCGTCTCCGTGTTGTTCTAGTACGATCACCATCTCACTAATGACCCGTATCCTGTCACTGCTCCTCAAGAAGAATTAAAGTTCTTACTTCGAGTACTTCCAAAGAAAGTGAAAGTTTGAAGTAAGAAGTCAGGAAAGAGAGTAAAGGAAAGTGTATCACAAACATTTGTTTAAATTTCTTCAAAATCTTGTAGAAGGAGATTGATTTTGAGATTTGTAGCGGTGTAATTATTCTTACCAGGTAAATGAGGTCCTTTCATAACAGTGCATTTGACTAGATAAACATTTCCCTTTTCTTACAACTATAAACATTTTGTTTGATCTATTACATTGTGTGCTCCACCAATATTTAATTTAATGTATTGTAGTAAAATGCATTTTACTCACATATATAACTTTCACGTGCAGGTTGTTAACACTAGATATAGTCTTACATTGCTTTTGTATGATACCGCCTCGAGCTTTGCTTAAAAGGGTTTTCTTCTTTCCTTACTTCATATATTTAGAAAGACCTTGTGGGCGAGCGAAACAACAATACTTGCGGTAAAATGAACCTCTTTCTCAACATTCATTATCGTATGTACAATGTTTTTGTAAAAAAAAAACGGCGTTGACCATTGTATCAGTTCTACAAAAGGAAATGTTTAGGGAACACGGTGTTTACGTCTTTAATCGCGTTTACAGTGATAGGCTATTAGATGCGTTACATATTCATGAAAGTGTATTTATGTGACTGATTTAGGTTTGACTCCAAATGTTGCGTTTCGAATATATTACACTGTACATGCACATATATGTTTTCATGCATGCTATTGTCAAATTGTTTAGTTGAGAGTAATCACTGTCATTTCTAAGGCGTTGGCATGAAGCCTCCTAAATGGGAAGTGGTTTAGTTAAGAAAGATTGACCAAATAAAAAGAGGTGGAATAAAATACCTCGAGGTACAGACTCCCAGTGATTTTCAACAATTTACACGTAGAAATTGTCATGTTTGTAAAGGCTCGTTTTGGAAAAGGAGTGTGAGTTCTGAAGCTTCTCGAGCATTTTCTTTTATTCTTAAAATGTATAACTATAAAAGAATTTCAAATCCAAATCATATTTCATCTTTAATGTTTTTCGTTTCCAAAGTCTATTGCATATTTGTTGTGCATCATTATAATCATCAGTAGTTAAAGCAGGAGATAATAGTTTAAGAAGTAGTAGTAGTAGTACTAGTAGTCATATAGTTTGTTGCCAAAGTAGGAGTAGTAGTAGCTGTAATATTTATTATTATTATTATTAGAAGTAGCAACAGCAGCAGCAGCAACAGCAGTAGTAGCAGCAGTAGTAGCAGCAGTAGTAGTAGTAGTAGTAGTAGTAGTAGTAATAGTAGTAGTAGTAGTAGAAGTAGTAGTAGTAGTAGTAGTAGTAGCAGTAGAACCAGCATAAATAGTAGTAATATAAGCAGCAGCAGAAGTATAAATAGGAATAGTATTAGAAAAAGCAGAAAAAGCGTTTCGTAATGGACCCATGCAACAGAAGTAGTGCCAGTAGCAGTAGGAATGGTATATAGTTTATAGTGGTAGCAGCAGCAGTAGTAGCGGTAGTAGTAGTAGTAGTAGGAGTAGTAGTAGTAGTATAGTAGTAGTAGTAGTAGTATTAGTAGTAGCAGTAGCATTAGTAGTAGCAACAGCAGTAGTAATAGTAGAAGTAGTAGTAGTAGTAGGTAGTAGTAGTAGTAGTAGTAGTAGTAGTAGCAGTAGAAGTAGTAGTAATAATAGTGATAGTAATGTTATTAATTACGGATGATTGTATGATGGTTTCTTTCAGTATAGATTTATTTTATTATAATTCGACTGATATCATTACAAATGTTCATGCAACTACAGGCTTGCAATTTTTATGTGTTAATCTGCGACCAGCATAAAAAGATGAAAAAAAAAGACTAATGTACATATATTGGTATCACAAATTATTTTCACTCTTTGATAGTGGATGTTGTAATAGGATCTGTCATCATACACCGTTAAATTCTTGTTAGACTTTTGTAATTTAACTGTCAAAAAATGAAACTTCGGTGCACCACCGGCAAAATATTGATCAGCGACAAGTGTAAAATTACATTGACGAGGTTTGATATGTCTTTTTATTGTTTTTTACCTCTCAATCTACCGTTCCTACGATACAATAAAAATGATGATAATACTGATAACAAACTCAGCATTTATAGTTCCTCATCAATCTAGTAAATGATTCTGAGGAACAGGGAGATGTCGAAGGGAATATTGAACGTAATGTAATAACTATTTCTTATGCACTGGTTTAGTTGATTTGCCAAAAATCGTGGTTTTTCAGTATTATTCTATACATGGAGTTTACATGTAAACTAACAATTTCCTAGGAAAAGAAATATATTTTGTGGTTAGCTTTGTTTTCGTAGGATATTTGTGTATGTAATTTCAAAACAATTATATGTTTAATTCACCATTGTGTAAAGTATTCTCTTCTATTATCTAATCAATGATCATAATTTGTTTTCGTCTGTAAATAGTATCAAAGCTTTAATCAGAAAGTTGTAAACTATGTAAGTCTTTATTATCACTCGCTATGAAAATAAATGCTCTCGTGTTTTATTATATAATAATGATAGTATTGTATACAGTTTTTATTTAAATTTCTCTTCAGTGTATCCATATTATTCACCTTCCAAAGATTAAGTTTTGAAATATATATTAACATCTAAAAAAGCACAATTGCTGATATCAGATACTATATTGAATTATTATCAATTTTTTATTACCCTCATCGTCATTATGAGCCATCAATTCCGATTTTTTTTTTTTTTTTTTTTTTAATTTGTAGTCAGCACAATAATCATTAAAACCACGAAAATCATGAAAAACATCTCCAAACAATGAATTGAGCTGGCTTAGCTAGTGCACATTTTTTTCACACTGGCTTTAAGTTGTTCAACTGTTATTCCTGTTCTCAGTACTCTCTCTCTTCTTGTTCTTTTCCCAAAAGGTGGAAATAAGTCAGGAAAAATGTATCCGTGTCAAATTTTGAGGTTGTTGTTCTAGCTCTGTCGTGGGTTAATTTAAATTAAGAGCTCCGTCTTGCCTGAATACTTCTCTCCGCGTTTCTTACTCCTCCATCATGTTCAACCCCCGAAGGTTCCCCGGGCGAGTCGGAGGGGCCCTCCTGCTCACACATCAGACGCTAGCTATAAAGGATTTCTTATTTTGAAAATAATGTAACATAGGCCTTATTTTTCCCCTTTTCGCCTCGGGATGAGAATTTATCACTGTTAGAAACTGTCACAGAATATCTTGAAGCCACGGGCAGTGCGTGTTGCCTATTATGCATTATGGGCCTTCCAGGCTCCGCTCTGTAGCAGATCTTCTTGGGTTCGAGCAACATCCCTAGGAAATGATTAGGCAGAATGTGTATGTGTATGGATCTCTTTATATATACATTATGTAAAAGCGCAAACTAAGACAGCGAGAGGGTGAGAGACAGAGAGAGAGAGAGAGAAGAAGAAAGAAAAAAAGAGGGCGAACGATAAAGAATTGGAGAGAGAGGGGGAGGAGACGGGAGAGAATAATATATACGAGGGAGAGAGAGAGAGAGAGAGAGAGAGAAAGAAAGAGAGAGAGAAGACGACGATATTTTGAAGCTTCAAAATAGACTACAGGCAGTTCCTCTGATGACTGTTAATCTTTATGTATAAAGGCTCGTAGAAATTTAAACGACTTTCATTGCGACGAGCTGTCAAATGCCACACATATTAACTCTCCCTCTACCCCCTCCCTCTCTCTATCTCTCTCTCTCTCTCCCCCCTCTCTCTCTCTCTCTCTCTCTCTCTCTCTCTCTCTCCCTCCTGTTCTCTTTACCTCATTCCTCCCCTTCTTATACACTCTCACATCAGCTGAAAATACACCCTTACTCCTCACTTACGCACACCCTCACCTCACCTATCCTCCAAATTCACTCACCACTCAAATCCCCCCTCTCTATCTCCCCTTCCCCCCTTCCATCTTACATGAGTAACGGGGGCAATAGGATGTTAATGTATGCTTTGTTTGCGAAAGGAAGAGCAAACGTGAATTAAACATTTGGTGCTAAGGCCGGAAGATGTCGAGTTAATATGGCGACATACTATCCCTCATTGGATAATGATTGCCCCATGACACGGCTAACTTTATTTCCGCGTCACGTATGGGACGCCCCCTTTTTACTGCAAGCACACAGCCGTGTCATAACACAGGAATGCCATAGTCATACTCATTTGTGTGGGGATTGTTGACGGACGAAAGCTTGATATGAAAATTCTAGCAAACGTTTCGCCTTTTTCCCGATATTGTAGATTGTATTCGCAGAATGTTGAGTGTTTTATTTCTTTCGTGATTGCAATTATATGGGTATCAATAATTAGTCAAGTGGATTCGAGTTGAAAAGAGTAAGTCAGAGACACTGATTCGAGAGCTCTTAGCAATATCAAACAAGATTACCTATCCTGGAATCCGCAACTGGCAGTTATTTGATTAATAATTTATACAGTGAATTTTATTTGTAAAAAAAAAGAAATGATATCTAACAGTCAAATAATACATAGACAGAAATATTAATTTTAAAGCTCATTAGAAGGGTATGATTGTATCTTCGTAATTAAATAGATGCATTTAACGTATAATCAATCATCAACAAAATGTTAGCAGCTTCAAACTATGACAAATAAGCACTCAAATGATCTCACGGTTGTGCATAATTATATAAAGTACATGTATTATAATTTATTCATACCAATGATAATATTGCATCGAAAAAGGACTAGTTATAATATGGGTGTATACAAGATGTATATCAATTAATCATCTAAACATCTGACATAGATCGTTACCATGGATCTCCAACAACATTACATTTTACCTCACCAAAAGCCCTTTTCTGTATTATCAATGATCAGAGCTCATACATTCCCGAATGTATGACTGAAACTTTCATTCAATGTTCAGAATAGAAAATAACAACACAGTTACTTTAACCATACATTGAACACAACATTACTCTTCATATTGTAAACATTCAGAAATAGTAAATTCCGACATTTTTAGGTTGGCACCAGGCCTATGAGAAATATAAAATGCAGACAATGGAATAATACAAAATAAAACAAATTGTTCCTAAATGTGAAAAAGAAACACCATAAGGATAACATGAATAATAATCTACTGGGTCTTTGTTTGAGGGATTTAGATTTATCCCAATAAATTTATATGTGAAATTGTCTAAATTGTTTGTATCAAAACAACATGGGTGTTTAGTTTCATGTGTTATTTGTCTCAATTGCCTTCGATAAACATCACAGAAATCTCGTTACACCAACTTGAAACCGAGATGAAAAATATACCAATTACAACACAAGAGGGCTCACTACCGAACAATATTTTGACAAACTTTGACCCTTCTGCAAGGCTCAGTCACAGAGAGATTTATTTCTTCCTATTTCCCTGTGAAACGGTTTATTGATAAAATCAACAATTATTCAAATTTTCCTTGACAAGAATGCCTAAAACACTTAAGTATCACCATGAACACCTCGATAATGAAAATGCTTCGTAACATTGACCTACTTAAGCATGGCAGATTTTATCATTTGACATTTTGTAACTATTTCGTATCTATTGCACCGATATAGAAAGACAAGCACATTCAACGAGAGAGAGAGAGAGAGAGATTGAATACAAAAGAGAGAAAGAGAAAGAGAGAAAGAGAGAGAGGGAGAGAGTGAGGAAGAGAGAGAGAGAGAGAGAGGAGAAAAATACAGGGGGGATTGAGAGAGTTAGAACAACTTATACTTACACAGTTAGCCAATAAAAGTCATGGATAAAAAATCGAAACAAAACTGAAAAACACATGTAACAACTCACACATAAACGGGTGACAGAGTATTGATGTTGTTGAGACATATCGCAATTTTTCGGAATTCAATGTTACACACATCTTGTAGCAAGTCAACAATGCGAATCTTAAATTTGTTTATATGGCTGAAATTATTTAAATAATCGCAAAATCTGAGCGATATTAACATCATTATCAAACCTAATTACTTGAGGAAGCACGATGATACTATTACATAATATGAACATACTGAAAAGGATTAATTTGGCTATGAGTAAGTGTAATATACATGAGTGAATTTGAGTTTCGTACCCTTTTCCTTTCGAGTGCCTATAGCGCCCCCGATAGCGCCCTAGCGGCGACGAACCTGAGAAGAGGGGCGGGGGATGGGGGTAGTGGAGGTTGCCCCTGAATAAATTCTGACTTAACTGTACAGCCCATTGAGGAAAATATTCAAAACACTACGCATCCCCCTCCCAAATATAAAAGATACGCCGACGCCCCTTGACAGTGTTACTGTAGTGTCCTGTACTGTGGACCTTGCTGAAGACTTCTTTTTTTTAACTAAGAAAAAAGAACACTACAAAAAACAAAGTCCTTGCAGATAGACTGGGGCGTATCCACGTGTTGGTAAACAGTGGGTGACAGATAGTAGGGCAATTTATGATCATAAGATTTAACATTTATATTTTGAAACAATTAATAGGCCGCTTTCCCCTCCATTTTCGTAATACAATCAAATTTAATGCACAAATCTTTGTTAAGTGGCTCGTTTCAAATTATTTCGTTTACCTGTTAAGGGCCTATCTCACTGAGCAGCGAATGCTTGCGAACGTTGCGAATTTGGATTCGCCAACTTTTCTGACGAATGTTGGCGAAATTCAGCGACATTAAGTGACGTTTAGCGACAATTAGCAACATTTGAGCGAATGTCTCCGAAAGTGTTTGCGAAAGGCAGTTGGCGACTATTAGCGACTGTAAACAAATGTAAGCGACAACTTTTGCGAAGATTAGCAACTATTTGCCAATCCTTTGCCACTATTTGTGAACGTTTGAGACCTTTTGCTAACTACTGGTACTCAATGGGTCGATTTTATAAAGGAACCATATGGTAACGTGGTCGCTAGCTTTGGCGAAACACAGAGAACTGACGAAAACAAAGAGCAAAACCGTTTATCAACCGTTTGCAAAGGCTTACGACTGTTTTGCAAACGCCTGCAACTGTTTGCGGAAAAATAAATTCGCAAAGAAATTTTGAACATGTTCAAAATTTCTTTGCGACAAGAAAAACTGTTTACAACAAAGAAAACTGTTTGCGATCTTTCTTGCAACCTTTTACAACATTTTACAAACTCTGGCGAAACCCCAAATTCGCTACGTTCGCAAGCATTCGCCGCTCAGTGAGATAGGCCCTTTACGAATAATTGTATTTCAATAGACATAGGCGAATTACATACATTAAATGTTAATAGGTAGGACAATCATCACGGCTTGTCCGACCTAGCAACACATAATGTATGCAATTCCCAATCTGACTATTGAAATGCAATCATTCGTAACAGATGAATGAACTGATTTGTAACAAGGCACTTAACAAATATTTGTGTATTACATTTGATTACATTACGGAAATGGCCTATTCGTTAACTGGTATTACCCCCACACCCGATTTCGCCCACGTGACACAGCTGACTGGCGTTGTACAGCACTCTCTCATCTTTTTTCCCCTCCATATTTCAGAAGTGGAAAATTTAACAGATGAATTATATATCAACATAAACCTTATAGGCAATATAAATGTATAAATATACCAATTATATGCTATGTTTGTGTCTGTCAGAGGAGTAACAGCTCTATATCGACTTGATGAAATCGTTTTATTAAAGTGAGTACGCATATTCACATACTCTGCATTAATTAAGCACGGCTCATCGCCTCAATTATTTTGGCGAGCCGATCGGGTCGACATGCTATGCTAATTTTACATTATGTTTCCGGCGGCCACGGAAATCACGTTTCAGGCCACCATACAAAACAGAGGGAAGGAATGGGCAAACGTGACAGGCCATGAGCCGTGGATGCTGGGCCAGATTTTTAAACTGTCAAAAGATTTGCCACGGCGATCATGGTGCAGATGAGAAACCTAGTAGGCCGAAGTAAAACGGGGTGAACGCAACAAAACGTGAAAGTACGTATTTACAAAACTTGGAAAGACCTAACAAAATTTGAATACAGAGACCAAAATGGCAACTATCCCACGGCGCAGTACGTTTCGGGCAAACGGGGCTGACGTGGACGCCGGGAACATAATGAAAACCAAGCATTATGTCGTCACCGTAACTGCAGCCAATTTGACGTCTGTTGACCAGTAGTTTGTAGGGGCGCGAGAAAAAAAGTTTACAATTTGCTTTTGTGCGATACTGGAAGAGAAAATATTTGTAATTCCTTCATACTTGTATTCTACGTTCATTCAGATTTCAATTGATATAAAGTTGTATTTTCATCTGAAAGTGTCATTAAGTTGTCACTGGATCTGATCAACGCATTCAGGCAGTCACTGTATGCCAGTCCCATGCTTTTATTTTCGAACCATCTCCAAGAAGGCGATTTGCCCGGTCAATTCGGCGGATCCAAGATTGCAGATGATTCCGATGAACATGCTCCAAAGAAGAACAAAAAGAAATAATTATTTGGGCCACTTTCTGCAATATCGCAGCATCCACTGCTACAAAAAGTAAGTTTGAAACAGTTTGATTGATTTCCCTTGTTTGTCAGCAAATGGGGGGGGGGGCAGATGGGGGGGGGGGGTAGGGAGAGACACGTCCTCCCCATCTCATGCTGGATACCCCATTGGATAGAGTAAAGACATAATATGATAAAATAATGATTTGCCGCATATGGCCCCGAAAGAAAAATACTGTTATGACGTGAATAAAGAGAAACTATCACATACTTACCATACTCGCCATCATTATCTTCAACGTCTTTTTTTTAGCAAATGTGGAGGAAACAATTTGAATGTATCTCTGTGTAGTGTGGGAAATAATGTTACGACTTGGCATTTATCTTTTCTTCGTTTTATAGAATAAAAGCGTAATTGTACTGTTCATAAGTATTGAGATAATTGTTAGTATGATCCATCTTCTTTTCAGATGAACTAAATGGATGAACTGTATGAAATCGGATGAACTGAGTGAGTAAGCTTTCAGAAGACAAAAGAATTAGAACATCGATTGTATCCATCTTCGGACTCTCGTCAATTTGGTCCACATATAAAACTTCTTGATCAATGTTGTCCGTTAAAATGCAGCTCAAATCATGAAGAGGTAAATAGGGGGTAATTGTTCGTGTTAGTTTATGGTCGTGAATCCCACAATCCCACAAATCATCCACAGGCTCTGTTGATGAGTGCGATGGCGAAGCATCACCGTCTGACCTTCGATGTGTCATACACCTCCCTGCGAACGTTAAAACGAAGCGTTTATACCATCAACGCACTAATCAGATTCTAATTAACATCTACTAACAATTGTCTATGTAAAGGTGTGTAACATCCGTCAATAATCATTAAAGAAAATTCCAGATTATGCTTGAAAGGCTTGGCTGCACGATATATCTCCGACCACATCACGAACAAACTACGATTTGGAAGAGAGGATACGATAATTATACGACAACACCAAAACGTGATAAATAGGAGGAATATTTGGTAAGAGATGGTTATCTATAATGGAAGTTCGCTACTTTTATCAAAATTGCAAGGATGCCCAAGATTCCCTCTCGGTCTTCAAGTTTAATTTGGCAATATTGGTTTATACACACATGAAGCTTACATAATCATAGGTGTTTGAAGAAGTCTTACACGTGAACTTGTATATCCTTGGTAGGATGTTTATGAACCGTCCTGGGGTGATCGCTAAATGATTGTCTTGTCCACACATTATTGGCATTGGCTCGGGTTAGCCTTCCTTCGCTGTTCCCTCCACTACCTTGTCCATGCACACTCCCTATCCTATCCATCATATGCTCTACATAATCACTCACTTGTGAGGTCAGCGAAGCCCTGCCCGTCCCAAGATGGCGACTGGACGAAGACGACGTATTATTACAAGAAACAAAATTATCGTCTGCCAAATTATTGGGTTTGTTCCACACTGTGTAATTAGTAGTTTCGCGCTCTCCCATTGGACTTAGTTCTTGCGCGTCGGCGTTTGCTTCGTTGTCCATCATATATTGTACGGCTTGTTTCTCAGCTTTCCGTCGTGTCGACATCGCCTTGGCTCGTTCACGAGTTCGTAACCATGAATGTCGACATGTGAGGCAGATGGTTATGAGGGTGACGAGGAATATTATGGACATCATGCATCCCAACACGGCGTCAATTTTTCCATTCAGCAGCGAAGTGGGGTTCTCCGGTTCTGAGAAATGAATTAATATATATATATATCAAATCGTATATATGACTGCTTCAAATAGTATTACTTGTAGAGAGATATATCTATAACAAAAAAGGATTGTAACTATGTCATATAGTACAGAAGTGCATATCATTCTCTAAATGCTGCATTTGTTAAAAAATAAACAAATACATGAGCATGATGAGATAGAATCTTGTTCATCTTGAAATTGCATTGTCATTTGGTGCCTTCGAGATGCAGAAAGATGGCAATTGTCCTGGTTGTGATTATCTGGGGATATGAGGCATATAATTGTGTCGGAACACAGGGCTGTAGGAACATAGGGTTGCATGAACATAGGGGCTGTCGGAAGAAAGGGGTATAAGAATTGTAATCCAAGCATGTCGAAACATAGGGATGGTGAGACATATGGGTGTTTAAACACCGTGGTGTTGGAACATAAGGGTGTTTGAAGAAAGGGATGTCAAAACATGGGGTTGCCGAAATACAGGAGTGTTAGAACTTTGGGTTAAGTTAACAGGCGTGCCGAAGCATCTCTATAGGTGGTGTCACACAGAAAAATCCCTTAAAAAATCATTTCAAGGGAGAATTTTCTTGCTACGTTAGAGGATTTTTAATGGGATAATTGATGACAGACAGCAATTAAGAGGATAACTAAAATCCGGATTTTTGGCCTCTGTGGGACATCGCCTAATGTGTCAAGTCATAAGGTCGTCCAACACAATGGTGTCGAAGCAAAGATTGGGAACGGAACCAAATGAGTTCAAAAAAACATTAGGGTTATCAAAACATCGATGGCCAAACATTAGGGTGCCGAAACAAAGGAGTGACGAAACATAGGGTTAACGAAAAATAGGGTTGATGAAACAAAGGGTTGACGATACATAGGGTGACGAAACATAGGGTTGACGAAACAAAAGGGTGACGATTAATGGGGGAGACAAGACATAATTGTGACAAGACATAGTGGTGACGAGACATAGTGGTGACGAGACATAGGTGTCACAAGACATAGGTATGACAAGACATAGTGGTGACGAGACATAGGGGTGAAGAGACATAGTGGTGACAAGACATAGGTATGACAAGACATAGTGGTGACGAGACATAGGTGTGGCAAGACATATGTATGACAAGACATAGTGGTGACAAGAAAAAGTGGTGACGAGAAATAGGTATGACAAGACATATGTATGACAAGTCATAGTGGTGACGAGACATAGTGGTGACGAGACTTAGATGTGACAAGACATATGTATGACAAGACATAGTGGTGACGAGACATAGTGGTAACAAGACATAATGGTGACGAGACATAGTGGTGACGAGCCATATGTGTGACAAGACATAAGTGTGACAAGATAAAGCGGTGACGAGACACAGTTGTGATCAGACATAGGTATGTCAGAACATATGGCTTTCGGAACGTTAGATTGCCCGAACTTAGGGAGGAAGTATCATTAAAGATGGTGTTGAGAGGCAGTTATATTTTGATATCTTACCACAATCATCTTCATCATATGCGTTGTTATAGCAGTTCTGTCTTCCGTTACACACTAAGTCACGATTAATACACATGTACTGACCACATGTGAACGATGCTGTCTCATTGCACTCGTCTGTAATAGAGAGAAGTTCACATATTTTCAAAAGTGTTAGAAATGAAATTATTGAAATAAATCTTATTCTTTGATTAAATGAAATGGGACGCATTTCTTTTGAGGTAGTAAATTCATTGTAACATCTTTTATTTTTGACAATTTTGACAAACAATGTTCAATATGAATTGTCCTGGAAATGAATTAAACTTTACTAATTTTCTCCCTTCTTTTCTTTATATTCCTGATAGAACCTCAACTGTTGATGATAATGAGCATGGCAGAAAACACCCAAAGTCTACCGAAAATTGAGGTGTGTCTCTTATTTTCTACTCAAATTACTTTACAGTTATCAAACGGATCACACAATATGTCAAATGGTTTAACAAACGGTAACTTCAGTTGTGTACATAACTTTATTTCAGAATAAATCAGAAGCATTTCTTACAATCTCTGTAGGCCGTGTAGACGATCTTCCAATAGTTCTTGACACTCCGACTGTGAGCCTGGAAGCGTATATAAGCCCTGTTACTGGTTGTCATGATGGACGGAGCTGACGTGCTGCAGAAGGTTTTCATTCTCTTCAAATCCCAGGCATACTTATCATATATCATGATCTGATTCATGTAGCACTCATTGACATAATGCAGCGAGAACTCCGCAAACTCGACCATTATCTAAAGAGACAGAGGAAAAGAGAATAAATTATGAAGATTCTCTTTCGTTAGTGTGTGAAGTAGGACTAGCTTACGAAGTCCAGCAAAGACTTTTCAATCTTCTAAACGATGCCCATACCCACGTTTCGTTATACGACGTATCGTTAGTAAGCGTCCGCACACACAATTCATCAGATAACTATCTCGAAATGGTATAACTAATCACGCCTAATCACGGAAAATGCTGTGTGTGGACAAAGAGTCTATCACATAACCTAAATAGCTTATAAATGTTCGCTTGCAGAAGATATATGAAGAGAATAAATGGCCTTGTTCTTCAATAAATCTATGAAACTAGTGGATACAGTTTGGCAAAACATCTGCGTATTCGTTAAGGAGATTTTATGAATAATGGATCAAGCTTTTTCCTCCAAAAGGGGGATTATGTATCTCCTAGTGTAGTCTTATGAATATCTTCAGCTTTGACGTGATATTGGAAAGACCAATGAATGTTTGTAGACGTTTTCCTCGTTTGAGGTTTAAATAAGTCCAGGGCCCTGTCTTACAAAGAGTTGATATCAATCGCAACTTATTTACGATTGATATTAATCACAACTATGTACATAAGAGATAGGGGACTGCGAACTTGCGATTGATTGGAGGACTTACGATTGATTTGGATCAATCGCAACTCTTTGTAAGACGGGGCCCAGGCATGCCCGTTCTGACAGGACATAATCATGGACGTTTATGCAATAAACAAAAAGCTTGACTTTCTATATAGAGTTATCAAAGGAAATCCAGTCTTTATAGACAACACTGTAAAAAAAAAAGAAGAATAAACAGAGAAACAGACGGGTGAAAGTTTGAATGAAATCGGAAACAAAATAAGAAAGTTATGTATGTAAAAAAAGGTTGTAATCATATACGTATGGGCACTTCAAATTGGCTGTGGCATAGTGCATGTCAACTTACCCCTTTGTTTCATCATACAAATGCCTAAATGTTTTGTTTCAAAAAATATTTTGAACATTCTTTTCTCTTTCGAGAACCTATAATAATATGATGTCTTTAATACATGTTGAGTAATTTCCCAAGGGAGAAGGCACTCAGGAAGGGAAACAAAATCAAAGATATTTTTGTACACGACCAACATGGGAGTTGTCCGCCTACCGAATTGCCAATTTGAGATTAACACATATTCAGTGATCTCAAATTTTGAATTGCCTGTTTGAGATTCACATAGATTTAGTGATCTCATATTTCAAACATTCATAACTCTCTTATTATTGGTGCGATTTGTTTCTAACTCTCGCTATACTGTTTCTCTTATTTTTCTGCTCTCCTACAAATGAACTTATTACAAATGGTTGGATTTTCCTTTCATATACTTGTATCCCTCCTAGTCTTGAAGATTGATCGCTACACACCTTGTTATTAGGAGGGACAGTGACCTCCCACGTACAGTCGATCTTGGTGGGCCATCTCTTTTCTTCATCTAGAATCCTGAAAACGTCCTGTGATGAGATCTCGCCATCGTGACCCTCTATCGCAAAGAAACATTCTGAAGAAAAAAACAAAATATAACGACATCAAAATTAATACACAAATATGTCACAAGATATATGGAATGGTATCTGTATAGTTTAATTGAAATATTACTGAATATTATTTTATGAGATGTTCTATTTCATTCAATCATGTCTCTGTATCATTGAAGAGAAATATCTTTTTATTTTGAGATTATCTTTTGTGACAATGTGAACTGCAAATAAAGCCTATTAATTACAAAAAAAATATATTCGGGCATGATAGGGATATGTACCTTTTGAACAACAAAGGTACGGGGTGATGATGGGGTTTATTTCCCTACCCCATCCCCTCCTCTCATTTGGATACAGGCCACTTACATGACCACATCCATTGCTGAAATTTACTTTAAATTGAGAAAGAATGCTCGACTAGTATACTGAATATGTCACGTGGTTAGAAGTCATCCTCAATCGAAAAGAAACATTCTGAACATATATATATATATATATATACAACGATCCCAACATGAATGAAACAGAAAAGATAGGAACGTAGAGAGTGCATGTGCTTCATTTACCCCCTTCCTTCAAATACCTTTCTTTTTCAATAGTTAATGGTAAAAATGTTAGGAGTTTGTTCATTTTTAACGACTAAAGTGGGAGCTCTCCTTATCTCCTCCCTCAGTATCAAAGGACTTTCTACGTGGTTTCCATGGACCATGGCCACAGTCTTTAACCCGTTATTATGAAGTATGAAATGAAAGTTGAAATGGAATATTCCCATGAACACAATCTCGGATCAGGTCGCACAATATTGATCCAGCTACGTATTGTTCTCAGAAATTATTATGTTTTCATTCAGATTGTCGGAATGCTCTCTTGTCCTTCTTTTCCTTTTATTCTTCCACTTTTGTTTTGACTTCGAAAAGTGTCTCGCACTAACCAGTATTCGTCCATTAATTGTTATACATGAGTATTTTATTTCAAAACTTAAAAACTTATGCTCTGTAATGTAAAGGAAATGCGTATCCAACAATGCCCTCTCCCTGTTTGAAAGCAAAGAAAAAAAATCGGTAAAATTTGTATTGGATCTAGATATGTTATAACCCCGATCATCGGATTCATGTATTGCCCGCACACAATGTATGCACATTCTCCACACCATGGGAAGTATTCTAGCCAGGCGCCATTTTAAAGACTGTCACCATGCCGGAACAAACTACAATTCATTTCTCATCATACCTGGTATCCATTTAACACCTGGGCTAAGAGTGGTAAATGTGGATTAATGTCTTGTCCAAGGACGTTAGCGCCGGCCTGGGATTCGAACCCGCAATCCGTGGCTTGAGAGTCAAGTGAATGAACCACTATACCACCATACCTCCACGTCCACCTCCCAAATTCACTCCGCTTCCACCCATCCAGGGGGGGGGGGGGTGTTTCATAAAGCTGTTCGTAAGTTAAGCATGACTGTAGTGCCAGATAGCATGCCCAAAGTTTTTCCTGCTGTTTTTACAAAGTGTGACTATATTGCCATTAACCTCAATTAAATTATGGCAAAAAAGTATACTTTGCATTAAAAATGTTTGTTATAATAACTTAAGTTGATGCAGTTAAAAATGATTGAGCATCACATTTGGCTTTTCATATTTTAGTCATTCGTAAAGTCATGCGTAACTTTACGAACAGCTATATGAAACACCCCCCTATGGGGCATTCTGTCCCTTATGATTCCAGATACGCCACGGTCATGCACGCATTAATGACATGGTTTTAATGCCAATTATAGTATTTAAGATTATGCTTACCTTCAGGTCCGTATGTTCCTTTGGTGGCAACATTTGTTGCTTGGGGTCTAGTCGGAGCTGAAATAAATAAACCAAAATAAGTCATGAAATCCTCAGAAAACTGACATTTTAAAGAAGCTGTATTAAAAGCAAAGTTGCAGATTTCATATCAACTCTAACTTGCTAAACAATGTCATCATTTCCCTTTATACTTATCCCACATTTATACCAACGAGACCGACAATAACAGTACCTTGTGATCAATAGTTAAGCTTGGAGTCCGTTTGACGGAGTGACTTAAATATTAGAATTAACCCCACCACCATTGCCGTTTCCTAAAAGATTACTTTGTTTCGATTTCAAGCCATCAACAGCTCAGTGTCGACAAAGATAAGAAACTTTGGGGTAGGAGTTCATTTTGTGAAATATATATTTCACTCGTTGTTTAATTTGGACAAGCTAAACATTTCTCAAGGGATTGTTATTGTTTTGATTTCTTCAAGTCCTTATCTTATTTTACAAATTGCAGACATACCTCATAGTTGTGTTATCCAAGAGGTATATCATAATTATAAAAGGACGTGAACCATGTACAATTATTTTTTCTAATGTACCTACGGACTCAAATAATCTATTTACTTCCATTTTCGGTAAATCGTAATCTTGATATTCGAGGGAGCAGAGCCATTTAGCGAAGAATAATCTCTTTTGTCCTTCCAATGTTCTTTATGTTCACAAACCTTTCCCTATTTATTTTTGTTTTGTTTTTGTTTTTTTCTTCTTTTTATTTTTTGCATTCGATCCCGATGATTCCAGTGGCTTCTCCAGAGGGCGTTAACATGATCTTACCTGGTAGATACCTGAACATCCCAGCGAAGCCTTGTTCCACCAGCAAACTATCGGTGATGAAGAACATGAGAAGATGATTTCCGGAGGACACTATCCTAGGAGGAGCAATGTGCCCACAGTCACGGGTGACGAGAGGTGAGTAACCATAGCGACCGTCATGGATCTCGATGTAGTCATACTCGCATCCTGCTGAGCCCTCTACGTTGAAGGTTGAATGGAAGACCAGCTCGATCACCTCGTTCTCAGCAGCTTGTTAAAGATAAATCAAAATAATCAACATGGTTATTATCAGATATAAGATCAAACTACCACTTAATTTTTTTCCAGGTTTTTAAGTCCTTTTCAGTCTTATAAAATAATCTTGAATGAATATTAGCCAACATGGTGCGCGAACCGACACATCGGAGTTTTCAACAAGTCCCATTATTGTATATAGATGTAATATAATATGCTACATCTTTTCAATTCAATTCTTGATATTACTCCAAGAAAACAACCATTTTGTTAATTTGTTAAGCATCTGGAAAACTTCATCTTTTGAATGAATTTGGGGAACTATTTGATAATTTAAAAAAGCCTGTGGAACATTATGAATATCACTGGGCAAATACGTACACATTTTAAACCACGCAGCCTGATATTTAATTAGATTCAAGATTCATGTTTCAGGGTCTACATAAAATCATAATACAGAAATTTGTTTTCCATTGGTGTTACATGCAATATCACAGAGACAGAACACGGTATCGTGTGCTGAGAGCCAGAAAGATATTGACATTGTGTCAGATTACGAGTAGACACCATTCCGGTTCCCAGAAAATTATTCTTAGTAACATCATGAATGCATTCATACATGATAAATCAACTACAAGGGGCCGTTTCTCGAAACCGTCATAAGTCTAACTTCTTAGTCATCCCATTGAAACGTAGGTTACAGAATTAACACGTGTTTCTATGAGATGTCCACGAACTTAGACGTGTGACAGCTTCGAGAAACTGGCCCCTGATGTCACAGGTCTATCATGTTACAGCGTGGTTTATCACGAGCTCCAAATAATGAAATCTGTCCGTAAGAATTAGTTGTTCTGAAAGTAGAATAGGATAGGAATCCTTTGAAAGGCAGGAATAATGTAACCCTAACCCTAAACATTCACTACAATCGGAATCGGTACAACAAAACTTCTACTGAGATCTAGAAAAAAAAGAATTACTCTAGAGACGCAGGCTAGAGTTGCAGAGCTCGTACATTTGGGACTTTTGAATGTGCACGTCGACATAGTGGACTGCTACGTGTGACGTCCTTTTAAGGAACTGCCAGTGCCTTAAAAAGACACCACATGTAGCAGTCCACTATGTCGACGTGCATATCTGGATGATTCTAATATCGCATTGTGGCGTAATGATGGTGAGAAGCACAACAGTCAAGGTAAAAGAAAAACAATAAATATACCTTCAAAGCTATAGACACACTCTTCATCGCTGTTGTACTCTAGTGGATAGTTAGGGCTTTTAAACATTCCGTCTTTATCGTCTGGGTAGTACTTCTCCTCACACCATGTGGCCAGGTCGTAGCGGTGCGGCGCCGGGAATCGAAACCTTGGTCCATCGTCGGCTAAATACCAAGATAGAAATTAAATATATACGAGATATAGAAAACTATTAGATTCCCTGTCCTTTTGAAACGATGTAGGTGGACTATTAGGAACTTTAACACAATCTTTGCGACATAATATATATGCATACTTTTTGCAAAACGACTTATATTATCCAACTGCAGTACATTTTCAATATGCCTCCTATCCGGCCTGATCAAACTACTTATAGTGCAGCAAATCCAACAATATTATTTGGCCTAAAATTATACATTTGAATTGGATTTGTCTGGTATCATATTTCACTTTTTTTCAGTCCTGAGTGTTATTGTCACAATTTCTGGAGCACCGTAGACTTTAAAAAAGTCATTTCTCTTTGGACATGATGTATGTAATCACGTGCTCAAGCTGTTCATTTACTGTCAATGGCCATTTTGAGAGGTGAGTATTCTTTAGACAGGGCATTCATCTACAACTGTCACTCTCTACCCAGGTGAATAGAAAATATGATTCAAGCCTGGGGGGTGTTTCACAAAGATCCTAAGTCAAACTTAACTCTAAGTTGGACTTAAAAATTATGGAAAGCCATTAGCATCCTTGAAAACTTTTTGTAAAAGTTATTATAAATGGCATAAAATGTTGATTCAAATCATTCATATTTTCTATCATCAAGGAGATTTCATGTTCTGGATGTAGAATTTATAAAAAGTCTAAAATACTTGAATTTCTGCTTTTGAATATATTTCATTTTAAGGCTCTAATGGCTGTCCATAATTTTTAAGTCCAACTTAGTGTTAAGTTCTACTTAGGATCTTTGTGAAACACCCCCCAGGTGATGGACGAATCATGCGCCGCGGAAGTAGATTCCGAAGGAGCACTTGCACTATGTTTCGATGAGTTATGTAATGCGATACCCACAAAATCTTCCATTGTCAACCTTATTATCATTATCACAATAACATTTATGATCTATGTTTTTCACTATAATTATAAATGTTACATTTTCTGAATGGAATGTCTTCATAATATACAATCGCTTTTGACTCAGTGTAAGAAGCTTAAATATAAATACAAATGAGCTCCTATATACTGTGCATGTGGGGAAGAGGGATAGAGGGAGAGAGAGAGTGAGAGAGAGAGAGAGAGAGAGAGAGAGAGAGAGAGAAAGAGAGGCAGACAGACATATTGAGAGAGTACCCGATCAAAACCCTTGAGATTATTATCAACCATGTCCTGCACATTGCATCGTGTTATATCGTTTTATTGTATGTTTGGTAATAAAAATAAATGAAATGAAATGAACAAATGAAAAACTCTTAGATTCAGCGATAATCCAATTTTCTACTCTTTTTCTTTTTCTTCAATAAAGCCTTACCTGCTCCTTCCTGTCCGTAGGTTGTGACTGTCACGAAAACCAGAAGAACTATAGAAAAAGAAACAGAAGACAAAACAAAACATTCATTAGAAAACCATGAATGAGTCATCAAAATCTAAGAATCAGGAGGTCATCATGACTTGACCTTCCGGTGAATCTGAAATTTCCCACTTCGTGTCGCCGTCATAAGTTTTCGTGAAACAAATGCATGGCGGAGGTGGGAGGGGGGGGGGGGTGGGGGTGAGTTGATGTTTCCTTTTATAATGTGTATGATTATCTCCATATCGGTGCTATGTGAACTTAAGCAGACAACATTATGGTCAATGAAGAAGCCTTCATTGAGGAATCTATGCTACCCGCGTAACGGTATTTTAACTGCCTTTAAATTAAAGAAATTGATATGCAGGCGGTCGCTGTCATTATTAGCGTTGTTCATTGAAACGATCTTTCAACGGCAAACTGGTTTAAACTGAATCACTTTCGTCCACTGGAAGACTACCCAGTCTCGAAATAAAAACACCGTAAAAGCAAATCACCCATTCCCTTAAGCCCTAGAACACATTACCAGGCATTCTAATAGATAAAAACTATTCCGCCATTTGCTAGACCTGACGGAGCTAGCTGTCGTATATGCAAAGTGCCCACCCATTTTCTCCCTGGCTGCGTGCTGCTGGCGATGCAGGGGGCACGTTGTGAAGTGGCTGCATGCATCAGCTTTCTCACTCAGATAAACACAGCCGCAACCTGGGGGAAATCTTAATACAATTTAAACAGAATTTAGCCAACCAGATGACGAGCGTATAGATCGTGTAAAGTGCGTTGGGAAACGTTATACATCCAATCTGTCAAACCGCTCTTATATTGATCTCAAACCACACCGGATGAAAGAACCCATCTTAAGTAAGTTAAACAATGAGAAGAGCTTATAGGAAGATCATCCCTATCTCACATGGATATTTTTTTTTGTTTACGTAACGCTAAAAATTAACATATACAGTAAATTTTCTATGTCATATAAAGGTAACAAAAACATTACCTAGGAGTAAAGTACGTGTTGATGTGAGGGTTATTGTGCGTTATCCAAAAAAGAATATGACATTAGGTGCCAACAAAAAGTGAAACATGCACATATCACTTTTATTGCATAATACATCAGTTCCTCGACGTCAGATTCGGCGGATTCAAATGTACAACATTTGCGTTGAACTTTATATTCTATTTCGACTAATTTATTCTTAGATGCTGCTTATTTTTTAAATCATCTAGATGCTCATTTTGAAGGAAATAGTTTTTGTTCTCTTCTTCCTAGTAGAGATTCCTAGAGGATATGGTGTACTATATAAACCTAGAGTTATCTGGCTGGCATTTTTGAGAACATAGTTTTCTCGAATATTTAAAAGGGATACCTGCACAGGCAAACGAGACGGGATTGAAATGGGGGCTTATGGGGGGCTCCATCCTCCCATCCCATGCAGGGATTTGAAATAAAATTACACACATTCAGGCAACCACACTCTCATTTTCTGGCACCAACTTAAGGTGGTATATTTGCATCTTTTGGTACATTCCTTCTATGTGTATATTTTGATGTCAAAAATTACATTATCACTGTAGAGGAGATCTTTCCTTTAAAGGTCACCGGGTTGCCATCTAGGAAGTTTGTGGTGGTTGCCAATACTATTTACACAGATGCAGGCTGAAATTCGTTAGTGCGCTTTTCCTTGCCTGCGCTGTGTCAATACACATACATTATCGCTCTTCTCTGACTAACCGGCCGAATCGGGTAATGGCCGACCTAGATTCAGGGTTACCTTTACATGCACTTCCTCAATATGCTTCTAATTTTACATCACAAGAAAAAATCATATATTTTAATGCAATCATTCTAATTTTCGAAATTCAAATAAAATTCGTCTTGATAATATTTGGCTTATCACAAAATGTTTGTGCTTAAATTTGCTAATCTCTGATTCTTTTTTTTTTTTTGTCCTCTTACCGAGGTGTTTTATTTTACATATCTCATATTTCATATATATTTACATCAATTTACATGTTAGCGTAATAAAAAATAAAAAAGTTATTAAATAAATAGTTATAACCTTAACATTTCTTGAAAAATATCTCTTTGTGTTTCGTCAATAAAAAAACTTTTTTCCTGATTCTATAATAGTCGGGTACGAAAATTAGTATAATTCTATAAAATAAGTCATTGATAAAAGCAATGTAGTTATTATTTCAATGGTGGAAGGTCAAAAGTAAAACGACACCTCTCTATAAAAGGAAATTTCCAACACAAGGCGGTTTTTAACGATTTCCCGTAAACTATTATATTACGCTTTTAACAAATTCTCGTAAATATTCAAGTATTCTTTATACATGAGAAACTACAACTCTATTTTTAAGATAAACCATCTCTTACGTCACGTTCTAGTAAATTTTTGATAACTTTGTAACAACAAAATTGCCGTTCAATCGTGACTGCATCATACCTATTGACGCGTTCGAGTTAATATTTAATATTTTGTGACAACAAGTTGCAAAGACATTGTGTTTTTGTCTTCCTATCTAACACGGCCTCTGCCAGACTATATGAGAAAATGGCGCTGTATTCTCATGATTCTTATCTTACATCTATCATGTTTTGCCATACACGCATTATTTTGTTTTATTGTTCATTTTACCTTTCAGGTAGCAGACACAAAATACATTTAATAGTGAAAAAAAAGTTTTGAAAATAAAGTACTTCGTCTATTGAAATTGACAGACTAGCTTTTTAACGAGGTGCATTATGTTTGTTAGTTGTCAGAACAACCAAACATAATGTATATATTTTTAATCCGATAACTTTGAAGCCGCAGTCTTTCATTTTTTTCAATTACAATTGGTCAAGTAATGAGATAACAAAGTATGAAATTACAAGAATCAGTACCCCGTCTTTGATATCAAACTGCTGTAAAGATAATATATTCAACCATCTATATTTATAAAATCAACATTAGTTCCAAATGAAGAAAAGATGCTGAGCAAAGGAACCCAGTCATTGAGAATGTTATAGTTAATAATGTTGTAAGGTATCTACTATACGGTGTCATCGACATTCCTACCAAATATTACTTACAATCCCACTACAACGACTGCAACAATACAAACAATGACAAATATTAATACTCCTACCATCATAACCATCACTATCACCACCAGTCATGACTACCGCCATGATACCCATCATTAAATACAGCCATGCCAAGGACTATATCCACGACCACTACACTATAGTACCAGAAATACCACCATACGCACCGCATCCACAAATATGACCACAAATATGACCACCTTCACTTGTATTTTCGATTTGCCGACATCCATATAATATCTCCAAACTGCTAGAATTTGTTTTGTTAATGGGGTAGGATCGAGGTGGTAGGGTAGGAACATGTGTAGTATCCGTCTTCTCAATTAATGCCCCTGATCAAACCAGTGTCTTCCCCCTTTCCCCTATATTTCTTAATAGCAAGTCACTCTCTCTCTTATGTTTTTTAGTTTAACTAAGGGCTGCAAGCACATCAAGCTTCATGCTTACGCTGTAGCTCACCTACATCATGTTTATCTTATGCATATTATGTTTTAAACATGTAACTTATTTTCTTATACCTTTTTTATTTTCAATATAATGTCATGTTCTGTATTGGAAAATGTAAAATATCACATTGATGCGCATAAATATGTTTGTTTGAAAATCAATGAATCACTAATCGGTTATCAACGTCTACCATCAGTGATGAAGCTCATGTGCACGGGGTAAACATGCTCCTAGTCAAAATCGAAAAGGATACGAGGAAAGGAAAAGAGAAAAAAGGACGAGGGAAAGATGTTGATAGGACCCCGACTCGTAATAATTTTTTTTAAATTCACATTTCATTCACAAGTGACAAGGGGCGGTGCCCCTAACGGTGCACTTGCTACGCCAATATCCACTATCATTACGTAATCCCTACCAGTTTTAATACTACCACCAACATGCTGTATATCTCTAGCTAACATGGTGTTTGGATGCATTTCAAGACGGACTTTGTCTTTAGTCTTTTATTTTAGAATTCACTCATACCTAAATTTCACCGTGACTGTTGAGGTCGTTATGATAAAATTTTGCTCAATGTACACTTTGGTATATCAGTCTCCTCTTCTCCCATTCCCTCTTTCTGTACTATTTTAATAATCAGACATTTCTTCTGCATGTTTGGATTCCCATGAGTTTCTCTGTTTATTTTTCTGTTTGTCTGTCTGTCTCTGTCTCTATCTCTGTCTCTCTCTCTCCCTTCTCATCTCTTTCTCTTTTCGCGTTTGTAATATTTCCCTACATTCTCATGACAGAACTATTCTGACCCTGATACCCCCAAAGCATTTGCTTACTCGTGACAGGCCATCACGCATGTAATACGATTCGCTCGCCGCCAAAGAATCGCATTTTACTCCAAGGTCTTCCGTGAATCCAAACCACATGGTCGTGGAGAAAAGAAAGAACGCAACACAACCAAGCTAATAACATTCATTCTATGATATACTCCTCCCCTGGATCCGCCGAAAGAATCCAACTGAATATGTTACCCTAGATACAATAGACGAGATGACCCAACCGTATTGGTATAACAACCAGCATAACTGAGTGATGAATGTACGAACTGGCTGCTCAGAAATCCGGGGGCGTTTGTTTTGACAGTTAAAAAGCACACAGATCTTCATTAAATGGAAATTATTTTAAAAATAGGATAGGTATACCATCTAGCGCATACATCGTATAGTATTAGTAGTGAAGCTTTGACCAAAATCGGATGGCAAAAAAATAAGCTGAGAGAAGAAACAGAGAGGGAGAGAGAGAGAGAGAGAGAGAGAGAGAGAGGGAGAGAGAGGGAGAGAGAGAGAGAGAAAGAGAAAGAGAGAGAGAGAGAGAGAGAGAGAGAGAGAGAGAGAGAGAGAGAGGAGAGAGGGGGTTGGGAAGAGCGTGACACAACCCCTTTAAAACAATCCCTTACCCTCACCCCCTTCCCGGCTTGACCCAAGCTTGACCACGCTATCTTACACATGGTGATATTCAAATATTCACCTATATAGGGTGACGACTGATACGTCTCCTATTGTAATATATTGAATACTGTGTCCCGAACCCTAAAGATGTTTACAAAATAGCAAAATAATATCTTCGTCTGTTTCCTTTAAAATATATTCTTCCTCGAAGGATGACGAAATATCGCAAACATTCATTTTTTACAGAAATTCATCGACAATGCCTTCCTTACTAATATCAGAGGTCAAACATTACATTTCCGACACTACAACCATGACAACTATCATAACTTTATACCAGGTAACACAGAAACATATCATGCCAACTGCTATCTACCTTAGATGTTAAAGGGGAAGTCCACCCTGAAATTAAGTTAGTTTTAATAGGAGTAGAAAAATGAGAGAAACAAGTAAGTGAAAGTTTGAGCAAATTCCGATTAAAAATAAGGAAGTTAGGATTTTTTAAGTTGTGATCAATCAAACACAAATTGGCAACTCTATGACGTAAAATGCGAGCTCAACTTCCATTTGCTTAGTACTAAAAAAATCTAAAATTGTCATTTTCCCTCAAGAAAAATTTCAACCATACATGCACCCTAAATATAATAATTGCAAATATGTTTCTATACTCCCCCTGCAAGGAACAAATATATATTCCGTCATCAATAACGAAGAAAACATGATTTTATGGAATATTATGCACAAAGCAAATGAAGGAGAGCTCGTATAATAAGTCACAGAGTTGCCAATTTGTATTTGATTGATCACAACTTCAATAATTCATAACTTTCTTATTTTCATTCAGAATTTGCTCAAACTTTCACTCACCTGATTTTCTTATTATTCTGCCTCTATCGAAACAAACTTATTTTGGGGGTGGACTTTCCCTTTAAAGAAGCGCAGATAAGCTCACAATGAATGGCACGTTTCTCTCATTCACTCGTGACGTCACAATGGCTACTCCCTGGAGCAGGGTTGTTGAGATTGTTAATTGGATCGATGTACACAAACCTCATTAATAATCTGGGAAGAATAATTGAAGGTTTCCCTCCCCTCCGTACAGCCTCGCATAGGATAATCCTTCGATGATGTATGTTATTACGTCGAATTATACTCTCATCCTATAAGCCAGGCTTCTCTAAATGAATGGGAAGTACTCGTTGCACTCAAGTCATCTAAATATTGAATTAGTTTATACTTCATTATGTTGTAAATTCACTAGTCATACCAAGAAATACGTATGAATCAAGTCAAGTTCCCTCAAATGCAGGACAAATTTGCGACTTGTAATTTACATTAAATGTTTTCACATGAATGCTAAGTTTGATAATCCTGAATATAATCGTATTTTCAATAATACAGGCTTATGGACGATTATATCGTCTAGAATGTAATAACCCAAATATCAATGATAAAATCAGCATGTATTTTCTCTTGACGGCGAGAAGTCACGTGGAGCCTGTCAGCGTGAAAAGGTGTAAACGCTCATCTATAATATATTCCACTCTGACCACCTTAGCAGTGTGTTTTGCCCCCCATCATTATGCAAGTCGTACAGAGCGAGTGTCTTTAATGACGTCCACAAGTGTAGCTACATGTCTCGGGTGACCGGGCATTACGCTGATATTTCATCCGCTTTGTAAATCACGCGACTCCCATCTCGACCTGTCGTGGGTGTGTTTGCACTCTCTCCGGGATTTTTACAATGAGATGGACATCCATCTGGTCTGGTCTCTTCCAGTTTCTCCCTTTTCCAGTGCTTCTCACTTTTCCGTGTTTGATTAGTAAATCGAGGGTGGTTTTGTTTCCCTACTACGTTTATTGTCTGGTCATAGTCCTTCAGAGCTCTTCAGAGCTTCTGTTACCACAGAGTTAATGCCCATATGGCCCTCAACAGATACCATATAGCCCCTTATTCATATTTTTTTCTAGATGGTCTAGACCCAAGTCCTAAAGAGCCGTATCCAGTAGTTATTAACAAGGGCAGGGGTATTCTTCACATGATTGGAATTCGAAATTTCAAAAACAACACTACAGTCTATTGGGGAAAATGAAGATGGTAAAACCAGTCACTCAACGATTTTTGAGGCACTTCATGATCATTTTAAAGTGCAATTTGTTTAGGGCTTCAATATTACACCATATCACAGACACTGATACCACGTAGGACAATGCATCTCAGATGTGTAAAACTGGAAACATGGTTAAACAATGCCTTTAAACTCTCTGCAAGTTATGTTTTTATTTATGTGCCATTAAATGGAATGTGCCTTAAGCCGATGCCCCTCTATGCTAGATACGTCACTGTCCTTAGCTATTACATCATTGGTACTATTGAGCAAATCTCTAGAAACACACTGAACGTCATTTTTTCATCCATCTCACATTATTTGGCCATTTACTTCTCCTTCGATGCCTCTATTAGCTTCAGGCCTGATATAGTAGCATTGCCATGAAATAGTGACGGTATACTTAGAAATGTCTCATTATCTTCAAGATCTGCAAGAAAACCATGAGCTGAAAATTATGCTTTCCACTCATACCTAATGTATATTTTCCATTGTAAAATAAAGACAGAATGTATTCTAAAGATGCATGTTAACAAGTATGTCTCGGTTGCATGAACATGAGCCTTTTCATGTAGGTATGGAATAAGGACTTGTCATTCTTCCTGCATTCATCCTCCCCGTATACATGGCATCTCTCCCTCATTCTATCTCCCTCCCTATCTCTCTCTATCTCTCTCTCTCTCTCTTTCTCTCTCTTACCCTAACACAAGTCACAAGCCGTACATTATTAAAGACGATACACGACAAGATACGCAGGATTTTACTGCCCCTAATACGTAATTGTGCCAAAGTGGATTTCGGCTAAGAAAACATGTCATTAGTGAAGGAAAAGTAACGCTTGTTATACTGTGTTATTGTAATCAGTACAAGAATCCGATTTCAGTTCATTAAACTCGCCTGATGTTGATTGTATTATTATTATTGCTGTCTCGACCGCGTATCCACATATTGATATTAGTCTGTCATATATATTTGTACCGCTGGACTGAGTAGCAATGGCCTGTTTTCAGCTTTTCTTTCATATTTCCCCTTTTCTGATGATTAAGTGACGAGGGATGATAGCGTGTTTAAATAGTTTTGTGTTTATATATAAAAACAAAGAAAGATGAGAATGATAAAAGTAGGGTTATGTTCTATTCATTCTTCCATTCAGGAGGATCTTGATTATCATCGATAAAAGTAATTCTCCAATGCCCCTCCATCGTCACCCATCGTTCATATTTGTTATATTCATTAACCGTCTGTGTAACTGAATATTTGAGCAATTTGTATTATACATCTGAACTTCGATCATTGCAAACATGAATAATTTATTGATTGTAATCGAAAATGACAGTGTAGTCATAATGATTTAAAGATGTCGTATGAAATGAAAAGGTCTGTTAATTAAAAAGCACTTAAAACATTACACTTGATCGATCAAACACCCAGAGGTATGTTTCCTTTCCGCAGGTTTTATAGAATTGTTTGGATTCCCTCTTGATCGCAAGGATGGTTAGAGCTTGACGCAATAAGGAGGAAATGAAGAGAGACCATGCAAATAAAGGAGTAAACGATGGAGAAAGATGTAGATGCAGAATGTGAGGGAAAGGAAGAGAGAGAGAGAGAGAGAGAGAGAGAGAGAGAAAGATGTATGTGCAGAGTGTGAGGGAAAGAAAGAGAGATAGACAGACTGACATAGAGAGAGAGAGAGAGAGAAGGAGAAAAAAAGGGAACATAGACAGAAAATTAAATGAAAAGAAAGAGGGACAGTAACAAAAGGGGAGAGGAGAAGGTAACAGAAAAGGAGAATGAGAGGAAAAGAATGAAACTTGAGAACAGAATGATAGATGTTTTTGAGGGGAGTGGGGAGAGATAGAAGAGAGGGTTAGAAGAGAGATAACCGAGAGAGAGAGAGAGAGAGAGAGAGAGAGAGATTGTTATTATCACAATGTATACTGATGCATGATGTGTGACCGCTGCGTTGCATCCCCTCTAATTTGGTTGATTTGATGAGTAGAAAGCGCCAATATACGAGTTAATAACCAACCCAAGTGGAAGGAGGCCAACATAGCTCAAGAACTGATTACTTGATGTTATCGGAAACAGTTGATTAACACGCTAAGGGTGTCTTAAAGGAGCCAAACTTGAAGGTCAAAATGTTGATGTTAGAATGTTCCCTGTTTTTGAAATGATTAATTTTTGTTCTAATGGACGATGCATAAAAAATGGCCAGTGATTTTTCATGTTTGAATCTATTAATTTTCATTCTAGACTAATGGACGATGCATTAAACACGGCCAGTGACTTTGATCAATCTAGAAATCATTATGTTTCTACTCCCAAAGTTGTATTTTAGACAAGTCGCATTAAATCAAACGACATGACCGAGTTGAAGAGCGTCATATTTATGGTGTAACCGTAATCCCTTCGAGAATGGGGCGATTGTCTCGAACCCTTGTTTTAAACTAGGAGGATAAATTCCAAGCGAGCGAATAGAAGCAACTTTGGAAGTTTAAGATATATGATAAAATTAGATAAGCAAGCATGGATTAGTATGGATTATTTAAATCTTCTTCATAATATTTTTCTATCTCTCTCTTACTCCTTCTCCCTTTCATATTCATATCTATCTTCCTTCAGTTTATTTCATTTTATATCTCCCTTTCTTCATTTTTTTTTATACAATTCGATAGGATACACCCTTTCGCTCCCGGGACCGGGGCTACTCCACCGTCTATAATTATTGGAAAGCTTTAGTAGAAAGCTGAGCCTCTTTTATACAACCGTCGAGTCCTTCATGAACGCCTCCCTGGAGAGGCTGGGTGTATATATGCAAATTAGATGTCCCGCATGTTTCGCAGGAGGCATAAGATGTCCTTCAGTCCTGCGTATTGTTTTTAAAAAGTCGTTGAATGTTTACTCAGGCTGAAAGTCATGCAGCGCAATGGACTTGAAGCCAAGCATGGCAAGCTGAACATACCGACTGAAATCTTTTTTTTCCTTTCCAAATTGAGGCCCAACGAGCATGACTGCTGTCGAGTGCAGGGAGAAGTCCATCTCTGTGATGTCCGATAGAGCATTGATTGATATGATTCCAAATGTTAATGGGCGATTTCAACACTACAAGTGTTGCATTGAGTAAATAAAGGTCGCATTGAGTAATAAAGGTCGCACTTTATCGTCTCAGTAGGGCGTTAACTCTGTTAACACTTTTGTGAATTAATGCCCATCTGGCGCTCAACGGGCTATATGCGACAATATTATAGACATTTGGAATGGGTTCTTACTAAGAAAGTGCCAACCCCCAAATTAACCGTGTACGTAGTTTGATTAATACCTATACTGTTAGCGTCTTTTAAATCGATGTTTCATGGTGAAGACAATGGCGAGTGCAAACACCAATTGACATTTCATCAATAAATTCAATAAATGAATAACATGAATAACACATCTGTTGATGTTTTATAAACGGGATAACTCTTTTCACTGACTACAGTTCTACCAAAGGAAAAATAAATATGTTGAAAATATCGAAAATGGCTAATACCATTCGAATGAAATTGTACCTATTGATAATAATGCTTTTACTTCTCAATTCTTTAGATTCGTACTTCAAAATGATGTCGATGGGTGTTAATTTTCAATGAGATTTCACTTTCTTTTTTATGCAGAATGAATTTTGATCTTGGAATTTCATCAGCAGGAAATTAAATCAGAGAAGAAGAAAAAAAGCACTTCATCTTGTCATATCATTTCATTTCATTGAAGCAGAGCTCGACAAAGGGCCTTGTAATACCAAACTATTGACTAATTACCCGATTGTAAATGAGTACTTGTAACTCTGATGTTAATGAAATGTGATGACTGTCGTATTAATTAGACCTCTAAAGATCCCGTCCCCCGGTAAGCTAGCGTGCTTGAGATTGTTAGATTAAAGGTTTACAAACGCTAATCTTGCTTTAATGAGATGCAATAAGAGTCAGTCTGATCGTCTCCGTCGAATTAATTGGACAGCTTGAACAGATTGAGCAAGGTAGGAATTGAAGATGATGATTCCAGGTGCTTCACTCGTATACATTTTTTATATACGTTTGTATTAATCAGAATGACGCAATGTTCTTTACAGGAAGTAAAGGTCAAAAGGTTAAAGTAATGTTGTCAATTTGGAGATTCATCATAACAATTAGGCTAATGAAGCATTTTGAACATCCATGATGTCTTAGGATCCTCTCAAGATGATATCAGATAGAAGATTTCTAGATTGTAGCTGCGTAATTGCATATTTCTGTGCCGTAATTATTACTAATTAAACGGCGGCATTGGTTTGAACTTTTGCTTTCACTTTCACTCTAGAACTACCCATGCCTTTACGTGATTTAATTATGTCATACAAATGAAGTTAACAGATTGCAAGTCTGGGATTTTTTCACTCAGGGGTCTTAGACGTATACAGAATGAATGACGAAATATCATTTCATATCAAACAGCACTTAGAAAACATGCTTGATGATGAGTAGTACAATGATATACTAATGTAACACTACGAGTTATCAAACTTATGTGCCGACTATAGAGGCATGCAATTCAATCTATACTTTACATGGTATAGAATCAGTAATTCACCTCTTTCTAAAGAAAAACAAGTACACGTGAGTTCTTAAGCTTGCATTGTTACAAGACATCATAAAATGCATCAAGTAAAAGGAAAATCGGAAAATTATACAGGTAGAACACTGGGAGGAAAGTGAAAGTATCTACCCTGGGATGAGTGGTAGCATCCCTTACTGCGATTTAAATAGTCATAGCCTAGTTCATACTCGGACCGAATCATTCTGACTTTCATTTTACACATTCATCAGGTGATAATGACCTTCGTGTTCAAGTCCTTCGGCGCTTCCGATACGCTAAAATTTCGCGTAGGGGTAATTATGATCGTAAATCCTAAATGAAATAGCACTCTGCGATAAAAGGACGCAATTTTTTTTTTAAGGGGAAGCAAGGATCATATTCCGTGTTCTTAATATGACATACAGGGAAAAGATATCAGGACCGTTACTATAGTCAATTGATATCATGCTCTAATCCGTCTGCTTTCTTTAAAGGGATTAGGTATCTTTGTCTCAGATTTTGAAACAAAATCCTGGATTTAGCTCATGCTGCAATGATAATTATAAACTTTAAGGTCAATCAGTAACTCCACGACTTTTACAAGCTGATCGCCTGTCTGAATATCAAGATATTTATGATTGGAAATCAAAATTTCATTTTCGTTTTCCTAACGGTTTTTCATAAAACTACTGTACAGTCTATTAGAGAAAATTAGTACAGTAAAACCGATCGGTCAAAGACTTTTACTTTTTTGAGGCACTTCATGATCATTTTGAAGCGTAAGTTTTTTAGGGCTGCAATATTTCACAATATTACAAACACTGATAACACGTAGGGCCATGCATCTCAGAGTTAACATTGTTAAGCGATGCCTTTAAATCAGCTACATCCCCGCTGCATTAATGATTGATTCCATGACATTTGAGTAAGATGTTTGAATCATTACCCATCTCATCTTATCTTTTATTTATGACACATGCTTCTTCTCGTCTTTCTCCAAGACAGAATTTTGTATTCAAAGAACATAGAATATTAAATATAAATATGTTTTAATGTATCCAGGCCTATGAACTTTATACGACCTTGTCAACGTATTGGTATGTATACACGCGTATGCGTACTTCATGTCAGTGCCATACATTTGCTGGTGTATTAATTTTCTTAATTTGTCTGAAGATTCATCTGCACATGTAAATTTCTGAGCCGAGTATACAAACTGAATTCGCGAATCCATAGAATTGTCCAATGCAAAAATATTCAGGTTCCTATACAGAAAAAGAAACAGAGGTTCTATCGTTTAGACAAAAGGTTCCACAATAGCAGCTCATTTACACGCTCATGTATAATATACACTGTCACATTGGCGGTGGAATATTTAGCCCGATGCATGTCATGGGGTATCATATTATGTTGAACTTTTAACCCGATCCTTTCAAAAGAAAAAGTAAAAGGAAGAATAGAAGGTTAGCAAAACATTTTAGAACTGCATCCTTTCAGATCCAATATTAAATTTGTACAAGCATTGCTAACGGAATTTTGACATCTACCTGGTTGTCTAATCCTTATTTTTGTTTAAATTGTGAACATAATCATAGAATGAAGAAAAAACTTGGCATTTTCAAACGAAGTTTTGGGAAAGACGCGCCTTGATTTCCCTCTTGACCAGTCTACCTGTCCAATGTCTCACAAAATTGTATTATTGAGCCGTAAAGAATCGTCTGTGCTCGCTACTTCATTTTTACTTTACAAAATACAGTTTAGGAATACACTTAAAATTAACAAATACTCAAGGCCCTTATCATTTCGTAACGAAACTGAATACCGTTACATCGGAACTATGTACCGTGTGAGTCAAAAAAAGTTTACACCTATAAAATTGCTAATTATTTTATAGATGATTTATAACATAAATAACAATTTTCTAGGTGTAAATTTTGTTTTGAAAAGAGTGAATTTTCACTCTATTTTCACTTTCTTGGGAGTGACGTCCGTGATCACTTGTTTAGGAGTGAAAATCGATTGATTTTAGAGTGCTCTCTAAAAGAAAAGAGTGAATTTTCACTCTATTTTCACTCTCCAGAGGAGTGACGTCCGTGATTTTGAAAATTCACTCTTTTTTTTAAAGAGAGTAGTGTATCATAATTTGTGATCGTCTTTTTGGTTTAAAAAAAAGAAGAACAAAAATTGTTATGAAATATTGCCTATCGTTGAACTCCTCAACAATGTTCGGTTAGCGTACATCAGTGCCCTCATATCGGCAATGCGTCTACTAGGTATTTTGGAGAGGCTAACTTTCATGTATATGTCTAATAAACAATAAACCCTTAGACTCGTAAAATCTATCTTAATAATTAAGTAAGAGAAAATTACTTCACAATATTGTAACTTATTTCTTGTTCTTTCTTCTTATTTGGTTATAATCGAATTATTAGATTATTACAATGATGTATAACTTTGAGTGAGGTATTAGCGATACTGTTCATGGTAAAGATACTGAATACTGAAAATGTTACCTATATACAATACGTATAAATTGTTGGCATTTTAACTCTCTTTCATCACTTTTACCATGAACCACTTACCAATTACCAAGAAGCGATGAAATAAGCATCAGATCAAACATACATTTCAGAATTCCCATCATTTGCATACACTTCCAACGCTTCATGCATATCTTATTTACCGAAGAAGCACGATTTCATCGTGGTCGACTATATTTTTCAATATGCCAAATGCCCTGGAAATAAATATCCCATCAATATCTCCTTGAACTCACATCTCGTAGTTTTCCTAACATCAATTATTCATAAACGAGATGACGGTGATACCTCGTGGTGGGATTTGCAAGAAAGGAAAAAACAAATCCTACGCATTTAGAATTATTCCAACCAAAGGACATCTGCTTTAGATGTAAAACGACCGCACAAATCGTCCTTGTTTTCACGAAGTGACGGTAGTGAGGAAAATCGTAACGCAAAGTGAATGCAATTTTTTTTTCACTACCGTCACTTCGTGAAAACAGCGACGAAATGACATATCTTGGAGGGATGTTCAAAGTGAGTGAAATCTATATAAATAGCATTTTGCCGAAAAGAGAAGGTAGATATATATATATATATATATATAGTGACATATCTTAAAGGCCTATAGTAAACGACGTCACCCGTAGCTTTGCCTAGGTATATACACGGACTGAAGAACACTGCACCGCCGTTCAATAATTCAAATACACATATTTTAAGATATATAGAATTTAATGCATTTTTGACCTGTTCAAAACATTTGCGAATATCCATAATACTGATCTAATGTGTCATCCACAGGTGCTGAATGGACCCTTTTTGTAATCGTTCTTTTTGGCAATTAAATATATATGGGTTTCAGTTAAAAACAGAAAAAACCCATGGAGGGCGTTCAAAATTACGATGCACATCCCCCTGTTTGAAGACATCCATTATTAAAAGCAGAGGGGGGGGGGGGGGGGGGGTGACATAAATAAAACTTGTGGATTGAAGTGGTTCTGCAACACGCCTTGTTGCATTCGACAGCACGTCATGCACTTCATTATGGAGAGGAATCTACGTCATTATCACCCTTTTTTTTTATATACACCACTGAACTAAATAATTAATTTTAATTCGCAGATGGTTTGATAAAAAATTAAAAAATGCATAAATATTATTGTTTTTGTTTTTAAGCCTTCAAACAGGCACCACATTTAATAATTAGCGATAACTACTAACAAAAAAGGTAGAATATAAATAAAATAATGTATCTGTATCATTCGACACCTTTCGAAATTTAAATGTATTGCTTTTTTCGTTTTTCCATTTGTCATTAAATTTATTTTAAGGATGGCTCGTAATAGATATTGACGGACGTTAACCTTTTGCCATCCTCGATGCGTTTCCCCTTACTTGAAATAGAAAAATCGAAAATGTGATTTGATTCTTGTTTTAGGTGACAGGCCTTCGACAGCTAGCACACATGTAACCTCGGGCACAAAATATGTTCGAACAGACGTAGCGACAGAGTCGTGTTACCCTAAATCATACGCCGGACAAACCCAGTGCAATATCCATCAATAAATTAGCCTGACAGTCAGTGAGAAATGACAGAGAAAGATCATTATTATACTCTCTGTGCAGTGCCCGTGGGGGGGGGGGGCGCTTTTAATTATTAATATTTCCTGAATACGGTATACAACTTTTGTATTTCCATAATAAGGATTGTAGTACAGTAAATAGTAATTTCAAATGGAATAAATCTCAAATATATAAGAAAGATTAGGGGCATTGATAGAATACTTCGACGAGAGAGGTCAAACAAAATGGCTTTAAAAGTTTTACCGAATTCTAAAACATGCAAACCATAAGGGCATCTTTGTTTTCTCTCTCTCTTCATCCCTCTTGCCATCAAGGTAAAAAAAAAAGTGCGTATAAGTGTATATTGTGTTGCAGAAATTATTGATCTGCAGACAAAAATATTAGATGGGGGTTGCCACACCTCTCTAAATGCAGTGCCCCCAAAAGGGGACATAGTCAGATATCTTTAAAAAATTGTTGCAGACCGCAAATCAACAAATAACGTGTTTCCTCTACACTACCCTTGGGAACGCAAATCTCGAAAGAGACAAGAAGGCCGAATTAATGACTAAGGAGATACAAGTCAAAACAAATATATACAAGGACTAGCGCCTCTATCATGACTGTAATGTTGCCTTAAAGTAACATAGTCTTAGTTATATACTTTTTCACCACGATATGTTGAACTGACGACAATGACACAAGCAACCGTAAAAAAAAAAAAACTGTCCATAAAAAACAGTCAAGAGGACATTTTTCAAATATTGGTAAATTTAGGCGTGGTATCATCTGCTCAAATCAGTTGACAGGGGGAAAATGTATTCATAATCTTTGTCCACAAATGATCAACTATATTGTAAAATATGAATAGGTCTGAAATACAGAAGAGGAAATTCATATTTCATTCAGTTCACGATGTTTGAACAGTTTTGAAAAGTGTTCCTGAGAAACTGATGGAACACAGGATTTGTTGAAATTGTCGCAATGTCTCAAATTATGATTAATTCTGCAATATCCTAAAAATGTACCATTTAGCCCCAGAGTAGGAACTTAATCTGTTTGATTATATTTGTTTTCCCCTAGATATTATTTCAAGAGAAGCAAATGTATAACTTTACAAGTGTTGATCCTCAAATAGGTAATACCTTTATCCAAAAGCATTTGGCGTAATTTCCCAGAACCCTTCTTAGCTTGAAGCTGAATTGTGTAAAATGGGATTAATTTCTTATTTTATTTCTCACTGTATGCACAATACGTTTCCAACAAAACTCATATAGTCTACAAGTCGTACATACGTAGCTGAATCATTTTGATGTTGTTCAGTGTTGGGGCATGTGGGGGTATTTCATAATGAAATGCAAAAGGACGAGGGGAAGACTGAAGTCGGGTTGATCTATCTCGTCTTAGAGCCCCGAGGTTAAAGTAACCCATCAAAGGGAAGACGGTCTGTCAAGCTGCATCTCAAACTCATCCTACATCCATCCACCCCATTCACATCTCAATCATCATTTCTATTTCTCAAGCCCGGTTCAAAATCAATTATAGGTCGACAGTTTATCTATATAAACCTCGTTCACGTTTGAGTGATAACATTTTTGTCCTTCTTCTCAAAGACATCATAAACGTCATCCTAAACCTCATCCTACATCCACCCCATTCACATCTCAATCATCATTCCTATTTCCCAAGCTAGGCAGAATAGTACTGTAGTCCCTGCCATTAAGTGCCCGGTTCAAAATTAATTATAGGTGTAGACAGTTTATCTATATAAACCTCGTTCACATTTGAGTGATAATTTTGTTTTTACTCAAAGACAAAGGGTCATCTTAAACCTCATCCTACATGTACATCCACCCACATCACATCTGAATTATAATTACCATTTCTCAAGTAAAGCAGGAAGATATTCCACACCATTAAGTGCCCAATTTGAAAATGAACGGTAGGTATAGACGGTAAAGCTCGTTCACAATCGAGTTATAACATGTTGCTTCGCTCAAAGACAAACGGGTCATCCTAGACGTAGGCTACGTTCACACCAGAATCTTAGCCACTCTTTTTGTTTTAACTTCACCACATCATCCCATACGTATACCCGTTCACAATAGAATGACAGCAATATGCTTCCCCACCTACATGTATAAGCAAATAAGTTATCACAATCCGTAGACCATGTTTACAACTAAATAATAATTGAATGAGAGTGTATATATATTATGTACAAATTGGCAAATTGTCTTCCAATCATGAACCCATTCACACCTGAATGGTAAGCTCAGTTTGTCCACCCATGGGTAAACTTGTTACCTAAAACACATTGAGTCCGTTTAAATCATGAGGCTAATCCTTTACCCAAAGGCATGTAGGCGGATCATAGCACCCAATGATAAAACTGTCATTGCGTTGTACGATTTATCAATCTATTTATATAGATAGTTTCACTGATTAAGAATTCATCCTTATTTCTCTTTTACGTAGACTACAGTTCAAAATGTCAAAAATATACCGACCAATATATAATAGTATGTCAATGACAAAACCGTCGTTGCGTTGTATGATTCATCACCCTATCTTCATAATCGTAACGATTAGGAATGCATGTTTTACTTACACCAACTTGAAAATTGGTCAAAACAAATTACTATATTAGTGGACCCAGGCGCGTACGCAGGATTTTTTCAAGGGGGGGGTTTTAACATTTATAAATCGGTCCGCTGAATAAGCGGGGGGGGGGGGGGGGGGGGGGGGGGGGGGGGTAAGAGGACATTTTTTTTTTTTTTTTGGTCCCAAAAAAATCGCAACGACTCAGCCGACCGCTGAATAAGCGGGGGGGGGGGGGGGGGGGGGGGGGGGGGGGGGGGGGGGGGGGGGGGGGGGGTAAGAGGACACTTTTTTTTTTTTTTTTGTCTCGGAATTTGAAAATTTGACATGTTGCTCCGTTGGGGGGGGGGGTGAGGTCACTTGTTTAGGTCATCCATGGGAATTTTTTTTTTTTTTTTTTTTTTTTTTTTAAATAATAATTAAAAAAAAAAAAAAAAAAAAAAAAAATCCCAAAGGGGGGGGGGTTTTAGGGTTTTTTAGGGGGGGTTTATACACATAAAAATACCAAAGGGGGGGGGTTTAACCCCCCAAACACCCCCCCCTGCGTACGCGCCTGAGTGGACCAAATAAGCCGAACGAGAAATACAATTTCGATTGGGTCGAATACTTATGTTGCATGAATCAAATTTGAAATTTAGTTCTAATCCGTATATCGGGACAGCGTACAATGCAACTCCCCGACAATATTTCCCGGACAACTACCCCTTCGGATAATTGCAGCCGAATAAATTACCTTATAAATTCTTGGACACAGAAACGTAACATTTCTTTTTAACCTCATAACACTAGTTTGTTCCGTCGTTAAGTTTTTTAAAGCTTTAATTTTCAGGAATCTAGATTACAAAGAAAAAGAGATAAATGAATCAATAAAGAGAGAAAGGAGAAGAGAGAGAATGAGAGAGAGAGAGTAAGTGAGAGACAGAGAGAAGAAGAGAGAAGGAGAGAGAGAGAGAGAGAAGTGGAGAGAGAGAGAGAGAGAGAGAGAGATAGTTAACAGGAAAAAAATAGAAATAATTTATTAGCCCTTCCTTCTTCATAAACGCATACCCATCTCACTTGTGTTATTCTTTACCAAAAAAAAAACCGTCTCATATATATATATATATATATTCTCCTTCCAATATCTTAAACGTATACCTTCTTTATCTAAATTATATTCTTCTCGGATATGTAAAACATATTCCTGGTACAAATTGGGATCAAGTCTCTGTCCGCTTCGCCAGGTCACGTGGGTCCAGGTGCATCATAAAGCAAGGGGTCTTGTGGGAACTTTCTCCGAGCTTTACTTCCCAACTTCCATCCTGGGCTTAAGGGAAATATCGGGCATTTTGGCATCAATCACCAATGATTCTTGGATGAATTCGTTAAATTCCCAAATCATATATATCTTAGAAAATACATCACGAACCATAATTATCGACATTTTTGGAGTAACTTTTTTTTTAAATGCACAGAAACAGAAATTGTAGTTTGCAGCATTTAGGTATCAACTTAATATTCTGTGAAGGGTTTTTGCATGCAGACATACATAATTATGACTGTATATCAGAGAGATGTTTGACAGGTGTCGCACTCATGCTTATTTAATTTCCCTTCATTTTATCTCATACCAATTTCTGAATATCAACACTATATATTATAAATATTATTACCCCCATATTTTAGTTTAACACAACAATTAGAGTGAACAAAATATGACTAGAGCATGACAAAGCCATTATATATATTTTGTCTCAACCTGTGTATGGATATAAATATTATATACAATTTTTTTTTTCGTATTCCAAAATTGCTCAACGGCAGGGTGTTAAAGGCATCGTTTAACAATGTTAAATCTGAGATGCATGGCCCTATGTGTTATCAGTGTCTGTGATATGGTGTAATATTGAAGCCCTAAAAAAAAATGCTCCTCAAAATGATCATAAAGTGCCTCAAAAAAGTAAAAATCTTTGAGTGACCGGTTTTACCATACTCATTTCCCCCAATAGACTGTAGTTCTATAAAAACCGTTAGGAAAACGAAAAATGAAATTTCGATTTCCAATCATAAATATCTTGATAATCAGACAGGGGATTGACTTGTAAAAGTCACGGGATTCCTGATTGACCGACAGGTTTATAATTATGATTGCAGCATGAGCTAAATTCAGGATTTTGTTTCAGAATCTGAGGCAATGTTACCAAAGCACTTTAAGGAAATGCAGCGAAAGTTCTCGAACATTTTCCAACATGCATCAGACTTGATTCAATTAATCAATGTGTGCCGAAACCTTTTCATTCTTTACGCTAAAAGGCGGAAATAAAGAAAAAATGCATTTGGGGATCTTCAACCTCACTTTTCTCCCCTTTTTATGGATTGAAAATTTAGCCAAAGTATTTTACTGCGTACGTGATATCAAAAATAAGTGCCCCTTCTGTTTGTGTGTTTACATCAAGTACCGTATATACGAGGGGATGTACACTGTCTTGTTTACCATGTAAAGGTCTTCATCTAACATTGAATGGAAAGAAAAGTAAAGAATTTACGTTTGTTTCATAAGGAAGTGAAAGTAATGCACGGCTGCTTTAATACCAATAATCATTCTATCCTAAGCACGAATAACAAGTGATTCTTAAATTTTATTCTTTCTTTTTTTCTCGGTCAGAGTGAAGAATTTCACATGAGCTCTGAAATCATGCCACAGTAATGTATCATTTTTAAGAGAAACGATCTCATAAATCGGTCTTAATTAGTCATGATACTCCCTTAAAAATAATGTTCTCTGCACGTTTTCGTTGCTATATACGCCGCTTTTTATCTAAATGCACAACGGTGTTCTTTCAAATTCACCCTGGATTATGTTATGTCTTGTGAGCCTCGGGCAAGGTATAGGGTTATCATTGATACCCTGTATCAAAGCTATAACATGAATATTGAAACCATACCATGAATTGTAGGTCATAAATATACCTCAGGTGTTCACCACTTTCATAAAAACACGAAAAGTCCAAGAATACATTAACATATTTCTTACACTAAAAAATATAGAGACAAATTGACGAAAGCAGTTAGGAAATACTCTTTTTGTTTATTCCTCAACAGCTTGTTAAATGTTAATTTCTTGTTTTCGTATATGAATCTTCATAACCTCATATAACTATTAGGTTTCATTTTACAAGAATTTCCATGTAGGATTTTACATGGATATGAATTAAATATTGCCAGGCTAGTCATACAGGTGGGCAAATTTGATATCGTCAGCGAAATTCAGAATTGCAACAAAAACAAAAAGTCAAACAGAATACCAAGCTACATCGATTTCTAGCCATTATATCCCTCACATCCAACCATATCTTGTAACTCTTTAACAGATACTGGAAATGAATCAGATTAGACGCCAGTATCATAATTACCCTAGTTAGAACGGGATAGCTGAGGGCTATGGCCTCGTAGTTGTTGATACAAATTGCATTTATGGCGCGAAATATTTTGACTCTTCTCCGAATATCTAACATAATCAGCATGATCGGAGCTGGAAACGAGCTTCAAATTGCACATTATTATCGTTTTGTAATTATTACTGAGATTTGTCATTCCAAAGAGATACTACAACTCTTGGATCATTCGTAGTATAGTAATCATCGTTAGACTCGGGGAAATAAAAACAAGTCTTTTCGTGGGGTTTATTTCTTCTTCTTTGCATTATTATGAATCTTGAAATTGAATGCACAAATTCGATGTATCTTAACTTAGCATTAAACAGCACTATGCAATATAGTTGTCAACTCCAATTTAGTTTGAATTGTATCATAAAGTCACTGTACCGATCTTCATGATCATTAAAAGGAAATTAGAAGAAAACAGAAAACAAGGAGATTATTGTCTCTATCGCATGGGATCAGAGTACTTCAAAATATTGATGGACAATTTATCATCATTATTAAACTTACAATAAAATGGAGAAAAATAATCGAGGAGATTAAGGGCACGTGCACAACTAAAAGTATCCATCATATCGTGATAATAATCATGCTTCCAATATTGTCCAGTGTATATGTGCGATAAGCAAGAGGCTGCATTGTGGCTACGGTGAATTATCAAAATCGATAGATATAGGGTAAGAAGGAGAGGATAAATGTCGAAATTGATAATATTATTATAGGTTTATCATTAAGTAGAGAGACAAACCCACAGAAGAGATATAGATTTGAGAGAGAGAGAGAGAGAGAAGGGGAGAGAGGGAAGGGGGGAGGGAGAGAGAAAGAGAGAGAGAGAGAGAGAGAGAGAGAAAGAGGGAGAAGAGGGGTAAAGAAAGAGAGAGAAGAATGGAGAAGAGAGATAAAGAACGAATCGCGATATACGGAAGATAGACATGCAGAGGCGTAGAGACAGAGAAACAGAGATTTGACAGAGATAGGCAGAGCGGTGGAGACAGAGAGATATACAGACGAAACAGGGTGGAAGGGATGTGCAGGGGATCATTATCAAAACGAAATAACTAATACAACATTCATTATCACTCATCAGCCATCTTTTGACATAGAAACACATTCCATTATTATTATGATTTGGGGGGTAAGGCATGCGCTCGACCTATATCCATTTAAGTAATATCAACATTCGGATAGCGGTAGATCAGACAGAATACACATCATGACCGCGTGCAATATTATGTGCGAGTGATCAAAAACCCATTACTGCAAATGGTTGGGTATTTAGCCACTTCTATCTCCTCAACTGTCAAACCTTTCACATACACAATTCATTTTCCAAATGGTGGATAAACAGCGATGGTGATTAATTGTCTGCATTAAAACGTTTTCGATATTGATGTTTCACGTTGAGCGAGAGATGTTAACCAGAGTTAAGCACATTTGGGTATCAGCCTCATATCGTGTTTCATCTCATATTCGCCATTTTGATGAGAACAGGTGCAACTCAATATGAATATGTTGTATTGTGCACGGTTTTAAATGATACCAGCATAATTCTAAAGGAGACATATAGGGGGATTTATGGGAAAATTTAAAGGAACACATGGTCTCCAAACTGAATTTTAGAAAAAAGTTCAGCTCATTGCCCCAGTTCTGCATTTTCCCCTTTAAAAATGATATTTTGAGGGGCAATCTTGATTAACTAAATAATCGAAGATTCTATTCTCAAATCGTATTTGTTGTTATGGCTGTTTCCGACAAAATCTACTTATCTGTCAGAAGAAAAGAAAAAAAGGTATATTTTTAAAAAGTCAAAGCATTTAGCGAGGTATTAATCATATAATACGACCATCTGTATTTTAAATCTTGAAATTAGATATTTATGTTGATATGTAAAATGGTTCGTTTAAGACTTTAAGACAACGTCTCACAAAAGAGATCAAGAGACGAGACATAAACTTTCTCCCCATGTCCATAGGGAGACACCAGGTACACCACCCACACACAGATTCCTAGTATAGGGCACGTCTTGCCACAGTACATATAGCAAATTGATTTTGTTCTCTCTTTGACCCTTGTGTAGCTAATTTGCTCTCAGAAAAGTACGAAGACGACATAATTATTATCAGTCGTTTGTCTTGATGCCCACAATCCGTAATCCTACATAAATTTTGTTCACACAATGCTCCGTTATGTACTTATTATCATTTATATCATCAGTTTAATGTTGTTATTATTATTATTATCTGTAATAAGTAATTCTTTTAATTTTCTTATCTGTCTGTAAATATTACTATTTTAACTTATTAATTTTTATACATGTCTGTAAGGGGCCCAACTGGAAATAAGCTCTCGAGCTTTCGTGGCTGACTTATTTTTGATATGTTATTATTGTATATTGTTGCATGTTGGAAGCTTGTCGAATAAAAATCACTCAATCATGATATTGAAATTTCGTAGTATATCCAGTTTAGTTTTTAACTGGAAATTAAAATGGTTATCTATAGGGAAGAGCACATCTCCCTGCTTACAACATGTCCATGCATAGTTACATGAATTATTGACATACAAATTGTGTTTTTGTGTGTATGGTGATTGTATGCATTGATAACAAATACCTGAATGTGATAGGCCTGCACATGTGTATATATCAATGCTTCATACCACTCATCGTAAACAACATTCATGGTGATGTAATGACGTTTCGTACAGGCAGTGTACCATTCCACCCAATACCCATTCAGTGATGGCATTCTATGTTCATGTGTGGTAATTTCACATTGATAACATGGTCTGGTTTATGGCAAAAAAATATGATATAATCTTCAATGAAATAGCACGGTTGGAAATTGATTCGTTCTTACCTCTCAACGTGCGTTCGATGGTCAAACCACCCATGCTAATTCCTTTAAAAACTGAAGTCCACGATTGAGAGCGGTGTTGTCGGCACATAAGTATATATCAAGATGAGACGAGAATATAATGATATCGCTCTCCTATCTTCCTTAGATGGCAATGTACCGATCAGACGACAATTTCCCCGCAACACACCCACGGCTCAGTCACAACTCACTGTCAAAACAAATACCCCTTCCTCCGTACAAACCCTAGCTCAAGGTCGGTCTGGCATCTTCAATCTGCCCTAGCAACGTCGAGCTGATGACAGGTAGGATGCCGATGTAGGAAGGAGGGGGTGGTAGAGAAGAAAGGCGATCGAACTGTATATAGTAGGGAAATACGTGTGTCGTCTGCAAGAAAGCGTTCTACAGGTTGAAGCGAGTGCGCCAAGATTTGGTGAAGTTTGAATCGCCGCGCATGATCTACTGCTTGCATACGATCGGCTGAGCTGATGACTGTGTCGATTGCTCTGTGCGTCGTTGGTTTCGAGCGAATGACCCCAGGTGCATTATGGTGCGATAATTATTCTCTCTGGCGGGAATTATTGAAAAACTCTAGGTAGTTAGTTACTAACTTTGTTTTAAAGCAAACTGTTGAAGAAACCAATTATACATAGAAGGACTCTATCACAAAGACGAAATATAAGGTTACCAAAAGACTATGACAAATTCGATTCAATGAATGACGAATTATCATAGATGCATGTCTCAATTTTTCTGGTATCAAAAGGATTTCCTAGTCATTCCTCCAGTATCAAGATGAGTTATATCATATCATTCGTGATCGAAACGACATATCATGAACTGACTCAATGACACTGTCAATCTGTGGACATTTTTAATTGGAAGACGAATGACGACAATCGATCTGTGATAGTGTCATTCCAGACACTTTCTTTTGCACCCATAGCTATCGTGACGTTTGTAGACGCATCATTCATATACCCATTGCCTTTCTCTCATGCGGGGTTACATCACCCTTCCAACGGAATGATAATCATCAACATACGGCTTTTAATACTGAGAGTGACCTAGTGCACCTGAGCTCCTTCCACTCGATGTGTTAGTCCAGGCAAACCTCGGCGCAATTATAGAACTCATACAACCTGCATGAGTTTACTCTGAAATGCAATCTTTCAGAATCAACATCGTTATTAAAATAACACCGAGCGGGGATTCCACATCCTGGCGATCTGTTTGTAGGGTTCACGCAGCGCGCTTCCATCTTCCCTCAATGAATTCGAACTTAAACACGTACCCATAACCAAAGACGCATGAAATATGTATTCCCCGTATTCTATATCAGGTACTGACATATTCTTCTTTCTTTTTTTGGAGCCGCGCTTGTCAGGTGAAATCAATTCTTTCTGGAAGTCAGGCATGACTGTTGACTGAGTATTCCTTTCACTTGGCTTACATAAAACACTAATATTACGCATGATCCTATGATATCAGTGAGTCCCTTTGGTCATGAAAGAAAAAAAAGGTTGTGAATTCATGAAACACTTGGATATCTTCAACCAATGAATGTAATCATCTACAGAGAATCCGAATGAGACACTATACTGCCATCCAGTGTTTGGCGTAGCTATGAGGGGCACGGTGTGGGGGAGATGGGGGGGGGGGGGGGGCGTAGCCCCAAATCGAATGACGAAAACAAGGGGGGAAGAGAAAGAAAAGGATATAAAATGATACGGCCCCTCCCGCACTCTCCCGTAATCAATTGGCCTAGCCTGATTCATATTTCAATCAGTTTAGAAGAAAAGAAAATGTTAGAGATGCCAGATGACTGAACTATTTGAACCCATTAATTTGATGAAATCCTTCAATTTTTGGCATCCGATAAACACAAAGACAATTCCTTGCATACAATTTTTGATCCACGTGTCAGTTATCATGCAGTTATATACCATGCCTTCTAATAATTAAAAAATTGCATCTACTTGAAAAGAAGTTGTATAACACTATCAAAAGCTCGATGAATGCCTGGCCTATCAACAATCACAAACAAACGACATTATTATGGAATGCGATCTCTTTATCCTTGTGCTCCACTGGTCTTCATCTTAGTCAAGAGGTGTTTGGCGGTGATAGTTTAGTGGTAGTCGTCCGAATGCGAATGACTATTTTCAAAACCATGTTAACACATGTTTTTTATTAAGGCAAACCGGTAGGAGAAAGTAATGAAGGTTTTGACTGACTAATCACGTGATTGATTAGTCGATGATTCATCACCACTGAGCTGGTATAGCCTACCACGCATTCTTGGTTCAGTGATCGCTATTAAGTCCATTATAATTGGTGGTTTAAATAAAAAGGCACAGGGAACGACCCCACCCCCGAATAAATATAGAATACAAGAATAAGGGAAAGAAAGAAATGGAGAGAGGGGAGGAAGGGGAGAGCGGGGAAGGGAGGGCGGATAAGAGAGAGAGAGAGAGAGAGAGAGAGAGAGGGGGGAAGAGAGAGACACAGACAGACAGACAAAATTGGAAGAGGGCAACGTGAACATAAATTCACATCCTACCCTCACTCGATGGTCTTGTTCATTCGCATTTCATCAAAATCGAATTTCAAACAGGATCATTCTGAGTTTTGTTTTTAACAATGGATAACAAATTATCACTATTGTAACAAAAATAATTGAGTTCAAATGTCAAAACTGCAATAACCAGAAATGAGTTTTCTCGACTTTAATACAGATATGAAAATAATTGTATTCTTAATACTTGTTGCATTTTTTTTCCAGCATAGAATAGGACCGTTCCCCCTCCCCCATGATGTCAGGCCCCATTAAAGAATGTACCCACTGATTATAATAATTTCAAAACAGTGCCGATTATATAAGAAGGCCTGCTTAATATGAAACTAGTCTCTCCATCATGTTTGTAAACATGATATGGACCCAAATACACACACAGTCATTACAAGGATTATTACCAAACATATGACGTTATTCATTCTTCATTTTAAAGAACAATTTTGCCCGTTGCATGAATTTGGAAGACTGAATAAATCCTAACGTGTATTTTTAACCCCCTTCCGGTCTCTCCTATTCTGCAGAAGAAAATGAAAAGAAAAAGAGATGGGGCGGAGGAGGGGTGGGGGAGGGGGCGGAGGAGGGGTGGGGGAGGGGGCGGGGGTAATGGACAGGTGAGTTAGACAGGTCGAATGATCATACACAAATCTGAAGAGTGCATCGGTTGTGCCCCCCTATGTGATTGACCTTTACATGTGTCCAAACAAGAACTGTACCCTTCAAAAGGCCCCCATCCTTCTCATCCCCGACCATTATAAGTCTGGTTATGGTATTCCAGGAGCTGACTTTGTCCTAGATAAGCCACCCTCCTCAAGCCAATCGTACTTCCTGTCTTCTCTACCAAGCGTGCTGCTGCATGCATGCCAAGGAGGAGATTCTCATCCCTTCAATAGTACATTCTAGCAGTTAATGACTAGACATGATTATAATGAGGCCTTTACCTATAACAAGCCGTGCACCTCTCCTAAATGAATCTTGACATCAGGAGTTTTCACATTGTTCTGTATCATACATCCATACGCATTGGGACCTGCATGGGGAGGGAGGGGGGGGGGGGCGTGACTGTTTAGACCATACATTGTCAATACAGTTTACTTCTTAAAGTAATGACTATCTTTCGTAGCAATGACTTCATATCATAGTACGATGTGAGGACTGTTTAAGCTCTCTATAAATATTGAAAGTATACAAACGTTGGCTGCAGATTTAGGAGTATCAAATCAACATGCACGAGCAATTTTCGGTCAGACAACAAATAAAGTTAATCATTGAGAAATTGTATGATCATTGAGAAATTGTATGATCATTTAAAAAATGTATATTTATGGTCATGCAGGGTTCAAGCCGGAATGACAACTTGACGTAAGTGGCGCCGTACACCACTGAAGAAAATCCAGGATGAAGCGAACGGTTTCATTGCGAAGATATACCCTCCCGTGCCAAAAGTATTGCAACATAGACACACACATTACACAGGAGACAAATAATTACATGAAAATGAGTGCTGTTTTAATGAATATGTAGTGCATCATTTTTTATCATACTATCAGGCACATTTTATTGATATATCAATAGTCATTTTTCATGTAAGATTCACGAGTCTCTAGTATTTTGTTGGATATCCTCGCCTTCTAATGATGGCGCGCATCCTTCTTGGCATCGTCGCGTAGAGTCCTTGCAATCTTTCTTGGGTGATGCTGCCCCAGGCCCTGACGATAGAGCGGACCAAACCTTCCCTCGTGGTTGGTCGGTCTTTGGTGTTGGCTCTCTTGATGTCATCCCACAGATTCTCTATCGGGTTAGCATCTGGTGATTGCGCCGGCCACTGCACCCTGTTGACGCCAGTTTCGTCATACCATTGGTCCATCCTGGCTGCCCTGTGTGCCGGTGCGTTGTCATCCTGGAAGACGAACGGGTGTTGCGCGTTGCCAAAGATGTTAGCAATGGATGGAAACAAGTGAGCGTCCAGAATATCTCGATATTTGGCGTTATCAATGTTCCCATCTACAGAAATTTAACCACAAATTTAACGAATTTCATCATGTTGCAATACTTATGGCATGGGAGGGTACTTGCTCAATGTTCAACAGGGTGGGTGGGGGTATTGACAAAAAAGTACATGCACCTATGATAACCGTTTCTTTTACATAAAACTTAAATACAATTTAATTGTACTTTTAAAATGTCTGCCATAATATCTTTCTGAATGAATATGAATTTAATGGAGAGAAACGATTGACAAAGATAGCAAAGAGAGAGAGAGAGAGAGAGAGAGAGGGGGGGGGGGGGAGGGGAAGGGGGGGATCTGATTCACGGGATGTATGAATATAAATAAATAGAGAGAGAGAGAAAGAGATGAAAAGAGGAAATGGGAAATGAAGGAAATCCATGCATTCAGCAAGAATTTTCCAACTTTATTCATTCCAAAATTTGAAACAAAATAATCAAATCTTGTATTAAAGACTCTCTTATATAAACGTAATATTCTTTACAGTAACCTTTTTAAAATATTTTTTACCTTACTGAGAATTGGTTTGATCCTTTTTCTGCTAAACCATACAGTCAAGTTCATTTTATATTGTTAATTATTTATGAGTCATTTTGATCCGAAAGAGGACCCTTTTCAAATCTCATGGATAACATAATAATCTATTTTTAAGATCATGAATCCGTCGTTAGGCTTCTTACGGAGATTGGTATAAGGGGGAGGATTCCATCCCTGTCATAGCACCACACTTCCAAGATTTCACAGAGAAGTACTATTACATGAGACATCAATGTTAGCAACAACGAAGGGATTTAAGTAACATGTGCATCAATACCCCCTTCACATTCCTAAAATCAAGTCGACATTCCTTCTGTGATTATGCTTCTATCAGTTGTCATGGATGTGCCGACTTCAATCTTGATCGGTGCGTCACACGAATCGGATTGGAATAACATCAGTTGTAATACATGGGACTGGTGTGGTGATTGAGTCATACATTAGGCTTATAATGTTGGGGTGACCGCTGAAGGCAACGCGTAGAAACCGAAACTCAGATATAGGAAACCTCATGTACAAAAGACTTCATACTATAGAGATAAAGAATACTGAGAGGAGCAAAAGGATATTTGTCCCTTGCTTCTAACCCCTCTCAAGTAGCTCGAATCCAGTAAAGTAGGCCTAATTGGTCGCTCGATATTTCAAAAAACCAATTCCTTGCCCCCCCCCCCCCCTCCTTATAAGTTATCAGATACAAAATGTACAACGTTATGAATTATTGAGTACATCTTTGAAATCGAGACAAAAATTGGATCTACCCTAAATCCTAGGGATGTATCAGCTAAAATTCAGAATTGAAATGGAATTCCGTTTTTAAAGATCTACTGAAGATGTGAAAACAGTCAATTTCAACATTTCATTTTTGTTTTCTTGTTAGCTCCGCAGAAAAGGCGAACTGAATTAATTTATTGAAATGCTGGTCCCAACATGCACATTAATTATTAGGGTACTCCAATGGCTAGGGCAATTACCTTCAACAGAATGGGGAGGGGAAGGGGTAGATTTCCGCTCAAAGAGACAGGAATGCCCCCGACTCTAATCGGTAAGGCTAGAATGGCGGTCATGGAAATATGAGCAGCTGTTCTAGCCCTTTACGACGTAATGGACAATCTCTAAAGGACCCGTGGGCGCATGCAGCATGAAAGTCGTTGACTAAAAGCCATAGCTATAGGAGAGGGCTGGCTACCTAGACTGTTAAGTGATTTCATTTCCAAGGTTAGCAACGGATGTGGGATGTCTGAATTCATTCAGTTAAGAGCTTTTAAAGGGGTCATCAACCATTTTGTAAAAAATAAACATATTTCTATAGATTCTACTGGCAAGGGGCGCCACGATGTTTTCAGAGAGAGAGAGAGAGAGAGAGGGGGGGGGGGGGTGGGGTGGAGGGTGCAAACACAATGATTGTAAGCATACAGTGCATACCATAAACATTAAATTCCGTAATTCTGTGTGGGATTGGGGGAGCTAAAACACCTAGATCCGATACCCTTATTGATAAAATGAAATGATGTAAGTCTTATTTGTTATCTAAAAATAAAACAGAATGCTTGCTCATGGGTTGTCATTAGTTTTAGTGGAACACGGGAAAAGGAGTTTCCTTAATTAAACAACGGCAATGATTGATAGGGCACATTGCGATTATGGATAAGATTTCTGAGGAATATTTTTTTTCTTATTTTGTTTTATTCATTTTTTAGAGGATAACTAGACCACTGAATGACTGTTTAGCATTAACATTATTGACAATATGTCAACAATAATGTCATCTTTTGTAAGGCCGTACATACTGGGACTATATACAGGGAAAGTCCCTCTTGATTATAGACGTCCCTCCCAGCTGATACACACCATCTGCAGAGTATTTCTCTCTTCCTCCATACCTGCTATATGTACATGCCTCTCCTGAGTGCAAATACATTAGCGAAGACGTGCAGACTTACAATATTATGGTTATAGAATCCATCAGCAATGGTCTGAGTTTCTGTAGATGTTAGTCTCTATGTGAATCATGATCATCCCGTTGGTTTAACAGCGAAGGTTATCACAATAAAGGATTTGGAGAGCCGAGAGAATTGCTTCTTCGCTTCCAGCATTGCATAACATTAAGACTGATAGTCACGTATGGTCAATGTACACATTCTAGTATAGTACGTAGTATGGATGACAATCGTTACGATGAATCGTATGCATAACGACGATTTCAGACAAAATAGCTTCTAGTTATGTTATGATTTGGTATAAATTACAGATGAAATAGGGATATACATTAAGAAAGAAATAAAGTGTTATCCGTCATGTCTAAGTTGGCGGGAAATTATATCCTCCGCGATCAAAAACAGGTTAAACAAATTCTTTTAAAAATGTCTATATTCAACTAACATTCTCCTGTACTTAGAAAATTAGGGCAAACTTTTTCGGCAAAATTTGTCTGACATTAAATTAAAAAAAGTTTTAGTGAAGCCCCTGTACCAACCTACAAGTACAGTCCTAATATTCAATGTGCAATCATCATTCATTTTCACATTAAATTTAGAAATCAAGAAAGGAAAAATGGGGGAAATGGATGCATTAAGTTATCGTCGATGGATGAGGGGTGTCGATCTGCCAATCCATCTCCTGTTTATTATTTAATCATGTTGTCAGCTATATTTCGGCTTTGAACCAGGTCACTATTCTATCAGTCGTACCCATCTTGCAGAATCCCATCATTGCTTCTTATTGCACCAGACTACAGACCGGATTATCTTACCGTTTCAGAGCTCTGGTCCCACGGGACCCAGCGCAGACGACATCTCCGGCAAGCTTCAAGCTTCCGAGGCACCCGCGAATGACTTCTCCCGCGCTTTTTTCTCCTTCTTCGCGCCATTGTGGTACGGTACTATCGTGTGTCGGTCCCCGGGTACCCGATGGAGAGGGAGAACACACTCAATGTCACCCCAACCCTGCACAATTCTATGCATTTGTCAATATGTGTATAGCCACACGTACTGGACTCTCCTCGGCTCTCGTGTCAGAATCGCAAATTCAGTAAATACGTGTGAAACTGACTCAAGATGGCGACCGTTGACTTCCTAAGTTACCATGAGTTTCCCATTTCAAGATTTATTACATGCTTCGAGTCACAAATCAAAGCTTCTTGTCTTCAAAATCATGGATCCTATAGTAGAACAGATTTTTTTGTTGTTTATTCATACAAGATGGCGACACACTAGCTTCCTATATAGAAGTTACAATGTCAAAGTCTATTACCCGCCACGAGTAGACCATAGGCCTGAAATATATATAGGCCTATACAATTTATTTTATTTCACTTGAGTAAAGTACAACCTAAATATAAAAGCTAGTCATTTTTTCAGTCATACTGGGATAAAGTAGAGTAAAGAGAGATAACAAATTATGCTATATGCGAAGAGCATGGGAGTTTAGTAGTATGTATATTGCAAGTTCATTTACAAGAAAGGAGCGAAAAGAGATTTATGAAAGAATTATAGGCCCCTATAGAGTTGTATTTGATTTCCTTACTTATAAATAATTCTTTTTTTACGAAGACAATATAATATATAAACGTTATGAAAGAGCTTTAAACTTTAAACCGATATGCTTTTTAAGACTGTTATATCCAGGCATGACGAAATCATTTGAATTCTACAACCTTTAAACTGTGATCTTGTGAAAGTCTAGTGATAGAACCACGGCTTACTTCTTATGATTTATATCAGTCTAGTCCTGAATATAGATTTTTTGAAAGAGGGTCAATAAATTCACTGACTCAAAGAATATGCATGCTGAACGTGCTATGGGTTCATGCGGCGGAAGCAAAAAACGCCATAATTCTAAAGTGTATATTTTAAATCGCAGTATTGCCCGTCATGCGAACGTGGATGTTGAATAGGTTTTCCGGCCATGACTTGCAATATCATTCAAGGGTGACGTTTCACTTGGCCCGCATTGTATCAAATCATAAAGATGAACAAGCTTCCATCCAAAACTGCTTCAACATAATCTGCGATATATTTTGCCCAGTGAGATTCAACGCTGAATGGGACAGGGATGTCTGATTGAGAATAATGCAATAACCTGATATCATTTGGTTTGGTGGCATGATCCAGATTAACCTTTGTAGAGCTGTCGGTTTTGGGAGGGATAACCGAGCTTAACCTGGGCTTACATGTTATCCCATCAATCTACAAAATAAAGTGGTTACCATTTCTTTCCATCGCCCGGTAACCAATCGATACAACTTTGACGATTTAGAGATTCTGATGTAAGCATGGTAGTCTGATAAAAGTAAACGCATTCGAAGGATAAAGCCTTTTCGCTTTAATACAGAGACAATTTTTATAAGGTAACTTCTATTGACTTCTATCCACGTTGTCAGTCACACAATGATTTAATTCTAGACTTTAATAATAGGTTCTACAAATCAGAGTAGTTGGAGTCAACACAGGAGCCCAGTGAATAAAAGGAATTAGGCATTTTTTCGTCGCTTCAAAGGGAATGTTCTTCATAAAACAGAAACTGAGACAATTGTTCCCAAAAGCCAGGTTTATCACGACTAGCACAAACTGAACATTTTGAAATCGAGGCAACGACACGACAACATCAATAATCTTTCCCAGCAAGTATCAAATTAACAATGTCAATATGCGCGCGCTATCCAATACATCCTCATTTACCGTAGAGAATTATGTGCTGCTGTACATCTTCATGTGATCACGTGACTGGGACCTTTTCATTCCCATATATCAACACGAAGTAGACTCCCTACAGGCTCATCCTTCATGTAGATTGATTCCACTATACATTGTGCAAATTTCATCATGATCCCATTTCCTCCCGAATTTTCAATAAGTCAACTTTGTGAATCTATAACAAGAAACATATCTGCTAATGGTTTAAGACAAAATAAAGTGATTTAATTCGATAGCAAAATAACATTTGAAACTTTGGGGATTGTAAATGTATATGCTTCAGTGTTTGTCCGAACAAAATTAAATTATAGAAGATTTTTTTCATCATAATAGTCATGGTAAGCCATATGATACTGTATGATACTGATACTGTAGCAAAACTCGTGACCAAAATATACATAGCCTAAAGTCTTGTTTTTGTTTGTATTTTGTTGTCCTTTCTTGATGTTGTCTCTGTTTGTTCGTAACTAATTTGTTTGTTTATGTGCAAGTTTGCTTGCTTGCTTAAAGCTACCCCCAGAAAAAAATGGCCTCCGTAAAAAAAAAATCGCCATGGAACCTGCACTGATTCCAAATCTTCCCTTCAAAAATAAAACAAAATAATGAGAGTAAATCCTGAATTCTTATGAGCTCATGATGAGGTCATTACCTAGCATGAGAGTACCACTCTGTCACTCTGGAAATGTCAGATCAATATTGGTACTCGAGTCTAGATGGCACAGATATAATCCCTTCTGTCATTTTGGAATTATCGGCCAGGTGTAGTGAACCTGACTATTCCTTATCGATTTACCTGTCTACCTGCATTTGAGATGGTTGTGTGCTTTCAACATGAACTATCCAAAATTCACATCAGCGATGGTTAATATCGTTTGAAGGCGTCCCCCTCCCCCACCCCTCCATAATGCCATTGTCAATAAAATGTCAGGCATTCATTTTCACAGATACGCACAGTAACATTATACTTATTTTTTTTTTGGGGGGGGGGCGGCGTAAAAGATGGGGTGTATAGCATACACACGTTATCCCACATTGATCCTATTGTTCCATAACCAATAATACAAAATGGAAGATGCGACATAAAAAGGTCATCGACTTCAACTGGATGTATGATTATGTATGTGGGACATCTATTAATTATGCCAATAAGCAAATTGATTGGATTTAAGACAAACAGAAAGATGAACTAATTTTTTTGTCTTCCTTTTTCCAAATCTCCCTTGCAGATGCGAACTTGATGAATGTCGCAGACAAAGAAACATTATAATATATTTGCCAGGAGGCTTAAGGAAAATGGATCACCCGATGTCCGGCCGTGCATGCAATCATTTTTTTTATATTACATTTCAAGATGACGACCATGCAACCTGATCTAAGCTGGGGCTTCATATCTCTGTTACTTTGTGAGTGAGTGAGTAAAATCATAAGGTGTCGTGGTACTCGGTTCCTCTAAAAATGTCTAAAGAAGATGAAAGAGCTATGAGCAATTCCAAGGCCGCAATCAATTTGAGAATAAGTCGTGTTGGATTTCTACATTGACACCTCTCCGTGGAAATCATACTGTATAGATATTCATAGATGAATTTCTTTCTCACTGAGAGCGACTGAAAGAGATTCATTATTCCTATAACCAACTCTTGTAGGTTAACATATCGAGTACACTCACATATGTTTTGGGATCTTTGAAAGTGCCTATGTCATGTCTATTTCCGTCACCATGGTTACAACCTGAGTTTGTTTTGTATACCATTGATGGAATGAACCCTTTAAACAATTAAAAAATATTTTAACTTTATATCGTCCTTTCAATAATTATGATCACGTAAACCGGTAACAAAATATAAAGCAAAATCTCATATACAATTTTCTTGTTTGATGATAATCACACAAAAATTGAATGTATCCGCTTTCATCTACATCCCATGAAAGAGTATGCACTTGCCGTAAGCATTCTGTAGAAGGTTGTGACGTTATACATTCACTAGGGCAAGGCTGTATAGTAAGAAGCAATTCGCGCCAGCTCGTAACGTCCAATAAATATCTTAAAATTAATGTCCAACACATTCGATTTAAAAGGATCTCTAGAAGGATATTTTTCTTCTTGAGTGTAAGTGAATTGAAGTGAGTGTCACTTCATTCTGTGGCGTCACAAACATGGACGACCCTTCCCCTGGGAGAGTAGGAAAAGTCCATCAGTGGGTCATACGGGTGCGTCGGCGGGACACCCTTGGCAGGGTAGTGTAAGAAGAGGCACCCCAGGATTGAAAACCCGACCTCATTATTGCGATATGAAGAGTGATAAATCTGTTGTATCGCTCGTCGGAAGGATTTGCGAGGGTATCTGCTTTTTTTCCTCCCTCTCCTCCTCTCTCTCTTTCTCTTCTTCTCCCCCTCTCTCTGTCTCTTTCTTTATGATTCTACCGACGTTCTGTATCATTTTATCTCTATCCAGTCTCTGTCCTCATCTTCCCTCTCTCGTGATCCTCTCTCATCTATCTCTCTTTCTCCCATAATGTCTTCACCCTTCCCAATTTCATTTTATCTGACCATCGACTTCCTCTGTCAGATTTCCCTTCCTCACCATTCCGTCACCCCTCTCTCTTTTCTTCCCCTTCCCTCCTTTCTGTACCCCCCTCTCTTTCTGTTTCTCGTCTTTATCTGTCTCCTTTCAACCTCTCTTCCCACCCTTATCTCCCTATCTATCTCTGTATCTCTCTTCTCTCACTCATCTAGCTCCCCCTCTCTATATCCTGCTCTCTATCTCCCCTTCTCCCTCACCTCTCTCTCTCTCTCTCTCTCTTTCTACCCCTCTATAATTATTATCTCCCCCCTTCTCCCCCTCTCCCCCTCTCTCTCCATCTCCCTCTCCCTCTCTCTCTCTCTCTCTCTTTCTCTCTCTCTCTCCCTCGTCCTATGGATGACATTTAATCTACACCACACACCACCTTTCCCTCGCTCTCTCCTCTTCCATTCATCACATAGCGTCCAAGTCTCCCCTTCCGAAGTTTAATTATACTGAAATGCTAACAGATATTGAAATAAACATTATAAGATTGTTTGAGGCTAAATCTTCTCTGCAAAATTACCAATCTGTGTCTTAAAATTGTCTCTTACCAAAAAAAGTGTACACTGATATTTAGGAATAGCAGAAAGGGCGTACTTTTCGTGCAAATGTATCGTCGTTCATTTTGTTGAGCAGGTCGTTTGAGGCTAAACAAGGATATATTATGCTGACCGACATGCGAACACACAACATGATATCAATTATTAACAGTTCCATGAAAATGAACTAGATGTGGAAGCCTTAATGTTTAATTCAATTCAATTCAATTCAAATTCAATTCTTTGTAAATTCAGAGTGATGCACGGATCATGCACCTTCTGAACAATGGTTGTCAAGGCAATCCATTATGATACTAACGTCTCTTGTTAAAGTTCAAAACTTAGAAGCTTGTAGCTTAAAAAATAATCGCAGGTATAATTTTATAGAAACGATCCCTTTGGGGAAGAGACCTTGGCAATACATGGCCTCGTTAGAATTTCAAATGTCAAAGAAAGCAAGAAATATGAATAGTGTAAGTCCCTGCGGCAATTGAAAGATAGTGGATGTGCGTGTGTACGTGGGTGTAATTATTTGTATAAACGCATTTTTCCCAGTACATCATCCATAGCAAATCGATTGAAACTTTAAACAAGAATACTGACAAAATGTTACAGGAAACGTATTTTCGCTGTAAAATAGTCGAACTATTAATCTTTTAGTTCGTTCTATATGACAATTAACTAATTATCTTGAGTAAAATATGAAAAAGTCCATGGTTAAGGTATCATAAATATATTTTCATTAATTTTCTAAAATGGGTTACTACAGGTGTGATGGTTTTTAAAAATCGTATTTTTTAAAGGCTTTAGAGGATCTTGTTTAGGCCTATCGGGAATGTGATTGTATCTTTAGGATACGTCTAACGCATCTTTGTTATCATTCATGTAATTGGATTCCTACATAATGTTTGGTTTTCTCCTTTTCGATTCTGAGTACCCTGAAAATAATAATCGAAATTGATGTCTCATCATAAAATAATTTATTCCATATTGACGTACAAAATGGAGAACATGATTACGAAGTTCAAAGGATGATGAAAAGAAAGGACGCTTGAAGATTGAGATGACACACCATCATTAAGAATATCTGAGAAGTATTACACCCCTCTCTCTCCTCTATTCAGCAATCTAATTTCCAAACTGGGAAAGTAATTCTCCGCGTGATTGTGCTCCGTACACGGTGCTGCAAACCGAGTATGCAAAGCGGCTTAACCAATACGATTAGGAGAGCGTATCCCCTCAGCAAAGTCGAATAAATATTGAAAGATGGACGGTCATACCCACTTAAACCCATTCTCATTCTCATCTCGGTTGCCTAGCAACCAATCTCTTCGGGATGTTGAATATAATAGGAATCCGATTTCTTCATCTTCCCTTCTTTCTCCATCGCATCCAGCAAGTGCGTGTAGTTTACAGTGCAGTATCTGAATACTAAGGTATGAGTAATCAAAATTGTTTCTCCTCCTCTTTTACGCATCAACAAAATTGCTTTGCCTTGTAATCACTTTCCCCTCTTTTATAGAAGACATACTCATTTTCCGTTGATTGAATACGTTGACATTTAGAACATAACAACAGCATAAAAGCTGTTAATACAGTCACTACACTTAATTGTATTCTTGAATTTGACAAAAAGTGACAGCCTTCATTTATATTTTTCCTCATTGTGTGTCAGTATTGGGCATATCCGCTGACAATCTTTGTGTGTATACAGCAAAGCTCACTAAAGATTTTTTTTAATAAAGTTAAAGACGATTGGAAAAAGTTTCTTTCATTTGTTTTATTTCAACAAAATAGGGTTTGCTTAACTATAGGTACGCCTGTGATAAACAAAATGTGGTTGTTCCTCTGTCAAAAATGTATATGAAATTGTATTTGTATAATTATATTGTAAACTTGAAAGCTAGAGGTGAGGAAGAGAGAACGAGAGCTAAGAAGCTGACAGATAGGGAGGGATGAGAATAGGGAAAGAGGACGGGCACACAGGTGGATGTAGCAGGGGGAATAAAAGACGAAACAGAGAACGACTTGCGAGGAAATTTCATTTCTTGTCCTCTTTTAACACTTTGAGAGTGACCAGGCGAGCCCTTTCATTCAAATCATAATTTTGTCCCCTGCTCTTCACTTCCCATTAGGTAAATGAGGATGAACCATGGCAACCCATCTATTCATAATGATTCTCGAAATCAGTTGACCCATATATAAATTCAGGGGGTACGTGGAAGGTAATAAGTGCTCCTCCTTTAAGTACAGCTAGTGCCAACTCTTCACTATCTATTTGATTTGATTCGATCTCACAGAGAGGGACATGCTAAAAGACAATGGGATGGTGACAGGGGCTGATCTAAATTGAGGGGGGGGGGTTGTAAAAGGGAGGGTTCAATTCCAGATCGTTTTTTTTTTTTGCAAAATGAAGGAAAGAGAGGGTTATATTTCTAGATGACGATTACACACAAGTTAGAGAAAGAGCGAGAAAGTGAGAGAGAGAGGGAGAAAGAGAAAGACAGAGAGAGAAATAAATAGAAAGAGAAAGAGAGAGAGAGAGATAGAAAGGGGTTATAAGATTTTACATCATTACGGGGTAGAAAAGTGACACTTTAGTTTTAAAAAGGGGCTCTACTCGGTTATGCCTCCCACATACCAGTGTAAACGTACGATATTGAAGTCCTTAACATGTACAGTACGATAATTTTAACAGTATGTTTTTGTGGGAGAAAGGTGGAATGACATGGAATCGTGAAGGCATTTATGACTGAATCGACACTTCTAACGTGACCAATGACAGAATAATGATATAACAATAACATTTATACTCTATTCGGGATCCACATGCAGTGCAATTCATTTCAATTACAGCCTAATTTCGAGCAAGATTCAGATGAGTTCGATATTTGCTGGCATCATTCACTAATACGCCATTTGTGCAAAAATTCATTAGAGTTTGATATTCACTGGCAATATGCAATAATACTCCATTTATCTTGCGAACTCATGGTTTTGTTTTCCAACTTTGCTATGCATGTTACCTATTTATGGTTCATGAAGTTTTCAGGTCCCGAGCAAATTTAATTTCTAAATTCCTTTTAAAGAAAAGAAAATTGGTAATTGATTCACTTTGATATGCAGGTATAAACGGTTCAGTCTATAGAAGATTTGTTTTCATCAAATATAATGATGATCAATAAATATTAAGCATCACATTAGATAAAAAGCAATTACGAGAGTAGGAAAATACGAAAAATAAAACATGTAAGAAACAGACGACGATTTGGTTTTTGGAAAAGAGAATATTGGGCAAAAAGTGACACAAAGAGAAAATTAGAACATGCATGTTAATACACCGTGGCCAAAAACGTTAGACATTTTTCTTCTTTTTATGCGTCTTTGCATTAAGTGGTTGTGAGAATATTATTTATTCTCTATAGATAAAGCTAATATCTTTTCAGAACTTGATTGATCAATTTAAAAAAGGTCATAGAGATTGATCAATAAATTTCTAAGAAGATATAAACGTTATATATCAGGAATAAATCTATTGTTACAATCATTATATGAGCAGAGGCAAAGAAAAAAAAGGTGTTTTCCAACTTTGCAGGCAACAGTGTTTATCGATTCGCTGATGAATAAAAGAAGACACTAAACCTCTCGAGGAGAATTCAGCCTCACTCTTTAGTGCATTAGCCTTTTCCTTAGAGGCTCCTTGACTGTACCGATATTAATGTCATTACATCACCATCACATATAGGCAGTCTGTCCTCACACTAGCGAAACAGTCATGTTGCCTGATCAGACACTTGGACTTACTTAAGCCCCACGTATAGCTACTTGCGCCTTCTATATAGCAAACAATGCATAATCGGTGCCTGTTGGTCCCCCATGATCCCCTTTTTCTTATGTTAATTGAGAGCTGATTCGATGAGATAAACACCTGTCAGTGACCTAGCAGGGAGGTCTAATCCCCCTGACCAAACTAGTGCAAACGTACTTTAAGGATCTGCTAGAGCCAACACTATATGATAATGATTTCCACGTGTTTTGTTGTTAATAACATTTCTCTTCTGCAATTAACCCCCTCCCCCCCCCCCCTCCTCACTCCCTTCAACAAAATGTTTCTTTAAACATTGTTGATTATTCATTTTACAACGCCAGAAATCAGCATGAATACAGGCGTAATTACATGGGCAATTATTGCCTGTATAATCAAATGACGATGAAAATGAAAGAAAAATAAAGGGAAAGAAGAGTGGGGTGTAAATAAGAACGGTCATGTTCTGTCGCATTTCAGTCATCTGGTAGTACGGGTGCCCCCAACGACACCGGCGCTTATCCCCCACCTCTTCAATAGCTGGGCCCAGATTCCAGACAGGAGTTATTTGAAAAGTGTACGCGAAAGACATGCAGTATACCTGTAATCATTTTTTTTAAATAGAAAGTATTATACAGTAACTGCCTAATATCGTTTCAAAAATTATGTTCACGAGAGCAAGTACTAGCCTACATCATGAAAGATGTTCGTACATATAATTATGTTTCTCAAAAATGATCAGACGAGTCTAAAAAATGCAATACTTACACGATCCTCGTTCAGGATCTAATGGTTTTCTACACGGCAGAAAAATAATAGGTTTGCTATCATTAGGGTATACGGCGCCAGCATCTTATTTTGGCGGGAATGTATAGTTGTTTGTTCAATTCCAAGAACTAGTTCATAGGGTGATAATGAGGCTAATGGAATAATTCTAGTTAGAGGCTGGAATTTAATGGTGGATAGAAGGAGATGGCCGATGGAAAAGAAATCAATCCCGTTGTCACAATTATTTCTGTTTCTATCTGGTCACCCTTTTCTCTTTCTCTCTCTCTCTCTCTTTCTCTCTCTCTTAAGTATTATCTTTTCCTTGTATGCTGAAAAAAGCAACTGTACTCTGCATTTAATTAGTTTTACAATGGTATTACGGAAACATGTTCTTTTACAAACGTGAATTAATGTAGTGTTTGTTTAACTTCAAACAGGAGTTTACAGTCCAATTAGAATTCGTAATTAGTAGTGATCGGTTTATTTTATTCAAAATACAAAAAATAATATATAGGATTGGTTATTTTGAATTTTTGGATCCATCAAATTTAGAACAAAAGTTACAAAATTTAGTCAAATATCACAAATATCGAAGAACAGTGTATGATAGTACTACACACGTAATATGGCAAACATCACTTGGTCCATAAATTTTCAAAAGAATATTTAGAGGAATCCTTCTCATACTATTTTTGCATAATGAAGTTCTTATTCAAAAGGATGCAAAAGACGAGATAGATCACAACATTAATTTGTACCTTCACAAGTATTCACCATTTTATTTGAAAGTTTTGTACTTTATGATCAGAAGGGAAAAAAGATTGAATTTGAATATCAGTATCAAAGGAAAATGAACGAACGGACAAAGAAAAGTATACAGCCAAAACAATAAGACGAGATGTTCTGGTCAGTCCCGAAGTAAATGCTCGTTGGACTATAATTTATGCTTCGACTTTTCCCGCGCTTTCAGTAAATGGGATGCTGAATTTATTGCCACACATCTTTCGAGTGAACTCAAATCGACCTCTTTGATTGGTACATCTCCAGTTTCTCCTTTAGCATGTGATTAATGGAGAGGAAAGGTTTGAATATTTAAAAGGAAATCAGCAAATAGCTATAGGTGATTTCCTAGTAGATACCCCACTACGCATTGACCTGTGGACGAACGAACACAGCGTCATCAAGGCGTTTATTGATCAAACAAAAGCATGTTAACACTGGTCAGTTATAGAAAGCCATAAAAGAAGCTCTCGGAGTTAGGATACACAGAACAAAGTTGCGTCGAACGAGGAAATTCCTCATTCAATAAAGAAAATAAAGAAAAATAAAGATGATAAAGCCATGTTAAGTCTCCCCAATTCATTTCTATTGATTATCTTTTTATAATTCTATTTTGTAATCATGTTTCCATTTTTTGTGTGTTCTCTGTTTTTCTTATATTGTATATAATCTGTATTTTATACTTTCATAAACAATATTTTAATGGATTTGAATCGAAAGAAAACTTGAACTTGAACTACTGTCTACCAATATGTATAAAGATACTTAAAATAAAGTCAATGAAGTTTAACAATAAATAGGCCTACTGATGTACGCCTCAAAATGAGGTTTGGTTATAGAACTTAAGTTAAACATTCACATGCTTCCCTCTACACAGGTATGCCACTGAACAGGACTGTAATAACAGTCTCTCTTACTTTCTGTTATAAATAACCAGACAAATATCCCATACGAGGATATTACATCAGCTATCAATCTTGTTACGTTGGTTTGGTATACCATAAATAGTAGCTACTGGCAATGTTAACACACTAGAGAACTGAAGTAGATGGCGGGAGGGAAGAGGAGGAGCGGTTTTACTTTTCTCCAATAGTTCAACAACAACAACACCAGCATTGGCGTGAAATTATCGTACGAGATCGGAAGTGGTTGCCATTAACAGGTCAACACTTGGATCCATTATCCTCCCGAGCCGGTCGAAAGCTGAACGATGAAGAGCGATCTAGCTGGGATGATGAAAGCATTTGGGCTTTCAATTACATCACAGTTCGGTCAGGGAGTATTGTCAATTTTAGCTTGTTTTACATGAATTTGCCTTCCAGTGCGTCCCCGATCTCTTTAATCACTAGCTATAGTGTTTCATCGGCACTACGTTGCTCGATATTTTTAATATGCGCGTCGCAAAATGTTTATGGAATAAAACAGTTTGCTAAAAGGAAATATTAAATTCAGTTTGGCTGAAGGCAAGCCCCTAGAGTTGACAAATGACGATGCCAAACCTGTTCCCAAGGTGAATTAATCCTTGATTAACGAATTTTTGAAGGACGTATACATGAAATAAAAGCTAACAGGAAATTGTGAAAATGACGCACGTTTGAATACCAGATGTTAAGCTACCATTTTGGTAAACAATATTTTGTTAAAACTAAATCGTATGTAGTCCTATAGTAATTGATGGTAAGATATAAGAAAAATTAACTTTAGCTATGGTTCAAAAGACTGTGTTTGTGTTTTACCTCGATCGTTCGAGATAATAACGTAGGGGGGATTTACTATTTGCATATATTCACCTTCTCAATTTGTAGTAACTGTGTTTCTTTCACTGCCCAGGTCCATCTCTCTCTCTCTCTCTCTCTCTCTCTCTCTCTCTCTCTCTCTCTCTCTCTCTCTCTCTCCGTCTCTCTCACTTCCTCTCCCTCCCCTACCATCTCTCTCTCTCTCTCTCTTTCTCTCTCCATTTCTCATTAACTCATCTCGTACTCTTTATATCTCTCGTTTTACCATTTTAATCACTCTACTTCTAGTTCAGTGCATTTGCACCTGTGATCGTCTTTTGTCAATTTCATCAACGTATCACGTGACACACCCCTCACCATGTTCACTTTACACTCTATTGAACGTGATGATATTATAATGGGAACTGAGCCCTGGGCCACGTCGTTTAAAGATTTGTGATTTATCTATAGATCGATCACAAATCACTTTGATGGTGATTTGGTGGGGACTTAAGATCAATTGTTTCTTGCCTTTTTATATGACGGGAACTTAGACGTAACTTAATGAAATTCACATTTATCGTCTGTTCGGAGCCAGAACTCAGAAGGACGTTAACTCTGTATTAAAGCTTATCTGCCGTAGTTTACAGGAGGAATTAGACTGCCCTGCAAGGTCACTGGACAGATGGTTATCTCATCAACTCAGCTCTCAGTTAACATAAGAAAAAGAGGATCATGGGGGACAAATGGTCACCGATTAGGCATTGTTTGTTATATAGAGGGCTCAAGTAGCTACAAGTAGTGCAGTGGGCCTTTAAAGCATTATGAGTGAAAGCACCCCGGCCTCCAAACAGACGATATGGTGATTTTTTAAAGAACCTTTGTTCTTTTCGTATTTAAATCTCACAGATCACTGTGATTATTTTGTTAGCACATTTAAATATGATTGTGTTGTACGAATGACAAACGACCGATACATTACAATTCTTGAAATCTCGTCCGTCAAAATATAACTAAGAAAATGCTTTGAAATAAAAGTCCTTGTCGTATACCTTGGAACAAATATATTTGTCGTATCCCTATGAAAAACCATCGAAAGATTATACAATTCTAGACAAGTAATGATTAGTATTGAATAAAACAGAGATGTGTTTTATGTGTGGGAGGTATTTCCGTTCCCCCCAGCTCAAATGTAAAGTCCACCTTTTACCAGGGCAATCTGTTATTCTATCTATAGGTCTGCTGCCAATGCATCCATCTTATCTAACACGTCCAAGTCTGTGTCGAAGCAGATCTTTTAGTGGTTGTTGTGGTGAATCTCTAAGTTGGCCCAACAGGGACACACCACAATATTATTTATCACTATTTCCCCTTTCTCTCTCTCCCTTTCCCTCTCCATACGTCTTTCTCTCCCTCCCTCCCTCCCTCCCCCTCTCTCTCTCACACACACACACTCTCTCTCTCTCTCTTTACTTCTCTTTCTATCACATTTCAAATTGTGGGCAAGTCCACTGGGTATTTTGTCTTTTACATTAAGACTATAATTAAAAGATATAAGTATGCCTGACGATCGTATCAAGTTAGAAACTCTGTTGTCATGACTGCAGCTTTAAATCAGAATTCAGAACAAAACAGCAAGGACAACGATACTTTAGGTTTTAATTGTATTTATCATTCCATGATTGTTGGTAACGCAAAGGACTTACATTATTAAATACATTGGGCTTTTGCACTTGTATAACATTTTATCATTATCTCTGTCCATCGGTCTTTCATTTGCTCTTTTTAATGATCTCTCCTTCTCACGCACCCGTCCTTCCTTAACACTTGGCTTGTGTAACGTTTCCATCATTATGATCATCTCTCTGCTCCCTCGTATTTCTTTCCATTCCTCACATTATCTCTTTGTCTCTCTCTCTCTCTGTCAGTCTCACCATATTTTCATTTCCATCTCTCAGTCTCCCACTCTCATCCCTTCTTACCGCATCATAACCACCTTATCCATCATTGTGACGTTCTAGGTGGCATAGCTTCCTACAAGAGCCCCTCTCTTCCTCTCTCTCTCTGTCTCTTTCTCTCTCTCTCTTTCATCATCAATATCTTTCTCTTTCATTTGCTCTTTTTAATGATCTCTCCTTCTCACGCACCCGTCCTTCCTTAACACTTGGCTTGTGTAACGTTTCCATCATTATGATCATCTCTCTGCTCCCTCGTATTTCTTTCCATTCCTCACATTATCTCTTTGTCTCTCTCTCTCTCTGTCAGTCTCACCATATTTTCATTTCCATCTCTCAGTCTCCCACTCTCATCCCTTCTTACCGCATCATAACCACCTTATCCCTCATTGTGACGTTCTAGGTGGCATAGCTTCCTACAAGAGCCCCTCTCTTCCTCTCTCTCTCTGTCTCTTTCTCTCTCTCTCTTTCATCATCAATATCTTTCTCTTTCCCTCTCTCTCTCTCTCTGTCTGTCTGTCTCATTATATTTTCATCTCTCGGTCTCCCACTCTCATCCCTATACTTACCGCATCATAACCACCTTATCCCTCATCGTGACGCTCTCGGGTCGCATTGCTTCCAACAAGAGAGCCCACCCCCCTCCCTCTCCCTCTCCCTCTCCCTCTCTCTCCCTCCCTCTCTCTCTCTGTGTCTCTCTATGTCTGTCTGTCTGTCTGTCTGTCTGTCTCTCTCTCTCTCTCTCTTTCATCATCAATATCTCTTTCTTTCCATCTCCCACTCTAACCCCTCCTGATACCGCATCCCAACCGCCCTATCCCTCATCGTGGCGTGCTGGGACACACTGTTTTCATCAAGATTGACTACCATAACCGCAACCCAGAGTGAATGAAGCACCAGAGAAGTCATGAGGACAGACTGATGATGAATTAATAAAATGAACGAATTCTTGGTCGAATGTTCTGTCAATCGTCAGGCACGTAGCCAGAGTTTGATGTTTGGGGGGGGGGGGGGCACATACATGTAATTGATCGAGGTAAACAAAAAAAGGGGTCTAAAAAAGTTCAACCAATCTTGGGAACAAACTTGGGGGCACGTGCCCCCCGTGCCTACGTGCCTTATCGTTTCGGTTTGAATATTGTAAATACATTTATATAGGCTGTCATATTAATTCAAGAAGCATGAGACATTTTTGTTTTCAAAAACAGTGAATTTTAGCGATTATAAAGGAAACAATCTTTAGAGGATTGCAATCAACATTTAGTTCCTAAAGAGAAGATAGAGAGCTCTGGTGAAGTATTATATGTCAGCTTTCTTTCTTTGCACCTTCCCTTTCTAGAAGCAGACTACTGGCAGCAGCCCCCCCCCCCCCGCCTCACAATGAAAAGTTCAAACTTGCACCCTCAGAAAGTGCAACACCACTAACTAGGGCGCAAATTTGAACTGTAATGGTGCCAAATTGCACCGCGGAGGTGGCCTGACTTAGAAGGGTGCAGCAATGAATCCCAAGAGGGGCAATTGCACACCTATACTTTTACTCTCCTGGCTTTGGGTGCGAAATGAGAACATTCTTTTCTTCAGCACAATCAATATGGACACATCGCAATCAGGAGTTACTGATCTGTTGAAATTTGATTTTTGTTTATTTGTTAGTCGCTTTTTTAGTATAAAGTCTATAAACAAAGGAATGACAAAGGACTTGATTAGACCGAGTAATGTAAAGAGTCAGAGTGAATCATCATAAAAGGGAGATAGTAAAAATTGAATAAAAGAATAATTCGGAGAAGATTCGAAAACGAAATCACAGATAGGTATTTTTTTACCCAAAAATGCATCCCTTCGACTCGTATTCCTCTATAACATTACGGATCAAAATAAGGAAAGCGACGTCGTTTAAAAGAAATCAGAATTTACAGGAGAGAAATCACGGAATAACTCCACGGCGTAAGTACCAAAATGATCTCCTTGAACGTAATATTATTCAGTACACCGTACCGTACCCCCTGGCAATTCGAAATTTGATGAGGCTCTATAATACGAAACTAAAACGTGTAGAAGTCGCTGGTCACAAATAGAGGCGACACGCAATTATGCTATGCGAATATAGAGCTGCATGGTGAAAGAGAGAGTATTCGAAGTGGAGGGTGATCGAATGTCGGCTTGAATTGAGACGACTGTCCAGCCATGCAGCCTGCAGGAACCCGTACACAAACTTGAAGATGTCTTCGAGAAAAATAAAACGACGTGGACTTAGAGAGAGGTATCGGTGTATAGGTCATTCGAGGTCAAGCCGATTAAAGGGATTGGGTATCTTTGTCTCAGATTCTGAAACAAAATCCTGGATTTAGCCCATGCTGCAATGAGAATTATAAACATTTAGGTCAGTCAGGAACCCCATGACTTTTACAAGCCGATGATGCGATCGCCTGTCTGATTATCAAGATATTTATGATAGGAAATCGAAATTTCAAAAACCATTTTCTAATGGTTTTTATAACACTACAGTCAATTGTGAAAATGTGTATGGTAAATCCGGTCACTAAAAGATTTTTTTTACTTTTTTGAGGCACTTTTTGAAGCGCGATTTTTTTTAGGGCTTCAATATTACACCATATCAAAGACACTGATAACTCGTAGGCGTATTGCCATGCATCTCAGATTCAACATTGATAAACGATGCCTTTAAAGGAAACAACGAAGACAATAACAATGCATGTAGTCCAGCTATTCAAGCATGACTTGATTCAAATCTCTTCAAGGTGATATGGAATGCAAGATGACCATGAAGAAGGTTCTCAAGTTTTGGGCTGATGTTTTGGGGGTAAATTATAGAGAGGACACTCACACAATGCCCCAGTGTCGGCCCTATAAAATAGGGCTAGTGTTGGAAAATAGAAGGGAAAAAAGCTGCACTAATAAATATTTATATGGAAATATGTTGAATCAATCCTGTTAATTGTAATTAAAACGGGACCATGTATAGTTCAGGCATAATATTTATTAAACAGAAACAAAATTAAGGGCACGTGTGTGTCAGTGCTTTCGTCAGTAGATATGAACTTAGGCACGGTAGACAACGAGGATTGCAATTAATCAACCCAAGCCTGAGAAGCCCACATACCGTGACTCCACGTAATACTGAAGTAAGAGGGCGTTCAACAAGACTTTAATTGAACCCGAAAGGGTAATGTGTTTTCTAATCCCGAACAAGTCTCCTTTAAAACTCTCCACACTCCTGCAGCCTATAAATAGTGCGTGTTTTCGCTGCTAACCGTGAAGGCGTGACTTCAGCACGGGACTAAGTGATAAGAGTGAAAGGTCAACGGGGGTTTGCGGAAAGGCGCCGTCCAAGTCCCGGATGGAAATTAAAACATTAATGACACATTGAGGTTAAATTGAAACGGCATTAAGTAGAAGACATGAGTAAAAGGCCGTATGTCTCAGGCAGAGTGGCTTAATCAGTAGGCACGTCTGGACTGGAAGGTCATAGACTCAAGTTTTGCACAAGCAGAAGACACCGCTGCAAGCGTGCATTCTGTCCCATAGTGTATGCTGAACGAAGAGCCTGGCCTAACTTGAAACACAATACAACTTTAAGGAGTCTGTCAGAAAGCTATTGGTACTTTGTATTCACCGGATGTGTTCACGAACACCGTAATAATTGCTTCACTATTTAAAGGCCTTCTTTCCTTTTGAATCATTATAATACAAAAATATCGATTACTAAAAAAAATATAACGTAATGCCACTTAGCCAATATGACGAGGCGCACCATTTTCCACCGCGGCTTAAGCCACGCCACCATGAAAAGCTAAGGGTCAAGAGTGACCCCAAAAGTGGATGAATATCTTGCCAAATTACGTTAATGCTTTGGCATGGATTCTCTGTAATCCACAGTCCATTAAACATTTCTACAACGAATATCATTTTACAAAAAAATGATGGAAGTTTCACCAAAAGCGTGTTTTTAGTTTTTAATGCATTGTAAAATAATATGATATCAAAGCGCGCCGTGATGCAGAAAACGGTTTTTCTTAACCTGTCAAGACTTTAATAACCGAAAGATGCACTCTTCATTTCGGAACTCTATTACCATGACGACGGCGTAAAGCTATAGGATCTTTTCAAGTAGAGGACTCGACACGAATTGCATTTTGTTCTATCCGGGAAACATTTCAGCGATTGCCGCCAGGAGATTAGATCAGACATCATTACCGACAAAAGTCTTGCAGGCAAAAACTTGAAATGAATTTTACATTGTCTTTTGGGGGTTATGATACCTTTTTTCCGTATTTTATTTTTTTTCATCTCGGAGAAAGGCTATAGGTCCGTATATGCCTGTCGGACATGTAATATAATAAAAGGTCGAACTTGAGAGATATTATTTTCACTTGTTCAAAGTGCATTCGGATTGTTCAATATTGAGACGATGACAGCACAAGGTTTTTATTAGTGTCGTGACTTTTGGATGATTATGGTATTGAAGCCTGGGAGATTTATTCCGGTATGTTCCGAGTTCTGTATGAGACACTCTACACACGATTGGAGAGAGAGAGAGAGAGAGAGGGGGAGGAGAGGGAGGAGAGAGAGAGAGAGAGAGAGAGAGAGAGAGAGAGAGAGAGAGATAGAGAGAGAGAGTGCGTGACACAGATAACAGAAGACATCGGAGAATACAGATGGAGAAATTGTGAGGAAGGGATTAACTTTGATCAATCTGGAGGAATCAAAACTGAATCCGTGATATTCATAATTGAAGCTCATGTTATTGCAAAACAACAACATTTTTGTTAAAAGCCAAAACACAATTACATTTTAAATAAATAGGCATGATAAAATGGTAAGTATAGTGTGTAATTACAACAAAAATATTGGGAATGGGCCGCTTTTTGGATGGAAGACTTAGCGATGATAATGCCGAAGGGGATGTAATAGATAGCGAGAAATTAGAAAGAGGTACAGAGAGGAGAGAGAGGGGGAGGAGAGATAGAGATAGAGGGTGAGAGAAAGAGAGAGAGAGAGGGGGGGTAGAGAGGGGGTAGACAGAGAAAGAGAGAGGAGAGAAGGAGAGAGAGAGATAAGAGAGAGAGACAGAGAAAGAGATAAGAGG